>CM044432.1:155618596-155657688 GCA_024363595.1 Xenopus borealis | reverse complement strand
ACTACAAAGAATAATAGCACATAGGGTATCTTGTCTTGTGCAAAAGAAAAAAACACCCAGAAATACCTCTGTATTGAAAAGTTATAACTGTTATAACTACATAAGCAGGAAATTTGGCACAATAATAGCAATCAACTGGTTAGGGCCAGACAATACCAACGTACTTTTGGGTGTTTTACCCATATGAGAGACATTTTTGCATAAGCTCCCCATGTGCCATTATCCTAATGGATACTAAGTTAACATTATGGGGCAGATTTATTAAATTCACGTGAATAGATCGAAGTTCGATCGAATTTGATCGAATTCCGATCGTACGATTTAATCGGATATTCGAATATGCAAATTTGGCCACTTCGATCATTGAATACCCAAAATTCGACCGTATCGAATAGCACAAATAGATCGAATAGATTGAATGATCGGATATTCAATAATTCAACCATTCGATGATCGATGTACTTTAACGTTAAAATTTTATTTGACTGCCTACTTCGCCAGATTGAACCTACCGAATTGCAATAGAAGCCTATGGGAAGCCCCCCTCCTGCTTGAATACCATTCGTATGATCGATCATTCGAATCGTACAAATTTTTTGAGCGATCGGAGGAAATTTTACGATTATGTTGAGGTAAAAATAGCCTAAAACTATTTGATAAGCATTCCATAGTCGAATGCTTATCAAATTTTGGCCATATAATAGTAAATCTGCCCCTATGTGTAAATAATTTTATGATGTTTTAGTTTTCTTGTGTTCTACAAGAGTTGACATAACCATTTGTTTTCACTTACCAAATTTTTATTTATTTGAATGCAAAGACATTTGATGTACCCCAAACTGTGCACACCTCTTTGCAGATGATTGTAATACTATGATATGATAACACTTTATGTTCTGTGATGTACAACTTGCCTCCTGTCTCTCAGTGATAATCTGGCAACTGCAAAAACTGTTATAAATTATAAATTCAATTTCAGTAATGTTAATGGAATAAACTAAATACAATTCATTCAATTAAAAACATTAGGATCACATGTTCTTTACTGATGTACTGTAAATACCACTTTAACTTTTAGCAGTACTGTATCTGACACAATAGTCAATTATTTGTTCTATAAGACTATCATAAAATTATTGTGCATGTCCACAAGTGCAATGTACAATTCTGAAATCTGATCTGAAATATTTTGTTTATCAGTGCGGCAAAAAGAATGGCTGTGAAAATAGAAAAATAAGCTATGATAAAATCATACTGCAAAAAGCCTGTACCACACAGACGAAGAATTGATATTTTATGCATAATAAACTCTGCTGAAGCATGTTCTCAGCTAACCTTTTTGTATCCTGCTAAGAATTGTAAATAACACAAATCAACAGGCATTTGAGAGAAAAGTGAGAATAAAATGTCAGGTTCATTTATTCGCATGCATGCTTTCGCATACACTGATCTAATGATCTGAAGTAAGGTCTTCAATGGTCAGGCAGATGGCAGTCACTGTTCTGCTTTTGCAGCGATGATAAATAGAACAAGATTAAAAAACCTGCAGTTATATATTCACAAACAAGGTGCTCTTGAACTGTATATTGTAAGTATCTCATCTGTATGTTCTTGGGTGATTCAAGAGTTCATGATTAAAAGGCAGCAAATAACAGCCAATGGATTTGTATACCTGTTAGCAATTAATTGTTATGCATTTGTAAAGCATTCTTCATAGAACAGCACAGTAGACATACAAAATGTAAATTACAAAAGTAAAAGTAGTAATCTCTGCTGTATGCACAGAAAATGCACAGAGTTTGTCAAGTAAAATGGGAGAGCTAGATTTAATTGCATGCTCTCATGATATAATTGGTATCACTGAGATCTTGTGGGTTGAAACATCTGTGAATTTAAATTGTTACACCCTTTTAGTAGGGATTAAAATGGGTGTATGAGTGTATTTGTATGTAAATCCTGAATTAAAGCCATTAAAGCCATGCTCTAAAGAAATATTCAGTAATGACTTGGGGTAGAGATTTAAAATTGGCAAAAGGTTACAAAGAAAATGATCATTGGTGTTTGTTATAAGCCACTTTGTTTAAGTGATAAGAATGAATCCCACCTACAGATTAACTGATATAAGCACTAGCACTTTCTAACGGTGACTCATTTAGTACCAGCACTCGTTTAAGTAATTGTCCTGAGTCTGATTACAGGGGCACAGGAGTTGCAAGTCCTTCTTCTCTTTTTAATTAATTTTATTAATAAAGTGATAATTATATTATAGATCTAGTTTTAGCCTTGATCCAAGTGGGGGTTATTACTTCTGTTCTCCTTACTTTTGAATAACGTACCAGTGATTGTACCTCGCACGAGGACCTTTCGAACTAACCAAACCCGTCCTTTGTATTTGTAATTACCCAGAGTAGGGACTAAGTGTACAGACCTAGGGAAGAGAGTTTCCCCTCATGTTCCACTTATGGAAAAGGCTGAAAGCTGGGTGTACCTCCTCAAGGCTACATACATTGTCTCCCACCTCTGAGGGGACAGCTACTGACGAAAGGTGTTGTGAGTATTGCCTATCCACGATTGATCCTGTATGTGTGTATTGTACACGCCAATGAGGATTGTATGCTCAATAAATCTGTTCCTTTTTTAAGTTATAAGAATCACTGGAGCCCATTTGTTTGCACCCTGAATACAGTTATATTCGCACTATACCCTGCTTCCACACCATTTGCGAGGGCTTACTCCCTAAGATTCAACATCTAATCCAGAACACATATATTGGGAGTGGAGCTCATGGTAGACTAAGGTGCACTCAATTCACTATAGCGCAACACTTGATAATTCCAAACAAATGTTAACAAATCTGAATTATATTTTTTTCCCTCTCTATGGTTCCCCTACAGGACCTAGCTCAGATATAGTGTATAGCATGGAATATGTTACGTTACTTTACCGTGAGGGGAGATATTTATATATTTTGGCTGTAAGAAGTGTCATAAACAGTGTTCTGATTCCGTGCCCCCTTGACAGGATTAGGCTGGCCATATGCTATGGTCAAACTATATTGCCTGACTGTGAGTGTACCTATAGGGTCTCATTGATAGACTCTCCAATGAAGGCAAAAAATGCGTAGGGCCATTGGAGAGGTTTATATTTTCATTTTGTTTCAATATATTGATTTTATATTTGTGGCCCTATGGATTTACTAGAGCCCTAGGAAATCTGCTTTTGCTTATATGGACTCTCCAATTATCCAATCAGACTGAAATTGTCAGTTTTGAAGAGACAGGTTCAGCATTTTTCTCGAAATTCTGCCACACTTTCCACATAAGTTTGCCATTCTTGCCTTATTGCTGTAATATCCCCAAGTGCCATGCAAACTCTACTGCCTTCCCCTCCAACTGTGGAGGACAGACATTTAAATGTTAAACCTCCTAAGCTTCCGGAACACAGCAAGTTAAGTGGAAGAAACATGATGCACAGTTACCAAAAAAGGGTAAGGCCAAAATTTTACATTCTGGTACTAGGATAAGTAGGAGGGAAACTTGGCAACCAATCTTTGCCACTTGGGTTTCAGTCCTAGATAATAACAGGGCTTATATCTCATTAGTTTACCCTGGGCACAGCCCTGAGGAGCTCATCAATTGTGAATGCTGTGGAATAAGTTGCTCTAAGTCATCTGAAGCTTAATACACATTATACTGAATAGTGCAGCTTTCATGGTTTATATTACAGCAGAATGCCAGTCACTCTTTAATGCTAAACACACAATTCATTCAGCTAAAATCTCTTTTTAGATAAATGGGTAAAATTGATTTTTTTCTCGTTGGCTTAGGATAATGCTAATGGGTACCAGTTCTCCAAGCAATAACAAGATTAGCCAATCACATGGCCATGATTGAAACATTTATATTTTATCAGAAAGTATAACAATAAGCCTGACAAGCCTGAAAGCTTGACAAACTGTAATAAGGCAGACTCTAAGAAAGTAAAATAAAGCAAATGAAACATTGTGTAAGGCAGAGGCAAGAATAAAAGCATTATAAAGAAAGGCTAAAGCTGCCAGACTGTTTTATTTTCTATGTGGAATGCTTTGAAACCTGGATTGATTTTAATGTAGGGCACACAATTATAGATATTGGAAACTCGGAAAATTATGAAGTAATATAAAAGTGACCTAAACATAAATATAATATAAACATATAAAATTTAAAAATATATATTCTATTAACATTTGATTCTTATTTCAGTGTGGGATATCAGTTTTCAAATGCCAGTGTCCTGGAACAAACTGTTGTCTTTGCCTATAGAAGAGAAAAACAGTTATCTCAAAGCAATTAAGACACTACAGTTAATGATCTTTTAGACCCCAAAATCTGAGCTCGGATCCATTGGTGCTTAGGTCTCTGTTATGTTTGGTAGTGACAGTGACACCCGCAGGCTATTTGTATGAATACAACAGTCTCTTGCCATCTTTAGACAGCTAGTTATAGTAAATATTTACAGAATATTTCCCTAGAAATTCAGATTATTATTTCTTAGAATTTCAACAAAATTGCAGGTGTTGGCAAAATCATGCACAAGTTGAAATTGCAAGTTGCATCATGGTGGATGTGAATTGCATAATTAACATCTGGGAAGCACTAAAAGCAAAACAGGTATTGGATCCATTACCCAGAAACCCACTATCTGTAGAGACCCGAATTACAGGAAAGTTATCTCCCATAGAATCCATTTTAATAAAATAATTAAAATTTTTAAAAAACGTTTCCCTCACAAAATCCAAGGTCCACAGCTCACACGTCCGCCTATAACAGCTGACTTTTGCTTCAGAAGGATGCCATCAGGTCTTAAAGTGAGAGGACCAAGGAGGAAGAGCTCTGGGCAGACAAGCGAACCAAACATGTACTAGAAGGATGGGGATCAAGGAGCATAGTCAAAGTTCAGGCCGGGTCTGTACCAAAAGGGCAGTGTAGTACAAAGTCAGGAATCAAAGACATAGTGTAATTTCCCTAGAAATCCAATCCTCAGGGTCTTCACCAATTCACTAACAGATGCAGACTGTAATTCACTAGTAAACAGGACCATCATTAGCATTCATTTGCACTTTAGTGCCATGTGACTTTTTGCTCAGGCGAATGGTCTTTGATCCACAAATTGAGTAAATGTGGATTTAACTGAACGTTTCCTCTTTCGCCAAAGTTGACTTTTCCACTTCAGACCAGGCAAACTGAAATCTTCTGACAGGTTTTTCGGCTTAACTTTTTCCCCCAGACATTTGAGAACATATGGAGCGTACAGAACATTCATTTTACAGTGGGCTCATGTGTAAGGCATAATATTACTTTACATGGTACTTTATAAGGTTCCTTGGACATTTATAATGACAAGTGGTAACATCAAGTACAGTATTTGCACCATCTTTAATAAAGACATCCATACAACTTTAATGTGCCCATCCTATTCAAATTGAGATAAGTGTAGGATCATTAACGAATTTTCACTAGGCACAAGTGAAGACTAGCACATTTTTTCTACGAAATGCTGGTACTGCCGAAATAAAGCTAGAGCAAAGTATCCAACGTTCACCAACCAGGATGCAACTTACGGTATTAGTGGATTAGCATGGTGGTAGCAAATTTGTACTAAGCGAGGTGTACAAAGTGGTTGATGCAGAAAATTTGCCCATTAGTGAATCTGCCCGATAGTTGGGGTCACAGGCCATGGTCGGAACTAATAATATTGGAGTACAAAAAAGAATCCGAAAAAAGATCAGTAAACCGGCAGAAGAGGGCACAGGCAGCAAAGTAGCAGAAGTAAAGGATAGGCAAAGGTTAAGTAACAAGATCAGAACTGTTTAAACACACCAAGGAACTATGTTGGGCAGTTTGTAATTGACCATGGCCTTTTAAATATTTGAATTTCGTGCCAGTGCACAATGATGTCAGATGCAGGGATTGCTTCGAAACCCAGAAGTGAAAAGTACACATCATTCTGGAAGAAGGAAGCGCCAGGCATCCCCACTGAACCCCTACTGGATCACCAGTTATTCTCATATTTTCAATGATTTTGAAGTAAACTCAAGGTATGCAGATCCAACTTGTCTAGAAAAACCAGGTTCCAAACATTCTGGATAACAGGTCCCATACCTCCTGTACCTAACAGAGCAGGTAGTAACACAAGTCTGTGATGTTTATTTGGTTTGATGCTATTTTGCATGCATTTTTACACTTTGCACTGCAGTTGCATTGATAAATGAACCCAGCAGTATGACCTGTTTTTGAGTCTGACACAAGAAAGAACTGGATGATAAAGTACGTACTGTAGGTACGTGCAAAAAGAACATTTTGGCCATTCTATACAGGAAGCACAATGGGTTTTCCATGCAGATTTGACAACCATGACAGCGACAAGACAGGGAAAAAATGGGTGAAAGCATAAGAGACATGGTCTATAATATCATGATATCACTAAAATTGCCCATTTTTGCATAACAAAATGCTCACTCTACATGTACACATTATTATCAATGGGAAACATTTTTAAAATCTGAGGAAATGGAGGGTGAAATGGCTCCAAAACCAGGTATATGGAAATTAATTTATGTTCATGCAAGGATTACAAAAGAAAATATTATTGTACGATATTGGCACTAAAATAAAAAGATTTCTATTGTATATATACATATATATATATATATATATCTCAACTTCTATGACAACAATTACATACTGTGCTTAGAAAGCATTGCTGAATAACAGAAGCAATCATAACAAAGTAGCTAGAACGGCACTTACCTATGCAATAGACTGACAAATGGGCACAGTAAATTCCTCCTTCAGTACTTTTAATCTCTTTCACACTCTCTCAATTCCTTATGCCCCAACATAACTTTCCTACATTTTTAGTAACCCTAACAAAATGATTTACTCCAGCCTGTATTGTTCCTTCCACATACAAGGCAAATTGTAGAAAAGATACATTATTGCAACCCTGGAGCATATAATAATTCCATGCAATGTCATATAAGGATTATAAAAAAATACTTTGAACACATAATAATGTACATGTTCCTTAAAGAAACATACACTGTACTTGTTAATACTTCAATTCCAGAACAGTCTTTTGCACATATTTAATCTTTTTTTTTTAATGATAGAGGATAAATGTTTTTTTTTAAATGGTATTTAGATTATTTACACATCTTAACCTTTTGAATTATATGTACAGAGCTGAAACACTATAAAAACCATTAGTCTGTGAATAAATGAGTTGACAGAAAATATTTGTAATACAAATGCAATCTGATGCAATTATCCAAGAAATTACCACAAATGTCAATTGAGCTATGATGTTGATATAAACAACTCGAAGCCTAGTAAATATAAAACACAGACTAGCAGCTGATTCTCAGATACACAGAAAAAAGTGTCAGTTGTGTATGGCACTCTACATGTGACCATAAGGACTTAGTTATGACCTTTGATATAGAATTTATAGATTTGATTAAAAAAAAACTATTTAACTTAAATTGCATTTGATATTGGGAAAACAGCAAATCAACTGTAGCAATCGAGGGAACTGAACTGTAAAGCTGGAAAATTAAATCCCAGATCTTGAAGCAGCACACACGTATTGCTATATTGTATTCACTGCACTGTAGAAGGGTTTTGTACCTCCCTTATTATGCAGTATGCCTGGATTTTTACCATCTGCTGGGTCAACAATATCATCTCCCTACCTACTCCTGTTCCACAAGAAATTATTCATTTTGATAAATGTAAATGGATGACATCTTGAAAGAATTTCATCAGATCAGCATTCAGAAGCTCCCCTTGTTGTTCAATATTTGTTCAGCCCCACCCCTTATCTAATACCAGTTATGTAGAAGCAATGTCACAATAGTTATTATTATATTATTTTATACTGTTACTGTTGAATTATAATGGCTGCATGAAACTCCTAATAAAGCAATGTTATACTCTACTCATCCTTGGCTAACAAAACATAACAAATTGGCGACGAGATGTTTCTTTTACCTCTGCAGCAGCTTTTCTCCCAAACCCTGGTGAGCCTACCATACCTTTTACTGCTTTTATATGTATATCTGAAAACTGCATTATTGCTGCTGACCAAGGGGAGATTTCCTCTGCTAGAAAGCGTGCTTTACTTATTCATTGCCTGGGAGCAGAGGGAAAACTATATTCTATTTATTACCATTTCCTGATTCAGCATGGGACTGCAGATTTGCTATATCCTTGATAGACTATTACAGTAAATGGCCAGAAATTACATTTGTTTCTCATATAACATCAGATCAGGAACATTTCTTCAGCAGAGAAGATAATATATAGCCATATTCAAAGAGTAACATACATACAGAACCCATGGCTTTCCGCCTTACACATTTCATACCCTATATTTTATGTGTTAAAAGATATTTCTTTCTATTTTTAATCCACTATTAGGTCAAATGAAGCCAAGGAAATGACAAATAGTTAACGTACAGTTGTTTTCTCTTTCTTCTTCCAAAACTTGTCAATTTCAACCCACACTTAAACTCTTACTTCTTAGATAGAATGCTTACTCACAGCCCCCTTTTCCAGGTGATGACTTATCAGTCTCTATACCTGTATTGGCATTTCTTGTCTCAGTGAACATAGCCCCTGTTGCTCTCTACATTTCTTATAGAGAATATTACTTCCCCTTTAGAGTATTTCAAGAGAGTGTGTAAAAATATATTATGAAAAGATTCAAAAAGTGGTCTATATATTGGCGGTGCCTTGACCTTTAGCCTGACCTCCACCATGATTCTGTCTGACCTTTTTCTGTTTCAAAATAATATGAAAATGCTTTTAGAGTCATCTTCATAGTGTTTGGTCTGTACTTATCAGCCAGCGGCAAAAAGTTCCAGGGACAAAAGGTGTCAGCAAAGATTGGTACCAGCAGACATCTTCAATCCCTGTCTCATGAAAGAGAGAATCTCCAGGGATTCCTATAGCACAGATCATAACAGGAGATTTGGGGATCTTTGTTTTAATCCAAGGGTAAATGTTCTGTCCTTCCTACGTATTACCCTGGGGCAGTGTGTAGTTTGACATGCAGCTAAACCTTCCCACACTCCAATAAAGAGACTGAGAGTTGAAGTCTGTAGATTTTACTGGGTTGGTAATGGAATGAGGTGAAACTGGAATAAACAACAGAAAATACAATGAGTATGTTTGTAATAACAGATACTAAACATATAAATGAACATATGAGCTGCAGAATAATCCCTGGCTGGCATAAAAGTCTCTGTGGCAATGTCTCTGAGGGTTACTGGCAGCTTTGAAAGGTGTTTGATGTCACTTGGCCTTACCAGCTATACTTCCGTATAGGAGATGGAACTGCGTGTGCTTCTTCCACAGCATGGGATGTAAAATGGAGTCCTAGTTCCCACAAGGCATTGCACTAGGTCACATGGTGCAGGTACAGATAGAGTCACTTGGATTTGTAAGTTAAATGCGTCGTGACTCAGCATTAATTGAAGAAACTGTGTTATCTAAAGTTATCTTAACTCATTTAATGCATTTAACCTTTTCATTAGCATACCAAAGCTCCATTGTTTTCAATGGTAAACTCTTTAATTGGATGGGATACTGTGACACAATATTCTGTGACCAGCTCTCTGTTGTAGCCCCCACCCTTCCCAGCTATAGTCAGGTGATCCCACTGGTGTCTAATAAAAGGGCATCCATGATTGGGAGTTTTACTTTGAAAGCAGCAAGTACTGTAAGTTGCAGGTAAAACTTAGTCCCTTTGTAAAATTTTTAATGAAGTAATGAAATTCTTAGTGAATCAGATGAAAATTGAGCGTAGGACTGGCCAGATATGGGATGACTTTGACGTAGTTGGCCAGCTTAAATATATTGCAATATATGGACAAACAATCCCTGTTGTTTAAAGGGTAAGGCATTTTTTAGTAGCTGTATGCACAGAATGTCTCAATGTCTTAAATATATTGATAATGGGTTGAGTGCAGAGGACCTCTTGCATTTGTCTATATGTATTTTGTGGTCACAGCCTCATTGCACCCCCGCCTAATGGATTTAAAAATTAGTGGTGAGCACAACTTTTTCTTGTTTGTTGCTGTTACAGCCTGTGACCTGCAGCATGTGAAATGTAGATTAGCATGATGAAGACATGACAGTAAATATGTATTGTATACATAAGCAAATTACAGCACAGTTTGAAAAAATTAACACAAAATTGCATTGGTCAGAAGGCTATTTACAAATATGTAAATTTACATGTATGCCCTTCTGTGTCAATATGCTAGTTAAGCCTGCTTTGGGAAATTGCATACACGGTGTAAAAAAAACAGGTAGCATGTACTGTAAAGGGCATGTTTTTTGTGCTGTGTAAAACTAAATTTGCCAAAAAATGGTGTAAAAAACTGTGTGAAATAAATGGTTCATTTATCAAGGTGTGTGTAATTTTACACAAAAGTTTAATTGGGCAGAAAAAAGACAAATTCCATCAGATTCAACCCATGCAAATGAAACCCAGCATCCTTACACATACACACACATCCCTCCACACTTTCACATAGAGTTTAGTATCACAATAGCCTTTGATATTACAGTATATCTGTCCCAGAAATCATCCAACATCACCCGGCAGTGCATTCCACAGCCTCACTATTTGTCTATAATGTTCTCTAATATACAGTAGAACCTCCATTTACATCCCCTGATTCTAAGTTTTCTCTCATTTTACATTGTTGTTTTGTGGTACCACCTACTATATATATTATGCATAATATATTTCCCAGATTTTACATTTTCCTGGATTTTACACCATTTTTTTCTGGTCCCCTGAAAAATGTAAAAAGTGGGTTCTGCTGTACTTGTAAAGTATAATCATGTTCCCTCAAAAGGACCTTGGCAGTCTATCTTCATAATTTAAGCTATATATAAATAGTGATGGGCGAATTTATTCGCCAGGGGCAAATTTGGGGCGAATTCCCGCGATTCGTCACTGGCAAATAAATTCGCAAATTTCCAGCGAAAATTCGCTAAAAACCGAGTCGTTTTTGACGCGATGAAAATGAAGCGACTCAAACGCCGCAACATGCGACGAAACGTGCCGCGACCTTTTTTCGATTATTTGCGAATTTCGCTGGAAATTCACGAATTTTTCGGCGAAGTGAAACTAGGTAGATTCGCCCATCACTACTTATATACCTCTAACCAGTTTAATTTGCAGTCTCTTCACTCTCTCCAGCTCATTTATATCCTTCTTAAAAACTGGAGTCCAAAACTGCACTGCATACTCCAGCTGTGGCCTTACCAGGGATCTATAAAGAGGTATAATTACTGTATGTTTCATCCTTTGAGTTTATGCCTTTTTTATGCAGGACAGAACTTTATTTGCTTCAGTGGCCACAGAATGACACTGCCCAGAATTCGACAACTTGTTATCTACAAAAACCCCTGGATCAAAATAATTTTGACGCCCATTGACTTCAATGTGTTTCGCAAATTTTTCATCGAAGCAAAGATACACCCATCACTACTTAGCGGAGTTCCTTTTTCAACACAATAATGAATCATTGCCCCTTCAGATTTCCTTATCGGTATTGTGGATTAACACCTCCCTTTAAACTTTGAATCCATATACTGTATGCTTGGGTTGAGGCAGTAATATAGGCACTTATATAATGAATACTTAATTATACTTATAAATTTCTTTAGTCTGTTCATGTGCTAAATGCACATTTCTATTGCATTTTTGTCTTTTATTTTCTAAAACTCTTAAATAAAATCATTCAAGGAAAATTAGATTTAGCACAATCAAAATTCATTCAATTTTTTCTTTGTAAACAGAACCAAAGTTTTCTGTTCCATTCTACTTTGGACTCAGACGTTTACAGGCTACTTGAAGAAGCTACAGAAATATTCTTGGCAGTGTTTATTTGCATTTAAATTTGCATTTAATCCATCTGAAAACTGTTTAAGAGAATTCTGTGTAGGATATCCTTAGCTGCCTTGGGCAAGGTTGTCCTCTTTCTTCCTAGGTTTATGCATATTCAGCATGACACAAGCAGTAGTTTAATGTCAAGGAGAAGAATTCTTTGCATTCTTAAAGAAAAGAGCTGTGAAATCACAAGACCATAAATATGTAATGAGTACAGGCAATTAACATAAGATATAAAACTAAAGGAGCAAATATTTTTTTCTACCTACAGCCATTTTAAGTAGTTAAATACAAAGCATGTATTAATACTATATATACAGATGAAGCCACTTTGGTTAGTGTGTTTGACACAGAATAACTAAACTCAGGTATCCCACTTTTCCCATTTAACACTTGCTCTTTTGAGAAATATATTTCAATGCAGGATTCTGCTTGATGTATTTTGAATAAAACATTTTTTCCCATGACAGTATCCTTTTAAAGGCTAGAGTGACCTTTTTCCAGCTTTTCCTAGTCACTCTACCACAATATATACTAAATATATATAATTAAAGGAGCATACACCCTCAACTCTGCTCTCAGCTGTCACCTAATTACCTGACTGGGAGGGAATATTAAGCCTATATCCACATATCTTGCATGTTAAATGCACATTTTACTGTACATTTCTAGGCCAGACAGATGGTTTTCCAAACACACTGTCACATGCAGTATTTCACACTGTACCTTTCCTTATGAATCATACTCAAACACTGAAAGATATATATATCCATGTAGAGCTTGTTGCTGAAAAGTCTTGCATTAGAAGCGAGCAACGTTATATCAAATTTAGATCAATGCTTTCTTTGTCTTCACAGAAACCATTTTCAAGGCAGCAAACAACTCATTGCAACAGAAATGTCAGGCTTTTAACTCTGTTGATGTTGGGCAATACAACTCCTAGCACCCCGCATGCATGATACCATAAAGAATGGAACTTGGAAAAAATAAAATGTAGTTTAGAACAGATGGCAAACATCAGAAGTCCAACTCCATGTAACATGAACAGTTAGTATTTGTAACCATTTATCAGACTAAAGTGCCAGTCAGCCAGTATAGTGCCAGTTAGCTGGAAGATAAGCCACATCAGAGGCAATGCAAGGCTACATGAAACCAGTTGGCCAATCATGAGAAAAGAAGGTTACTGACTAAGATATCTACTGGGCATCTGGTTACCAAGCAAAGTAAGTCTTCAATTTCCCCACTGCCACTAAATAGAGGCTTTCCAGCATAGTTTATCTACAGTCACTCCAGGCAATAAACTGACCCTTTCTTGTCTACTTCAGAGCCTTAAAAGGATACTATCACTTTTGTTTTTTATATGTCATTAATTTATTTCCTTCATGCTATTTACTGTTTTTTTATATATAATATAACTGTATGAATATTAATATTTATTCAGGATTAGCAGAAAACTATCTTCATTCTTCTGTAGGCAGTGCTGAGAATATAAAGTAAAGTACAACAAGAATATAAAAATGACAGATTGACCAAAGGTTGAGGTCAGGATGATGTGAAAGTGGTTTACGAGGGGGGGAGGGGCTACATACCTTCCCCACTCATGAATACTATGCTGCCAAATACAAACAGCATTGTATTCATGGGAGTGTGGGAGTTGTCGCAAGTCTCTGTGTTTCCCAAAAAAGAGCACCTGTGGCAAATTTTTAAACATGAAGGCAATATGCCAAATATAAAAAAAACATATTGTGTCCATTTTCTGCACATTAAACACTGCCTTCCTAATTATACTGTAAATTAATTCTATAGAGATCCATCAAGTCTGTGCTCTCTGCAATATTAAAAAGTGGTCTTCATTTTTTGTTCAACTTTTAACCCATCTACATGCTGCAACACGTCGTAAAGTTTTCATGGTTTGTTTTCTTTATAATAAGCAGTAAAAACTTTTTTTTTCTCAGTGAATAGGGGCAACAAATGTTCAATAATTTCTTACACCGGCATATTATACCTTTTTGTCATTTTAAGGACACTTAAAATCATAATTTTACAAGCAAAAGCAAATCTGATCAAAATGTCCCTGTTTTATTATTGGTTTTAATATTAAAAAAACAAATAGTTGCCTGTTGTATTCATATAAATGATTTCCATTTATGTAGCATATGCAAATTGTAAGTGAGGTCACAGCAAAAAGAGAAAAAATATTTTGGAGGGATGAAAACCTGATTTGATTCTCCATTAGGAGCAGGCATATACGGCATAAGGCTCGGTATTCAAGGTGATATATTATTTTTGTACTCAACTGACCTCAAAGAACAATTACTACAGGTAATATAGATTCTTAGCATGAAAACACTCTGAAGGTCAATTAACCTCAGGTGACTGATGACAAAATGGTTATATTAAAGTGTGACAAGTAACTTATTTAACGTCACGTCCGAGGTTAGCTCAAAAGCACACGACTAATTTATAATGTAGAGTTTTTTCTGAGGCTACAATGGAGCACACTGAGTGATGGATCTGAACTACCAATGGGAAAAGTGAACAGTATCTCAGCCTATTCATTTCAATGCTGTCTGTTTTATTAAATTATAGTTTGTTTTTCCTGCTAAGTGCACAATATCCACAATTTTACAATAAGTGAATTTTCTCTGTACGTGGTGGCTAAATAAAAGCTTTGGAATTGCTGTTAAATTATTGATGTGGTGAGGATGGTCAGAAAAGCTCCAAATTCACACAATTATTGTTACAATAAAGCACCTTTTAAACATGGTACCTCTATTCAATGAGCAATGTGATTGCTATCCCTACAGTAAAGGACAAGAAAATGTAACATGACTTAAGTTGAAAACAAACAGATGTCCATCACATTCAACCATTTATGACTAAAATGATGTCTAACTGCTAGTTCATCCAGAGGCAGGTAAAAAAAATTGGAAAATCTGAAACCTCTCTGGTTTGTCTTGCAGGGTAAAAAATCTTGGCTCCAAGATGGAAACTAATGGCTATTTTTAATAACCCTGTGTCTCCTCACTTTCTAGAGCCTTCCAACCACTTCTTAAGACTATAAAATGTACTGACAATTACAACTGAGTCAGAGAGAGAGAATTCCATTCAATCTCTTACTATAAAAAACCCTTTCTGAATTTTCAGATGGAACATCCTGTCTTGTAATGAGAATGGAAGTCCTTTCTTCTGGTGGAAGACCCTAATGGTAAAGCATTTGAGAGATTATTATATGATCCCCTTATATATTTATATGCTCTTCTCTAGCATAAACAACCCAAACTTGACCAGTCTTTCTTTATACCCTTTACAAGCTTAGTTCCCCTTCTTTGGACTCTGTCTAATTCAATAATATTTTGTCTGAGGACTGAGATTTTTAAACCTCATGTCATAGTCTAGACCAGGCCTTACCAGTGATCTGTAAAGTATAAGAATCACCCCCTCCTCCCGAAAATCTATGCCCCTTTAAATACAGCACAAAACTAATGATGATAATTTTTTTTCACTAAGTATGGTTTTTCTGCAAAATTCTGCTGCATCCGTAAATATCTTTTTTGTTTCCTGAATGGAGGCAGATCTGATGCTCTTTATATCTGGGATTCTAAGTAACAAGATGATGATTAGCATGGCCTGCACCACATACTGTAACTCTTCTCATTGAGGATACACACAGGGATTCACTAAGTAAATATGTGAGGGATTGAAGGTGGCTTGGAAAATAATTCTGTGTCATGTCTGGTAGCAGTAAATGAAACAACTTTCATTCCAACAGATGTATCACTAAGACGATGCATTACAAATGCATGTTTGGCACAGTTTTAGCACTTGTTTGCTCCATTAATGTTTATGCCCAGGCATCTGATCTAAAATTTGTCAAATAACTTTTCTGTAGACAAAACAAGAGGAATGCTGACAAACAAGGAGCCCAGCGGCAAGCCCCGGTTTTAGAAACCATATTTATTATGATGTAGATACTCTATACTCTTTTTTTTTTTCAACCCCTCTTTGCTCTAGGGATAGGACATCTTGACTAAATTAGCACTATTGAAACATACAATATTTGCACCAACTTTAGCAATGCAACTTTACTGTATAAAAAAATTCTCACTTACTAAAGTACTGTATTTTAGCAAAATTCTTTTTTTTCTTTGTCCATTTAGTCTCTCATTGTTCCAGCCACTTTTCCCTCTACTTTCCTGCCATTTGAACATTTCAGTGTGAATCTTGTGAATCTGGTTCTCCCTTTAGGGCCTGACACTTCTGGAGCCTTGTTCATACCATACTCAATGGAACATCCACCCAGATCAACTGCTGTAGGCCAAAGAGGAAGGACCTCTTCTTGCAAAGCACTATGTTACAGTGAAACAGGAAATGGTCATCAATCTATGCACCAATGAACTAAGGGTTCCAAAATAAGTAGAAATGGTTACATGTGTTTTAACCCAGCAACAGGTAAATGAGGTACTGTTAGGAAATGAATTATCAGGGCCATTTTTCCTGTGAATTCCTACAGTTGTTTTGTGCAGTGATGGGTGAATTTATTAGGCACGAGCGAATTTGCGGCAAATAAATTTGTGTATCACCTGCGAAAATTCGCCGGTAAAAATTCGGTGGCGTAAAAAAACAGACGCTGGGGTCCGTTTTTTTTGGACGCCGGCATCCAGGTCCGGTTTTTTTGGACGCCGGCATCCATTTTTTGGACGCCAGCGCATATTCACTGACGAATTTGTGTGGGCGTCCAAAAACCAATGCCTGCATCCAAAATGAGACGCCGGCACTGTATCGCAAATTCTTCACTGCTTAGAGAATTTCACTGCAAATTTGCAAATGTTTAGGCGAAGCGAAACGGGAGAAATTTGTCCATGAATAGTTATGCGCCAAATTGGATGTATTAAGGGACTGCATTTGATGCTATCTAGTTTCTGGATTAACAAACGTTACTGTACCCACTCTTAATAAACAGAGCTGTTTCTTGAACATTTCTTTTCACTTTAGTATAAAAAGGACTAAGGACTATAAAAGGGATTCCATAAGAAATGGTACATTCCAGACCCTCCAAACAGCTGTCAGCTCCTTCTGAAAAGTAGAAAGACTCTATCTAGTCCTACCTAGATATGAAAGATAACACATAAGCTGCAGACTGAAGTACAGTATGGCTTATTATATAGTCTCTTAGGGGCTGATTTACTAATGGTCAAATAGGATTGAAGTGAAAATTTGAATTTAGAAGTAATTTTGGACTACTTCAACTATAGAATAGCCCAAAATTCGATTTGAATTGTTAAAATTCGAAAATTCTTATTTTTGAATTTTGAAGTACTGGCCATTTAAAAATCCTTCAATTCGACTATTCCATAGCTTAAAGCTGCCGAATTGCCATTTTAGCCTATGGGCTACCAGACAGAACTTTGGCAGAAAATTATTATAAATTCTGAGAATACAAAGTATTTTGTTGAAAATCGTTCGACCAAATAGAATGAGTAAAACGATTCACTGTATCGAATACGCCCGTTTTTCAAAAACGGCCATATTCAATCGAAAAGGATCCCCCAAAAAATTTGATGGTTGAATTTCTAAGTATTTTACACTTTGAAAATCGACCCTTAGTAAATCAGCCCCTTAATTTTACAAATTGAATTGGACAGCTTTAGCAGTACACACAAAATCTCATTTAAGAGCACAAATGCAGTACTGTCTGTTGAATTTTAATTCAACCCTTCGCAGAATTGCTGTTTTGGCCTATGGGGGACCTCCTATAACCTTTGTTTTTGAAATCTTTGGAAAATCTAATTTTTTTGGAGGAAATTGTTCGAATCAAACAATTTTAATTCGATCGAAAACAGTCCAGTTTTGATAGAAAAAACACTTCTTTTGATGGTCGAATGTTGAAGTTTTTTTATTTCGACATTCGACCCTTGATAAATCTGCCCCTTAGGGGCAAATTTACTATTATTCCCCAAAAAATATTAGTTTTTACTCGATATTTAATTAGCATTTGATTTTCGAATGCTAATCGAATAGTTTTAGGCTACCCTTTTATTCGACGATCGAATAACAATCGAATAAAGATCGTTCGGTCATTCGAATTAATTATTCGATCATTCGAATGATTCGTACGATTCGAACCATCGAAGGCTTCGATCGTACGAATTCTATTTGATCAGGACTTAGCCTCAGAAGCCTATGGGAGGGTTCCCATAGGCTTCTATTACAATTCGGTAGGTCCAATCTGGCAAAGTAGGCAATCGAATAATTTAAAAATTTAAATAAATATCCTTCGCTGATCGAATGATGGAATATTCGATCATTTGAATCTATTCGATGATCGAATATACCTTATTTGCATATTCGACCAATCAAATTAATCCTACGGTCGGAATTGGATCGAATTCGATCGAACTTCAATCTATTCACGTGAATTTAGTATATCGGCCCCTTAGTGTCAAAACAGGCAAGTGCAAGAAACAGCTTTGGACTCAAGTACCTCTCATATATATCATTGATTCATGCAACAAATGTGGCCATCTTTGCATAGTCCAAAAGACTTACTGTATATACCTCCTTTATAACTTCTTAACACTTGGATGATACCTGTTTAAAAGTGTTAACATGCAAATAGTGAAACTCGAATAATTAGTTTTTTTGTGGGTGTTTTGAATTTGTGAACATAAAGGTCAGTAGACAGTAGTGATTTTTCTTACTTTTTTTAGGGTTTTTCATTTTTTGTAGGTCAGTAGTCAGTAGTGATTTTTTTGACTTTGCCCAAAAAAAATTGAAAGAGTGAAAATGCACAAAACGATTTAAGATCAATTTGTGTATTTTAACCATGACCATGCAACTTTTTTTACACAGCAACTTTTTTTTGGAACATTACATTGGAGTCTTATTTTTGCAGCAAAACTTGGTAAAAAAAATCCCACTTATCACTACCGTCAGAACAGTAATAGCTCTCAAAGTTAGAGTAGGTCACATTTCAAAACATATGGACAGGGTGCAAAAAAATGGGAGCTATGCCTTGTTATGTATACTTTTCTTGACTGAGAGTATATTTACAAATGGTTTAAATTAGAAATAATATAATTTGCGAGTTTGTACCACAGTTTTGTCAAATCATGGCACAAATTCAAATTCCAATCAATTGTGTCTTATTTTAATTACAATTTATTGCAATTTATAAACATTTGCTACAGTAACACACATAAGTTACGGATTAAATGAAAGAGTATTGGCCATGAACATAATATTTGCACTTGAATAATACTAAATAGAAACATTCCATGCAAGATTGCTATTTTGCAGAAAGAGCAGAATAAATTAAAGAATGAGTGCAAATACCAAGTTGGCTTAAGGTTGATAAATGCAAGCTTACACACTTGAGCAAAATTAACATGAATGGTAGTAATACACTAAATTGAATCATGTTGGGGCCTCACTTGAGAATTATTTGGGTTTTCTTGTTGATAACTTATGTGAAACTTTATTCAGCTTTAGTCAGATTCTATTAAAGTAAAAACTGAAGATATTCTCTGACATAAAAAAGTATCAGCTCCAGGAATGAAAGCATAATTGCCTCTTTATATAACCCTGGTAAACCCTCAGATTGAGTGTTCAGTGCAATTTTGTGTCTCAGTCCTTAAGAGGGATATAGATGAACTGGAAAGGAAAGAACTTCTCTGTGGGTTCTCTTTGAGAACCTTATTTGAAAGCTTCAAATTATTTTCTTGAAAAAATTGTTTTAAACATTGGAATGTGCTTATGAAACCTATACCCATTACTCTCTTAACACCTTAACACCTATGTCTTTTATGAAATATGATAGTGCCAGTGTACCTCAAATATTCTTTTCATGACTTTTATAATAAAACCAAGAACTAAAAGTATTTTCCAATTTCATTGGTTTAGTCTCAGTAATGGAATCCCTGGCAGGGATGATAGTGCTGGTTTTAAAGCTATTTCCTACTTTTACATACTAGCCAAACAGCTACTTTTTGTGATATAACAGAAAAAGTCTGTTTTCTAGCAATTCAAACATGTTAACCTTGCAAAGAATTACATTTTTGTGAGCGATATCATCCCTCTGAAAATTTAAGAAGTCCACTGCTTATAAAAGCAGCTGATGGGTCTCCTATCTTTCAAGATGAGAGCAGTAAGAAAAAAAATCTGCTGTCAATAAAGACCATAAATCCTGATTTCTGATATGGCGCCTTCTCCGATGTATCATCTCTCCCATGTTCTGGGGCTAGAACCATCTTCTATGTAGAGGGGGGGGGCAAGAAATTTATAGAAATGGGGTAGAACACCTAGCAGATGTTAAGAAGGGTATGTAATGTTTTCTGATTGCCTTAGTAACCAGAAAGTGGTTTGAATAAGAGAACGGTATTTGAGTTGGAGAGGACTTTAATAGAAAAATAAGTAATAAAAATTAAGAATAACTATAAAATTCTGGGGTTAGCAATTCCCATTTGAAAACTGTAAAGAGTCAGAAGAAGGCAAGTAGTTCAAAAACTATAAAAACAACCAAACCCAAGACCAAAATAAAAATTGCGTAGAATAGGCCATTCTATAACATACTAAAAGTTAACTTTAGTAACGTAGTTAGGTGAATGAGCCTGCATGAGTGATGCCTGGGTCATGTCTTGTTCTCTGGACCTATTGTATATAAATTGTATATCTTAGATATAGAGGCAGATTTATCAAGGGTCAAATTTCCATGGGGGTATTTTAAAACTCCCATAAACTCGAAATTCGGCCAATCGAAATCTATTTAGAAAATCATATTTTTTAAAGTTGGGTCAATACTATTAACCCGAAAACTCGAATTGCATTTCAATCAAATTCAATTTGAGTTTTTCAAACTTGATTCGAGTTTTTTCTGTGCAAAAAACTCAAATGCCCCCAGGATATCATAGCGTTTCTATGCTCTCTTTTTTCAAGCATTACTAAGTATGGTTACTACTCGGGTTATAAATCAAACCTTCAAAAATCAGAGGCCTTAGCTTTAAATATTGCTTTCCATACACGAGAGATATTGAAGACAAATTTTAACTATAAGTGGAGGGACCACTCTATACGATATCTTGGCATACAGCTGTCTAATTCCTATTTCCAGATATACTGTATAAGCATAATTATGTCCCACTGTTAAGGACTATCACTTTGCTCCTAGAGAAATGGGGTGCCTATACCATAACCTGGCTAGGTAGGATAACAGCAGTGAAGATGTCAATTCTCCCCAAACTGCTCTAGCTCTTTGAAACATTACCTGTAACGGTGCCAAATGCTACTCACAGACATTTCAGAAAATGATCTTTAAGTTCATTTGGACAAAGACGAGACATAGAATATCTAAAAAGATAATGTCTATGAGCAAATTCCAAGGAGGTTTAGCGGTGCCAAACAACTGTAGATATTATGAGTGTAATGGCCGAAGGCTCCGGTGAAGTAACGGACCAAGGAGGAAACAACAGTCCAAAAACCAGTCCAAGGTACACGGTACAGACGAGGATCAGGAAGCAAGATGTAATCGAAATCGATGACATCAAGAAGCACGCCGGCGCACACGCTCGGCACCATTGATGTTCTCCCCATCTCCTATGCAGTCAATTCTGGCCAGCGCACAGTTTTCACCAGGCTTGACTACCTCCTTCCAGGGCAATTGGAGCTCCAAAAACTGTTTTTGAGTATATGATTTTATGACTCCCCTAGAAAATAGAATTCATATATTTGCGGAATTACAGGAGAAACACCAAATTCCACAGAGTTGGTACTATGAATACATCCAAATTGTACACTTTATCAAGGGTCTATTCAAGGGCTGACCCCCATCTGGATCACTGACCTCCTTTGAGAAGAGGTGTATAGGAGCTTTACCCCAAACAGCCTTGATCTCGACCATCTACTCTATTTTAAATACTACAATGGAAGAAACCTTTCCAAAGCATAAGTATATGTTGCAATGGGAGAGAGAGCTCTCACTTGAACTTACAGGCCAGTAAGCTTTGTTCTTATTGGTTCAGTAAAGTGACTGACAGTATTGCTTCACATTCTTTAATAGAAATAAGTCTTTTTTATATTTTTTATTTGTGTATGTGGTCAGAAATAGTAATATACCATGAGAGACATTTGTTCTGTGTATCAGGGATAGTTTTGTATACAGAATGTATTTGGGACAAACGGCACCTCAGTATCCTAGGGTGACAAAAGCACATAAAACAAAACATCAAAGCAACATTCCACATTATGTTTTGGGGATATTTGTAGTATATCCCTGGTGGTTTATTTACAAAACAAAAAAAAAATCAAAGTACACGTTTTAAAAAACTTTTAACATGAATATGATGTTAGGCACTCATTTTCAAGGAAGTCATTAAAAAACATAGATGTGTAATAAATTCTCATTAGACTTATTTAATTCCATGCATTCATCTGCAAGAGTTCAAGCTTTTTATTTTCACAGTCTCTTTTCTAGTATACCTTAATGTTTCATATACTTTTGTAATCCTATGACTTGCTTTTCCTCCTCTGCAAAAATAGATTCCATTTCCAAAACATGTTTTTTACAGCTGCCTCTGGCAGTACCGAGCCTGAGCTATAGGTCACACAAGGCAAGTACCTCTTGCACCACCGGCTCCTTCATCATCTCTAGAAAGCATGGACGTGTGTGCATGTACCACCATTCCCACGCAAACATGCCTAAAATTCCTGTTGCATGCTGATTCACTTGCTCACTTTGCTGATGACCAAGGAGAAGAGGTATACAGTATGCCCAGCAAAATCCCAAGTTGTTGCTCCCTAGGCACGTGCCATTTCTATCTTCCCTAGTCCTGGCCCTGGCCTTTTGCAACTGTGTATCTTTGTCTTTTTAGGGTATGAATGTGACTATTGTGCATAATTCATAGTTGATTTAGCTTTGTTCCAGGTAGATTTGACCCAGATTCTTCAGGTTAATAAACATAATCAGAGTTCTCTGCAACTATCAGGTGGCACAAAGCATCATGTTTTTGCCCACAAAATACTGTATCTGCCACCTTCCAGTCTTCACCTACAGAATTGCGAGCGAAGAGATGTTGTGCTGTCTTTGCCAGTGTTTTAAATGAATAGTCTTTTGTTTTCTCTGCAAATTCTGCTCTGTGTGTCTGCGCACAGACCAACACCATACCTATTGCTGCAGATAAAAAAAGCTGGAAATGAACAAGTTAGCCGGCGAGGCAATGGCGCCAAAGTTTAAATATTTAAAGGGGCATTCTGTACACACTCATTGCCCTTGAGGTTTTGTTTCCTGGTGCCTTTCTGTGCTGTTTAAGCTGCTGTTTGATCCCGATTCCATGTTTGACCTTGCCTGTCTTCTGATTACTCTGATATCTGTATCCTGACCCAAGCCTGTTATTCGACTACCGCTTTTGCCTCACTCCTGTCTGATTGATTACCTGGTTTTGACCCTTGCCTGCCTGACGATCCTTCCTATCTGCCTGCCTCGACCCAGCCTGTCTGACCACAAATCTGCCTACTCCTCTCTGTACTGTGACCTTTGGCCTTAAAGACTTTCTGTACTGTCGTGCCCCTTTGCTGGCCAGAACTCCTGCCTTGTACCTCTCGTTAAAGTCCAGGTGGCATATGAGTAGCTGAGGGCTCCTCCTGAAGCCAAAGGCGGTCACACTACTGGTGAAGCACGAGCCAAGACCAGGGTGCTTGGCATCTGTTCTGGTATTGGGTGACGACCGTGACAAAAGTATGCTATATGTTTAAAATCAAACCTTATTATTACTATTAGCATTTTAGTATTATTTTTATATTGTTCCATCTTCATAAACATACCTACAGCTTCACCTCTTTAGACACAATATGTCGTAAATCCACAATTAATCTACTAAATGCATCTATTTTATCATCTTCATCCCTCAATAGTATTGATGAAAATCCTTATTGTATTCAAGCTATACTTTAAAAATAAATAATAAATTAAACTGGGCTTGTATTTTAACTGACAAATGATGTACTGACAAGATTTCAGCCTGAACAGCCTTAGCTCATAGGAAATAAATCTCTATTCCTGCTGGAACAGCCACTTCGGTCTTAAGACAAATTTTATGTATAACATCAACCAACTTGCTGGTGAGTTCATACACCTTAATGGTTGTGTGTAAATGGGTGTGACACATGATTTACAGGCCCGGATTCATGGAGAGGCCACAAAGGCCTGGGCCTACGGTGGCAAGACTCTTGGGGCGGAATGCTGGCAAGCTGCATTCCAATTTTATCACTCCAGTATTTGCTTAAATTTCTTAAAAACAGTGATTTAAGCCCCAAGACATCTTTCATATGTATTGATGTTTCTCAATGCCTCTGTTCAACTTGTGTTTTCATCAGACTTTCAAGAAGCCTGATTAATTTTGCAACTGTGCACAACTGTGCCTAGAAATTATGCACTGTGGGTAAAAATCATAATGAATTATGCACTCCTATTCTATCTGCTCCAATCTTAGCACTTAAGGGCAAATGGTCTAAGCTTTGCGAGTAACAACAAATATTCCACTCCTATTCATATTTCACGAACCCACTTAGATTTTAAGCAGCTGCACTAGGCAGGGACCATGACACTGCATTTAATATTTGCAACTCTGTATACAATAAAGTATATTTATTAAAGGACAAGGAAAGTGAAACTAGAAGTAGCTATAAATGCTGTACATTATATTGTTGGCTTCTGTACCAGCCCAAGGCAACCACAGCCCTTTAGCAGTAAAGAGCTGTGTCTCCAAAGATGCCCCAGTAGCTCCCCATGTTCTTTTCTGCTGAGTCACTGCACATGCTCTGTGCTGATGTCAGTTACTGAGCTTAGGGACAGACTCAAAATATACAGAACACATATAAGGCTGATAAGTCCTTAATACAGCTAAATGTGTCCAGATTGTTAGGAGAGGACCTATTTCTTTTTTATGCCTTAAGCTATGCCCCATGCAGTTCTCAAGGGTCCAGTAAATAGCACTGTGCTATAGTACAAAGGTCTGGGTAACCATGTGCTTGGGATCAATTGTTTTAGCCCTTACCTCAGCAGGCAGTGGAGCCTAGGTACAAAGCTGTACTCTGTAATAGGTCACTCTAGGCGTGATAGACAGGTTATTTAGTTGAGCAGCCTAAGCTTCCAACGAGGAGAGTCAGAGGGATTAAGATCCTGGGTACTAATTGCCCAGAAGTAGGGACAATTCGGCTCCACTTAGGGAAAAAGCTGAAAGCTGGGTGTACCTTCATTTGCTGCTGTGTATGTTCCCTTGCCTGCAGGGACTGAGCTGTTCATTGGTGCTTCTATATGCTATCCTCTGTTGCTCTATGCTCCTGTTGATTTATATGAGCTCCTATGTGTATGCAGTTATTGAATAAACTATGCTCTCTGGTTAAGCATAAAGAACCACTGGTACCCAATTATTGTGCATAGCACTTTATTACAGCTACATTATACCCTACCTCCACACCATTGCAAGGGCTTAAACCCTGAGAGAAAGATCTCATTCAGAGCACAAATATATCTTAAGGAGACGGTGCTACTCTATTTACTATAGCACTACAACATAAAGATATCATCATAATTTTATTTTATTAACCTGCAAATATTCTTTAAAAGGGAATGCAAATCCTGAATTCCTCATTTTGAATATGGTTCATCATTCCCTAACAATGTCTGAAAGTGCAAATAAATCAATAAAAAGTTTAATTACTAGGTCCTGTAGTCACAAATGTCCTTTAAGTGAAGAAGTCTAATAATCTGATTTTAATGGATGTTTAGAGTTGAATGTGTGTCACTGCAATAGTAGAGATTTAAATTACAATAATACATGTTTTAATTATTTTTTAAAATAATTAAAATATAATTAAATAAGGAAGTCATTATCTAAAGAGTTGTATAATACAGGGAATTAAAATGAGAAACGACAGAATACAAGGAGACAAGATTTAAAACAATGTTAGAATTTAGGATGGGGGTTAAAGTTTATAGTCTTACCCCAAGTATTTTAAGGCTGATGCCCCATCTATTTATCTTACAAATCCTGATGTCTGTATTATTATATTTAGAATGTACACATAAAAAATATGTCAAACAGAGAGGGGGCGGAGCCAACGCCTGATGTGAGCAGACGCGCAATAGTGAGCTCCGTGCAGGGGGAATCAATAAAAACAAGTTGGAGCATTATAAAACGCCGCAAAAGATAAATAACACTGCCGCTTACAGTCCGGAAAGTATGGGGAAGCTGAGGAAGAAACCCTCGCCGGTAAAAATGACTGCTTTCTACCCGAAATCCGCACAGCAAACAGAAGCGGGCCTCTCCCTCCAAGATGGCGCGGATCAGGAGAGCAGCAATAACAGCGCAGCGGGCACGGATGCAGAGGCAAGTACAGAGGGGCCAACACAAGTTGACACACAATCCCCACAAGCCATCACCCTGCCCATACTTAAAAACCTACTCACCAACCTCAGGGCTGACCTCCAGGCAGATTTCAAAGGTGCACTAACAGAGCTCCATAGAGAAATCAGGCAAATAGGAGACAGGACAGATCACTTAGAAGGGAAAATGGAAGAACTTGTAAACTCGCATAATGAGTTAATAGACTCAAATTCTGCGCTTGAACAAGAATTAGTGCAATTAAACAATAAAATGGCAGACTTAGAAGACAGAAACAGGAGAAATAATTTAAGACTGAGAGGCATTTCAGAAAAAATACAAATAGAAGGCCTGTACACCTTTTTAAACAACATGCTGCAGGAAATACTCCCAGATGTAAACCCTGATCTCCTCCTAATAGACAGAGCACATAGACTGCCAAAATACAAAAACACACCTCCTAGCGCCCCCAGAGAGGTTATACTGAGAATGCACTTTTTCCACATTAAGGAAATAGTACTAAAAGCTTTCAGAGACAAGCAGGAACTACCTGAAAAATACAATACTCTACAATGCTATCCTGATCTCTCTGCATATACAATGAAAAAGCGCAAGGAATACAATATCATAACCACAACACTAAGGGAAGCAAATATCGCATACAGATGGCTCTTCCCAGTAAAACTCAGAGTTATGCACAAGGAAACTGCCTACATAGCGGAAACGCCGCAACAAGGAATACAATTTCTTAAACAATGGAATCTCCTTCCACATAAAGATAAAGCACCACAAACATCAACCAGACAGCCAAAAATTACTCAGGAATGGCAAGTCCAAAAGAGCTCACAACGCAGAGTAACTAACAGACAACAACCCACTGAACAGGCCGAAGTAGACTCCAACGAAAAAACCTGAGACATTTATAACCATAAAATGGTAACAACAAAAACAAGAACACTCCAAAACTTGACAGACACAACCGATAAAGACTTTCTCCCCCCTGAAGGAAGCACCACTTGATAACATCACCTCCCCCCCGACTATGGCTTCAAAATGCAACAAATTGCATAATACATTACTAAAGACAGACATTAATAAACCTATTATCCATCCTCACCGAGAAGCCACCCTACTCGATGCTATACACAGTATTGATGTAAATAAGTTCATATATGTTAATGTTTACATTATGTTGTTTACAATACTTTGCTTTACTCCTACCTTTCACTCCTTTCCTCCCCCCAACCCTACCCATTCCCAGCCACACCAAGGTTTGACAAATACTGTTCAGAAGCAGAAGCATCTCATCCTATACCCCCTCGACAACGAGAACAAGCTCGAAAAGTACATCAAAAAAGTGAGTACCAAACTAAAACACAAGTTTTACACAAGTAACAAATGGCAACTACAGTAACTACACTCAATGTTAATGGTCTTAACAGCCCAAACAAGAGATCCCAATTGCTAATATGGGCCAAACAAACAAAGCCAACAATTTTATGTCTACAAGAAACCCATCTCA
Source organism: Xenopus borealis (assembly GCA_024363595.1). NCBI lineage: Eukaryota > Metazoa > Chordata > Amphibia > Anura > Pipidae > Xenopus > Xenopus borealis. The sequence goes on along the minus strand of CM044432.1, from coordinate 155,629,842 downwards.
CAAATGACCAACCCAATAGATGAAACTGCAAAGATTATCCATTGCAACTATACGCTAACAGCCCAGTAAAGAAAAAAGGAGTCGCCTTATGGTTCCATTCCACAATTTCTCCTAAAGTACTAACTAAACAAATGGACCCTCAAGGAAGATATATTATTGCCATAATAGAATTACAAGACCAAGTTTACACAATAGCTTCGGTATATGCACCAAACATAAAACAATCCTCTTTCTATCGCTCCTTCTTCAAAGCACTAGACAAACTAAAACAAGGCAAGATCATTATAGGGGGTGACTTTAACATCCCTCTATCATTTGAAATAGACACCAAATCAGAAAGAGAACTTATCACCCACGCATCAAATCTGAAAAATAACTTAAAAAAACACAACCTCTTTGATACATGGAGAACTTTACATCCAACAAAGAAAGACTATACTTTTTACTCACATCCACACACAAGGTATACTAGAATTGATTACATTTTTACCGACAAAAACCACCTCCAAAATATTGAACAAGCACAAATAGGATCAATCATATGGACAGACCACGCTCCGGTAACCATAATAAGCAAGAATACTAAATTAACCCCATCAACCACGCATTGGAGATTAAACAAATCACTTTTACTCAACAAAGAAATTGTCCAACAATGCAGCCACACACTACAAGACTACTTCAATATTAATAACAATGGGGAAACCTCAATACCCACACTATGGTGTGCGCACAAAGCAGTTATTAGAGGACAACTTATAAAGATTGGATCGACGATTAAAAATCAAAGAGACAAAAAGAAGAAAGAATTAACAATACAACTACAAGAATTAGAAGCACTAAACAAAGCTAATCCCAATAGACAACAAACAATAAAAATGAGAGAGATTAGAAACAAACTATATGAAATAGAACTCGTTAAAATCAATTACCAACTTCAACGTCTCAAAATCACACATTACACAAAAGGCAACAAGGCATCAAAACAACTAGCCAACATGCTAAAACAAAAACAAAACAAACAAGCTATAGACCACCTAATAGACAAAGACAAGAGAAAAATTACAAACCCTAAGGAAATAGCAGACTCATTCACTAAATACTACGCAACATTATATAACTTAAAAGAAGATACAGAAACCCCCCAACCAACACAAGAAGAAATCAACAAATTCTTAGAAGATGCAAATCTCCCCCAAATAACACAGGCACAACTAAACTTTCTGAATAACCCTATCAACACAAAAGAAATTCAAGAAGTGATCAACACTTCTCCCACAGGAAAAGCTCCAGGACCAGACGGACTAACATCACTATACTACAAAACTTTTCAAGGCATACTAACCCCACAACTAACCCAACTATTCAATCATATCCAAAAACAAGGAAGTATGCCAAAAGAAATGCTAACAGCTACTATATCAACCATCCCCAAACCGGGTAAACCCCCAAACGAATGCCCAAACTTCCGACCAATTTCATTACTAAATGGTGATACCAAGCTTTACGCAAAAATTCTCGCAAATAGAATTTAAAAAATCCTACCAGACATAATTCATAAGGACCAATCAGGATTCACCATAGGAAGACAAGGAACAGACAATGCTAGAAAACTTCTAGCACTAATTGAAAAGTCTACTCGAAACAAAACACCAACACTCCTACTCGCACTAGACGCAGAAAAGGCCTTCGACAGAGTCCATTGGCTATATATGGAGAAGACCCTGCAGTCATTTGGACTGCAGGGTCCCATCCTGAACTCAATCCTAGCACTATACTCGGCACCAACAGCACAGGTTAACAACATGGGTTTCCTCTCCAAACCTTTCACCATAACAAATGGAACCAGACAAGGATGCCCACTTTCCCCTCTAATATTCAACTTGATATTGGAGCCACTTGCTAAAACAATTAGAGACTCACAGGATATTACAGGAATAAAAAACACACACTTGGAATACAAACTAGCACTATTCGCAGATGACATCATGCTGACATTAACAAATCCGGAGAAATCACTCCAAAATCTAACTAAAATCATATCCAGATACAGCAAAGTCTCTTACTACAAACTAAACATCAATAAGACCCAGGCTCTTCCATTAAACATTATTTCAGAAAAAAAGAACGAACTACAAGAAGCCTACCAGTTCCAGTGGAAAAAAGATACAATTAACTACCTTGGAATAGAACTAGGAAACACAATGACAAAAACATATAACAGCAACTTCCCAAAAGTCTTAAAAGATATTCAAACACAACTAGACAAATGGAAACCTCTATTCATCTCCTGGTTAGGAAGAATCGCCACAGTAAAGATGATGTCGTTACCTAAACTACTATACTTATTTAGAACTCTACCAACCACAGTACCAAAATCATTTCTTCAACAAGCACAGAGAATTCTGGACACATTCGTATGGGGAGGGAAGAAACCAAGACTCAAAAGAAGTCTGATGCAACTCAGCCAAAGAAAAGGCGGATTCGGAGTCCCAAGTATAGAAAAATACTATAAAGCCTCAATATTAGAACAACTCACGATATGGAACCTACCAATAAGCAACAAACAATGGCTGGAAATTGAACAAGAAACAAAGTCATCCTATAACATTGAACCAACTGATGTGGTCTAAAGCCTCACCTCATCTAATAAAATCTATGAACCTATACCATACCACAACGACAGCTTTAAAAATCTGGAACTAAATGAAGGCACACGAACACATACATAAATACCCAGCCAAAAACATGCCAATTAGAACACTAGAAGCTGAATTATCGGATCTCAACTTAACTAACTGGGAAATATTAGGGCTCACAAGACTTTCTCATCTCTTTTCAAGCAATAACCTGAAATCATTTGAAGAATGATATACAAAAATATACAATCTTCCAAAACAGGACTTTTACAAATATCTGAGAATAAGACACTTCCTAAACCCATATACAGCAAATATCTTGAGGAAACAGACACCATTTGAACAAATATGTTTTCATCATGCTGGGGAAAAGAAAGGAATCTCCAAAATCTATCAAGCCATGGATCCAGAAACTGTAGAGAAAAAAACACCACATATTTTAAAATGGGAACAAGACCTAAAGGTTGATATAGCTTTACCACAATGGACTAAAGCAACAGATACAGTCTCTAAATATACAGAATGCACAAACCACATAGAAAACTACAAAAAAATACTATATAGATGGTACAAAACACCTGTAACGCTTAGCAAAATGTTCCCGAACCTATCTGACAAATGTTGGAGATGCAACAAAGAAAAGGGAGACATGATCCACATATGGAGGAATTGCCACAAAATTGCTCCATTCTGGCAAGAAGTAAATCAAATAATCTCGGAAATACTCAACAAACCAATAAATTTCACACCAGAACTAGCTTTACTAAACCTAGGAATACAAGAGCAAACCCCAGAAACAAGAAAATTAATATTTCATAATCTCACCGCAGCCAGACTATTAATACCAAGATACTGGAAATCTACTGAAATTCCAAACAGAGAAAACTTATATTATCTTATAGACTCAAACCTCACTTTTGAAAAATACACAAAAACGACCTTAACACAAGTAAATAAAGAACTGGAAACCTACAAACTCTGGGAAAAATGGAAAAACAGACACAAGAGAACTTAACTACTTAAAAGATTAAAAAACTGCTAACATTCTGAACCTCTAGAGGAAAATAAACAATCTCCAAAGCAACTCCATAAGTAACCAGAAACAGAAGAATCAACATTAAGTCAATCCTTGCTCACTTACTTCTTTATAATATAAGAACATGGACTAATTGACAAGAATTGGGATAAACCCCCCCCAATCCCCCTTACCCCTCAAGTTCACTTACCTCTATACTCTCATCTCTATTCTTTTCCTCTTCTCAATCAACATGTAACCTGTAAAAGAAATTAAAACTTTAAATTGAAAGAAAAAAAATAAAATATGTCAAACCATCAACTAATAATTAGTGATGGGCGAATCTATCCCGTCTTGGTCCGCCGAAAATTCATGAATTTCGTTGGCAAAAAATTTGCGAAACAAGTCGCGGCATGTTTTTTGATGGGTGGCACGTCGTTTTTGGCGCGTCGCGTCGTTTTCGACGCGCACTGAAACGACGTGATGTGTCAAAAACTCGTTTTTTTTTTAACACCAGCGAATTTGCGCCAGACGAACTTTCGTTGGCATTTCGCAAATTTATTCGCCAGCGGCGCATCGCGGGAATTTGCCATGAATTTGTGCCTGGCGAATAAATTCACCCATCACTACTAATAATCAAAATCAGAATCTGAAAATTTTGGGGACTACAAGTTCCACGATCATATAATGGTACATGGCTTCATTGCTTCTTTGGTTTTCGGGTTTTGCAGGAAACTGTAAAGAATAATATTTTTGTTTATGTAGAAGTGAAAAATGATAACATTTATCCTGCATATGTCAAGGATTTTCTGCATAACTAATATTGTAATTTTGTAAAATTGTAATTGTTGGCAGAGACACATTTAAAGGTATTCTAAGCTCAACAGTGGCACTTCCCAGCTAAAAAAGAAATGCTTCACAAATTTTCAGTTTGTTAAGTTTTTAATGTAATGTTTTTGCTGAAGCACATCAAAGTGATTTACTTCAGAGTTCTTAGGCAACATATGTCTTGTCTTATTCTAAACTTTTCTTGTTCTATGGAGATGAGTCATAATTTTTTAACAATGCACGGTTTTGCAGAACAAGCTCTTTAAAATGTTTTTTTATTAAGCTTTGGATAAATAAGCTTTTGCAAAACAGAAGAAAATACTCATTAAAAGGCTTATTTTTAAAACCATACACATCAATTATAAAATGCTATCGTTTACAAAGTTCAGGAATCCATTCTTTTTAATTGTACCTACCAAAAAAATTTTAAATTTACCACAACATACAGTATATTATCAGTGAGAGAAAACCATGACCTTCTGTTACTAAGTCACTAATTCAGGTTTAAATTATGGATTATCTGGAAAGCAAAAGAACTACATGCTCAGTATTGCATCACAAGGGTAGGAAGGGGTTAAATGACTGTGCCAATCTAAGGTGTATGCTCAGGTCTGTGTGAGTCAGAGGTATATTATGATGTTTTTCCCTCAGTGACTTTCTGGACTCCTGACAGACCCTTGCATCTTTCATCCAGTGCTGCACTGATGTTTTTTCGATTCTAAGTCTTGGGGAACCCAAAAGAATTGTCAAAGGTGGGAAATTGTCAAATCTGTGGGAAAAGTTAGTTGAACTCTATAAAACAGGAAAGGAATATAAGAAAATTTCAAAGGCATTGTGAATTCCAATCAGCAGTGTTCAAATTCTAATAAAGAAGTGGAAAATTATGGGTTCTGCTGAAACCAAACCAAATAAAACTAAAATTTCAGCCACAACTGCCAGAAACATTTTTGGGATGCAAGCAAAAACCCACACATAACTTCAGGTGAAATACAGGATTCTCTGAAAAATATAGTGTGAATGTTTCAAGATGCACAAGAAGGAGGCACTTGAAAAAAGATGGGATGCATGGTTGAGTTGCTAGAAGAAAGCCGTCACTACACAAATGCCCCAAACTATCCTGCTTACAACATGCCAAACAGCACAGAGACAAGCCTCAAACCTTCTGGCACAAAGTCATTTGGAGTGATGAGACTAAAATTGAACTTTCTGGCCACAACCATAAACGCTACACTTGGAGAGGAGTCAACAAGGCCTATGATGAAAGGTACACCATTCCTACTGTGAAACATGGTGGTGGATCACTAATGTTTTGGGGATGTGTGAGCTACAAAGGCACAGGAAATTTGGTCAGAATTGACGGAAAAATGAATGCAGTAAGCTCCTCTCCAACTGTGAAGATCTCTTTGAGATCTTCACAGGAGTGAAAGGAGTGCTCAGAAATTAAAAGGGGGTGGGGCTACAGTTAAGATGGTTATGTTATTATGGGTGCTGTTAATAGTAATAAACATAAGCAAAAATGATAACTTATTATTTATGCAGAATCAAAATTGACATTGGCTTTTAAGGCTAATAAAAACAGAACTTAAATAAACAAGTTCTAATTTGTAAGGTTTAAATAAAAAAAATTACTCAAAATGATACAGAAAATATGTAACTTAACTCTAATGCATTACACTTTAAAACGGTTTGATATTCACTCAGCTGTGAAAGATGCATTCACCTTGTCATGCATCTTTCCAGTAATAAATTAAAATGTTATTAGATCATTCATGTGGGTCAGTGTCATGAAACACAAGTCTGCTTTTGTTGAATTAACTAGATGTTATATTAAAGTAAACAATCTACATAGGAATGGTACATTAATGTACTATTTCAAATGTATATTCAGATTAAACAGTTTATATAAATATGAACTGATATTTGAATTACAGAAAGCTTACTTTCTTACCTTACCTGCAGATATAAACTTTTACATTTGTTTTGGTAAGCAAAAAAATTATTACTTTTCCTGAAGTCCTAACCAACTGCATTTATTTAAAGAGTATAGTGCATTTTAATGTCTACATATTTTCTCCCTGTATCAGCTCTACTGTCATATATGTATATTGTAAGAGGGTGAACCAAAATGCATGTGTGGGGAAGAAAGAGTTAAAATGTTACTTGTTAACTGTGTAGTGTGAATGGAAATGTTGTGTGCAAGAAAGTATGTGATGGTTAATGGGTAAAACATCCACTAGGTGGCAGCAGAACACCATAGTAGTAGTAGCTGGGTTTTCTACCACTAGAGGGGGTGAAAGAGTTAATGGGAAGTTATAAAAAGGGTGGTCACACCCAGGAGTATGGTCTTGTATGGGAAATGGCGGGCAGAGTGTAGAAAACTAGATATCAGTTCCAGTTAGCAGACACTTGGTGCCTGAGTCAGGAAAGTGAGAAAGGGCAGATATTTGCCCCAACAAAGAACTTAGAAGGGAACAGTTCCCTGGGGTACCCCCAAGTCAGGGACCCAGTTGTAGGTGCTAAGCAGAGTAGGGAAAAGCAGAGGCCCTATGGTCTGAGCGTTGCTGGTAAGTCGGCTCAGAATAGCCAAGAGACACTGGTCGAGTGTCATATGGTTGACAGCAGAAGACTTGTGGAGTGGTGAAGGGGTGTGGATGTACGGATCACTGAGCCAGTCAGGAGAGACCGGAACTTGAGTATTACCCTATCTTGAACTACTAGGTATGGCCTGGACAGGTTGTAAGGACTGGTTAACCCTGTATGGATAACAGACCAGGACATGGAGTGTTGGTATGGAATATGGTCTAATTTTCTATGAAAAGTGACCAAATAAAAACAACTTTTTTTCACTTTGCAAAGAATCCGGTTCCTGTGTAAAGGGTTACATTCTGAGAAATTCCCTCACATATTAGATTAGGTTCAATAAATGCTGGATGACTTTTTAGCAAGTGAGGAAACAGGGTTATTATAAATAATAGTTCTTAGTATAAGTTGATGCAGGGACTGGTCTGATTGTCATCTCGAGTCAGGAAGGAATTTCCCCCCTCTGAGACAAATTAGAGAGTCATCAGAATGGGTTATTTAGTGACATTATATAGTGTAGCTGGAAATAAAATGTTCCGTATCTGTCATTTACTGTATATAGTATTACTTGCATATTCCATACTGTACATTTTTTTTTAAAGAATAAGACATTACCAGCACAGACAAACAATGGATAGTGCATCTAATAAAATATTATACCAGAGACCCTCTTTGTTTGAGGGGGTATTTTTTAATGTTGATCACATTTTTTTCCATTATTTTAAGAGCAGGTTATTAATTGTGTTAATGTTATGATTTCTTATTAATACCTTAATCTTCAATTATAAATTGTATAAACCTGTACAACTGCATAAATAGAGATGAGACAAAGACAGCTGTGCCAGAAAACATTTAATATGCACAACTGTGTGGATAAGCAAAACCAACATGTTTCTGATTCTGAACACATCTTTAAGATTTATACTATATTTATACTAATTCAACAACTAATTACAACAACACTTTATTCTGATTTGCAGACTTGAATATCACTCAGACTACTTAATATGCATACCTTAGGAATGTGCCTAGGTCAAAGGTTAAACATAAATATACGCAAAGTTCTACATAGGACTCCTTACAGTATTGGAAAAGCAAAGCCCTGCTAAAATTGAAACCCTTACAGTTGGTACCGCCAATGGGTCAGATTCACTAAAGGGCGAAGTGGCCAATGCTAGAGACATTTCACCAAAAAATCCCATACACCAACTTTGTAGGCAGGTGACAATTCGCTAGAGAATACCGCACTGTATCTCCAGGTGACTTTTCACTCTGGAGAAAATTCTTTACTCCCCAAATTCAGAGTTGACTTCGTCACCTCAAATCCAGAGTTGACTTTGCCACCTCAGACCAGACAAACTGCTAAAATTATGCTAGATCTTCCTCAATCTTATGTCAGTTACATCATATCCTGTCTGCCGAAAATGCATTAAAGTTGTAGATACACTGGCGACTTTTCTTTTTTTAAGTGGGATTGCCTGCAAAAGTCCTAACTATTGAACTTTTTTGGGTTAACATTTTCCCCAGATATTTGAGAGTAATGTAACATTCGTTTTAGGGTGGGCTGATGTGTAGGACATAAGAGGATCTATTTTGTCTTTATTCAAGTTCCTTGGACATTTATTATAAAAAGTTGCCACTTCAAGCATTTACACCAACATCTCTAATAAAAACTTCCATATGACTTTAAGGTACTGTACCTGCCCTATTCAAACTGACCTAATTGCAAGAGGACTAACAAAGGTAGGTAGAAACAATCGCTAGCATAATTTCGCTTTGAAATGCTCACACTGCCAAAGTAATGCTAGTGAAAAGTTCTCAGCATTCGGCACACAGTACGCAACTTTTCATTTTAGTGAATTTTTGTAGTGGTAACGAATTTTCACTTGGCAAAGTAGCAATAAGTGTGGTGAAGCTTTCGCTGGCAACAATTTGACTTTTAGTCAATCTGTCCCAAGTGAGTTTCATGTGGACAAGGTGGTTAGATCTATGAGGGTGAGCCTTAGACACACACACACAGTAAATTACACAATTAGATATCTAAAATATATGCACAGTATATATTTTAGAACTAGTAAAATCATCAGTGTTGGCAAATTATACAGTACATTGCATCTCCATTTACAAAATATTTGTATACCAGCTGCAGAATTCATTACTTCTTGTCTACATGTCTGTTTTCTGAACTACTTTCCCTTGACTTCAAAACAAGTCTTTTTTTTATCATTGAAAATAGAAATGGCTTTGTAGCATTCTCAGAACAATGAATAAGCACATATTGTAGTAGTTCTCCTGAAGCATGCAGGCATCAGTCATCATCAAATAACCAGTGTAATATGTACTTGTCTTACGCTGAACAGCCATCAAGTAACCTATGGGTTTTCTTTGATGTATATTGAATTTATAACTGCGGCTAATGCTGTTTTTCACAGTTTATTTTGATTTTTTGATTGACAGAAGAATCTCATGACTAAAAGTATATTTTCTTTAGAATTATAACTTAGAGAATAAAAACAGCAATAAATTCAGGCTTATGTGTGAAGTGTATTCAGGTTCTATTCTTTAAACAAAGAAGACTTTTAAGGACAAAATCTGTATAAAAATCTCCTTGCAGTTACACAGATCTTTAATTTTAAGGCTGATGGCACCATGGGCATATTTTTTAATATGGTTTTCAACATTGACATTAAGCATGTCAGTTAAATGAGAACTATAGTTGAAATCACAGGGGGGAGGCAAAATTTTAAACACCCCCAAATGATTAAAAAAGTTTACCCAACCCAAGGAGCACCAGCAGGTAAGTTAGTACAATTACTTAGGGTGCCGAATATTTAGCAAACCCAGTTATTGTGACTTTAGTTCTCCTTTAAAAACAATGACAAACACCGCCTGGAGTCCCAGCACTTTCACTATGCCAGTAAAGAATATGCCATAGCATTCATAACCTAGCGCATATCTGACTTAGATCTTGTTGAAAATAAAGGCCAAATGTTTACTACAATTTTATCTAACCAGAGTTTTGTATAGGAATGGAACCAATCTGCAAAAAAGGTGTATGATTTTGCACCATTTACAGGATAGCATATACAGCCCTGAACCGCCTGCTGAAAACTGTAATGGCTTTGTTGGGTATTGTGGTAGAAATAGGGGGAATGAGCACCTGGTTATAACATAGAATAGCCCTATACTATAAGGGACAGATTTATCAAGGGTTGAATTGAAAAATCTAATTTTAAAATTTGATTTTTGAGGTAGTTTAAGGGGCAGATTTACAAAATTCACGTGAATAATTCGAAGTTTGATCGAATTTAATATAAATTCGAATTTGAATCTTCGAATATGCAAATTAGGCAAATTTGACCATCGAATATTCGAATGATTCGAATATTCAAATAAAATAAAATTTTATAATATATTCGGTGGTCGAATAACTTCCCCTTTAAATTTTTATTCGACCACCTACTTCGCCAGGATCAAGCTACCGAATTGGGAATCATTAGCTGAGATCCAATAAAAAAATTTGATTGATCGATTAAAATAGTTCGAATCGATCGATCGAATATTCAAATCGATTGCATTTTTTTAATATTCGATCGATTGAATTGCAGTAAAATCCTTCCCCACTATTCCCATGGTCGAATTTTGAATTTCTTTTTAATTCGAAATTTGACCAATAGTAAATCTGCCCCTAAGTGTACTTTGACTAGGGAATAGTCCAAAATTTGATTTAAATTAAAAAACATTGAACTATTTGATTATATTTGAATATCAAAAATTTATCATGTATTGGGGTAGATTCATCAAAGAGTGAAGTTCCGCCACTAGAGTGAAATTCCACCACTCTCCATTCATTTCTATGGGATTTTGCAAGGCGTATTCATCAATGGGTGAAGTGAAAGTTCACGCTTTGATGAATACGCCTTTAAAAATCAGCCTCTTTTTGGTGTTTAAGAAAAGAAAGAGGGAAAAGAAGGAAGAAGAAGAGAGGAAAAAAAACAGAAGATGCAGCCATCCCATCTTTTTTCTCATTTTTCTGCTCTCATCGCTTCTTTATATTCTGTTATTTCCTTGTACATTATCCACTTTGTCCAAATCTCAGTGTATTTCTCTTTTGTTCCATTCGTTAATGCACACATGTCAAACACAAGGCCCGCGGGCCAAATCCGGCCCGCGAGGCCTTGCAA
>CM044432.1:155600089-155610294 GCA_024363595.1 Xenopus borealis | reverse complement strand
ACATTTTCTAACATATGGAACATTACATTACAGTGGGCTCATGTGTAGAGCATTAAAAAAACTTCATAGACTTTATTAAGGTTCCCTGGAAATGTCTAGTTATCAGTGCAAATGTAATGTATTAGATGCAACATAAATAGGTGCATTCAACTTAAAATTTCCTGCAACTTAAAATGTATGCAAAGTAGCCTGAGTGCAAGACCTCTAATGAATTTGCACTAGGCAGAATTGAACGCTTGTGCATCTTCGCTTTGATTTGGCCATGGCCATGGACATTGGCCATGATGAAATTTCATATTTTAGTTAATTAGCTTGTCCCTATGAATTTTTGCCCGGCGAAGTGTTGCAATGGGTGCAAAGCCGTCGCTGGTGAATTTTTGCCAGTTAGTAAATTTACCAATTAGTGTCCGCAAAGAGACTGTAAAAGAATGAGAATGGACAGAAGATAGGGTCGGGGAACTCTGCTGCATTGCTCTGCACCTTTCTAATACACAGTGAGGGAGGGAGGGGTGAGAGGGCAATGGAAGGCAGTTAAGCAGGGCTTTTGTTACTGGGGGGGTTATTTCTTCTTTAACAAAAATACATTTTTTAAATGTCAGATTTGAAAAATAAAGGGGGGGATCTTACATGGTCAAAAGTTGGTATCTCTGCCCCCAGTGTAAGACTGAAAAGGCAGGACACTTGGAAGGAATCTGGCGACCCAGGCCCACTCCCAAGCAGAAATTTTGGGTGCTCCCTCCCCACCCTGATCATGTCTAAAAGGAGGTTCACAATATACAATGTGTTGTTGGTGGAGGGCAGGGCCCGGAACTAGGGATAGGTAGAGTAGGCACGTGCCTTTAACGGACGTCTACCCTAGTCCAGTCTGCAGAGTCCTGATCTTTGCAATAAAAATGTTATAAAATAAAAATGTCTGAGTTTGTTCTGTAAATCAATTAATGTTTCTGTCAGTTTTCAGCCTCCTGATGCGATCCTGGGATTTTAATCAGAAAGACTGAATATATTTCTCCAATTAGAGATGCTACTTTGTGGAAAATGAATACCTATACTGGTTTATGTAACTAAACATATTTTTACAATATCTTTATAATTGTAATTTGACAGATTGTCACACATCAATAAATTGCATTTTGCAGTTTGTTAAAAACATGGAAATAAAAAAATAATAAATGGAATATTTAGACTAAACTGATGCACACAGCAACAATTATACTTTATAGGCAAACAGCAATAACATTCTGCCTGGCGCACTGTTTTTCAAATGAGCTCTGGTTGGCTTGTTTTCTGCCAAAGCATGAAGAAAGTCTTTAATTAGCATCATAAATATTTATAAAAGACTACAGTAGACTATTTCACTTTGGATTTCCGTGCATAAATTATTCTCTATCATGCATGCCTCTTAATTATATAATATAATTCATAATGTCTTGATACTGAGTATAGCGTAGCTAAGATTTGGATGATTTTAGATGCTGACAGCTGAAGATGACATCAAACAAAAAATTTAAATTTTTAATGCCAAAGTTATTTGCCTTTAACAATATGGGTAACACACTGACATTGTTAGGGAACATTTATTAATTACAATTATCATTATGTTACAGAGGGTCATTAGCAAATTCCCAAGGAAGCAGATCCCGTTGTTGAGTTGGGGACCCGGTCTACTTTTTCTTTTGGAGGGCCCAAGGGGGATTAGTAGTGCAGGGGACCTTTTTACCCATAAAGAGGATCACCAGAGGCCACCCCTTCAGACTAGAAGAAAAGGACTTTCATTTGAAGCAGCGTAGGTGGTTCTTCACAGTGAGGACAGTGAGGTTGTGGAATGCACTGCCGGGTGATGTTATGATGGCTGATTCTGTTGATGCTTTTAAAAGGGCTTCTGTATCATTAGAACCTATAGGAAATAAATAATAATAATACATGATATTTATCTTCACTTCCACCTACTCACAAGTTTTAACTTGTCAGTTTACTACATTTTGAATCAGTACCAGCACTACTAATTTTCTTTCAGGAATTAACACTTTTCTGTTTTTCACAAATACAAGAGGTCCTCTGCAGAATATATTTAAGACATTAAATATTTAAGACATTAAACAAAACAGGGATTGTTTGTCCATATATTGCAATATATTTAAGCTGGCCATCTATGTCAAAGTCATCCCATATCTGGCCAGTCCTACTCTCGAATTGCATCTGATTCATTAAGAATTCTATTGCTTCATTATATAATACATTTTATGAAGGGACTAAGTTTTACCTGCAACTTACTTGCTGCTTTCGAAGTAAATGGGGATCACCTGATTATAGCTGGGAAGGGGTGGGAGGACCTCTTGTATTTTTCTATATGTATTTTGTGGTCACACCCTCATTGCACCCCCTCCTAATGTTTTTGTTTTTTTTTAAAAAGTGGTGAGCACGACTTTCCCATGTTATATTTCCCTAACATTGCCCTTGCAGCCAATAATGTGTTTAATAAACTGACACATTTATGGAAGCTAATGGACGTGCCAATTCCATTTAATTAGTTTCTACCTCACTGTGCATCCACAATATCTGAGAACAGCATTAACAGAGCTGTAAACTCAACTTGAAGATAAGCTGTTCAGTTTTCTTAGATCCCATTGCTGGAAGGCATTGGGAAATCACTTCTGATGTGTATCAGAGTCCAGATCTTTACTGCATCTCTGTGTGTAGGTTGTAATCTACAAGTAAACCATAGAAGTGGTTTGAAGAAGAGGATTAGACAAATTAATTTGATTCTTGTTAGTAATAGTTTTCAGTTAACTAAAATTAATTTCTATATCTGGATTTGTTTGCTGCTTAATATGTAAAATAAGAAAATCAGCATCATCCATTATCAATATCTTGAAATCTAGTTGTTGAGTCAAATCTTTTATTAAGCTGATTTGGTTGATTTTATAAATGTTTCTATATAAGAGTATACTTAAGGTTTAGGCAACGTTTGTTTTTGAATGATCACTCTTGTACTATCCTAATGATCATTTGCAGAGGAAGAGGAAATGTATACAACATGGACCTGAAAGAAATTTTGGGGTAGAACCCATCTTTAGTCCATGGGAAAATAGTAAGCTACCAGGGACTGAAAAATTCCACAAGAGTTGCTAAAGGGGACCTGATACCTGCAGAAATAATTCCAAATCATATTTTATGATGTTATAAACTTCACTTACACTATAAAAATTATTTAAACTTGTCTTTTTAGTCTTGGATTTTACAGACACAGCAAGCATGCAGGCGCCATTTTGTGACACTGTTATTAAGGCAAGCTTGACATCATCCCACAATCTTGTTAGTGCACCAGAATAAGCAACTGATGCCCTTGCCCATGCACTGACTTCACAATTAGATGGTTAGGCGAGAGGGGGGATGTGGGAAGTGCAGTGACATCTAGGATTGATGAATGTAAAGGGAAAGTAATTTTGTGTCCTGCTTTTATGCCCAGGTTAGAGAGGTGGGGCAGGCATCACCTTTATTACAGATATGAATGTTTTAATAAAAAAAAAATTAGTTTCATGTTTAATTTAGAAAAAGGATTTGTATTACACAGCTTTTTATGTCTGGGTGAAAGGTCCCCTTTAAGTGAAATGAGGATGGTTTGAATGCAGCTATGAATTCAGCAGGCATGATTCATACTTCAAGGTTCCAAGGCTTTAGGTCACATGAAAATGCTCTTAATATGCTCTTAATAATTAGAAAGCTAAAACTCCCAGGAATGTTATAAGCAACACTTATTGCTTGACCAGTAACTCCCATGGATTTAGTTCAAACTGTGTTTACTTATATGGGTATAGGATCCATTATCCAGAAATCTCCGAATTACGGGACGGTCATCTCCCATAGACTCAATTTCAAAGTTTTTGAAACATATTTTCTCTGTAATACCTTGCACTTTATCCCTACTGAGTTTAATGCTTAAATGATTTTAGCAGACTGGGGGGCAGATTTACTAAAATCGTGTGAATGATTCGAATTGAAAAAATTAGAATTTCAAATTTTTTGGCTACTTTGACCATCCAATTTGCAAAATTTGATGGTCTAATAGCCAAAAATTTGATTTGAATTGACCAAATCTGAAAATACAAATTCGAATGTAGAACTTGCCCTTTAAAAAAATTTGATATTACATTTCGGCAGATTAAACCTACCGAATTGCTATATAACCCTATGGGAAGCTCCCATAGGATTTTCCAAGGTTTTTTTGATTGAATAAAAAAAATTTGATCGAATGGTTAAAATCGTTTGAATTTCTTATTCGACCGCTCGATAAATCAAATTGACTTAAAACCAAGGTGTTTTAATTCGACCTAAATTCGATGGTCGAATTCGAGGGTTAATTAACCCTCAAATTCGACCCTTAGTAAATCTGCCCCTTTATGTATAAAGTTCCAAATTACAAAAATAGCCCTTATCTAGAAAACCCCAGGTCCCAAGCATTCTAGATAACAGGTTCCATACTGTACCTGTGCCATGCAATGTATGTTGCTCAATTTACCACACTGTGAGAGTGGCTTGGGAAAAGAAAATCTGCAATAACATGTAAAAAAAATACTTGACCACACAAAAGACTCTTTTAGGAACCCTGATCTGCTTACTGATAAAATATTACCTAATTAATACACAGAATACACTTACAACTAAATAATTACTGCACTGAATAAACGATTTGTGAGAATTTCTTTGTATCAGTAGTAATTTTAATAAGGTCTATGGTTCTTCTGCTTGATGACTCAGGGTGAGATGCAGTGCCAAGGAGTGTTGCTGCTGCCAAAAACTTTTTGGCACTATCATTTCATATGGATTCATATGGTTTATGCACAAGACACATTCGTCTGAATGTAATAAAGGGCACTAAAAGGCCGATTTACTCATTTACAAGGTTGTTCTCAGAAAAAAAAGTTACACACCACCACGTATCACGTAGTTTCATTCATATTCAAGGAATCTAAAAAATACTATTATTTTAATGAACTGGGGAAAAAATATATAAATAAAGCTGTTGGAGACAATTTCCATTAACCCCTACTATACTTTGCCAGCTTTTACTTGGCAAGTTTTTTTTCTGGTTTTATTCTTTAATTAATTCTCACTATTTAAGATTGCAAAGAATATTCTTGAGCCTATACTCAACCACATATTTCATATGTGTGCAGGTGCAATTTCCCATAGCAACCAATTACATGAAGACTAGTAGAATTCTTTGTTCCTTTTATTACATTTTCTCTACATTCCTGGGACCCCTTTATTAACATTTATCAAATTTTGTTTTTTGTCACAAAAATTTGGAGGCACAGGAGGCCTGAAAGCATAAAAACCAGAAGCAAAAGACTATTTAATAGCTTCTTTCCAAGAGCTGCCAGGCTAACTGCAAATGAGTCCTACGGATAAGAAAGAAAAAACCTTCTGGAAACACCCATCCCAACAACACTTTACTTTACGTTTACTATTTATTAATATTATACTCTGTATCTCTGTATATATCAACATACTGTAAAATGTGTCCCACTGTACTGTGCTGCAAAAGAAATTCCTATGTACTCCTGGTACAAACGGCAATAAATAACTACTTGACTTGACTTGGTTTTCCTGTTTTTCTAGAATGCTCTAAAATTTTTAGATTTATTAAGTGAAAAAAACACAAAAGCCTTTATGCCAAACTTCAAGTAAAATTTGGTGCTATAGAAATCATTGGGAGTAATGCTGATCCTACTGGACCATTTTTATACCAATCAGAATGATAGAATGTTTAGTGCTTTTTGTTGTATTCACCAACATTGTTACAATGGATGATTATAGTGTGTTGTTATTAGCTGTAATAATTTAGTACAGTATGTATAAATATGGTTAAATTTTTCTCACAGGATTAGACACACAGTTTATAGTTTTCATATTACTTTTATTTTGATGTGATATATTTTCTGTGATGTTATATACTTACTCCTCACATATCCCACGTACCTTTCGCACCACAAGTGTTTAAATGTATATTATTGATATTTTAATGCACTTTGAAAAAACTTCAGTCTTTCCACAAAAAAAAAGTATGAACTTTCAATAAGATCTGTGAATGCAGACTTCTTCTATGTGGTAATGAATGGGATTTGCTGGCTCTGCATCAAGGCAAGCTGGACTATATACACGAGTGCCTACTGTGTATGGAGTATACATATGTGTGTGTGTGTGGTTTTCCGCCTTGGCTTTCCTTGTGTGTGTGTATGTTTTTTCCGCCTTGGCTTTCCTTGAATCAAGACATGAGATCAAAAAGTGATTATCAGAAGGACAACAGAAACATATTGGTTTGTGTGTGTAGACTGAGAACACATATTCTGGGTCTTCACTATACTTAAATGTAAATGATTATTGCTTTAAAGGGCTTCTGACATACCCAAACTCTACAAAGCATCTGTTGTTATGAAACCTCATCAATGTGTTGTCATACTGGCCTCATCCCAGCTAAACCTACTACCTCCATTCAAGCCACTTGATGGCAACCCAGATACACAAATTAGGGTCGTTGGATGACCTGATGCTCGAGATATTTGCTACCGTCCCACATATTCTAGTTTTAATATGCCAACCCCTTCTATTTTATTGATCCTGGTCAGTAAAATAGAATGCATATATAATATACAGCCAGTAATTTGGTCTCAACATTACAGTTAAAAACAGAAATATTTTGTAACGCTAATCTGGGCTATCCAGACCACAGATAAAATGTCCAGCTATTGGTATGAGTATGGGTTACATTGGGCTCTCTCTTCGGGATCCCGGGCCTTCGCTAAGTGGAAGCATTCCCTCCACGGTGTAGTGCAACTACAGCACCCAGATACTGTGAGTGCAACTTACAAAAAGGATGAGCGCCAGGAGGTTCTTGGTACAAACAAACTTTTATTATTAGTCTGAAGACAATGTCCCCAGGTTTACTCACATGTTGAATAGGGCTAACAATCAATCACATCTTATTCAGAATAGGTAACAGTGTCAGCTGAGGAACAGACTCCAATAGATCGTTGCAGCACATTATGACACCCATTCCCTCCTGAAAAGTGGTCTCAGGAAGCAGCATCTTCCCTGCAGTCCCTCCTCACTGAGGTCCCTGCACTCAGGTATTTCAAAACCTGTGGGAAGCAATCCCTCCTGCAATTCCTTGTTGGAGCTGAGCTGCTCATGCTACACTTGCTCTCTCTGCCTTTCTCTCCTAGAGAGACTCATACAGAGCTACCCTGTTCTTGCTAACCCTCATTCACGGGGTTACCTGGTCCCGGCTTACCCACCAAAGGTGTCCAATCCCTTTGGGGTTACCTCTTCAGAGCCAAGGCCTTTCTGTACCCAGGTCCCCCCTGGGCACACCCTGCTGGATCAGCATCCAGAGGCCAAAAAGGAAGCTGCCACTTCCTTCCCAGCACTATAAAGTGTAAGGCAGGATGTGGTCACAGCGCCACCTGGCCAATAACTGCAGGTATGCAAATACTACACAGGCTTTTTCCTGGCAACTCAGGAAGGTATGGATTTAAGTCTATAGGTGCTGGTAAAACCTATAGATCCCTAGATTTTTATAAGTACAAATTCAGTAATTAATGTCTGTGCTAAATGACAGTTTAAATAGCTGTCCTGTTTCTGTAGTTAATGGAGAAAGGTTTGCTAAAGAGGGGGAATTGATAGTCATTAGTGTTTATTTCCCCAAACACCTGTTAGATGCTTTCCATCAGTGTATATTGGCTACTTTGAATAGTAGAATAAAGATACATTAGAACACTGATAAATTACATGCAGATATGTTGGATTCATTTTGATGGTTTATAATTAAGAATAATATAATATAGCTAAAATAAAATAAATGAGAATTTGCATATACATACAAACAAAATCTATAGGCTATATATATTTATATTTATTTGATCTTGAGGTTTACAGATTTATTATTTTTCTAATAATGTGCAATAGACTCTATAGATTAGGAACCATTTACAAATAGTCTCTACCAAATATTTTGAAATGGCTTTTATTGCCACTGAACCACTGAACCTTTCAATACACCTATTTTGCAGTTTATTTCCCAAGGGGTAATTGGCATTGCTCAGCTATGGCTTGAGCTGATCAAAGACAGATGTATTTTCCCATTGCTCATGCGCCCACTACAGGCCACTGCTCTACTGACTTAAATTTGCTCTCTCTAGTCTTTTTCAGTGCTCCAATATGTTTATTAATCTCTGATCTCATACCATTAATTGATTGAATCACACAACTCTTAATTAACTTATTGATGGTGAATATTGGTTATAGCTATAAGTGATCAAGCCTATCCTAACAAGTACCTGAGGGGTAATCTTTCCTTTTGTTTCCCTCCCTCTGAGGGAAATATAAGAATTTGTTTCTGCTTCCATATGTTAGCATGCATAGTTATGAGTGAAAATTTTCGTCAAGTTTCGCTGCAAAAATTTAGCCCATAGACTGTAATGAGTGAAAAAAATTGGGCTCCCATAGATTTCAAGGAATTTACGTAGGTTTTGAAGTGACATGGATCAAATTCGCCCATCACTAGATCAAATCAATGCCCATCAAATCCGTCCATTGCCCATAGTAACGCTAGCAAGTATATTGTGAAAAGTCCTGGACCAGTCTTTCAAAATAAAAATAAGTTAAATAATTACATAGATAATTGAACCCCTCCACATTATCCATTAGTTCTCATGTATATATTATTGTTACATAGTTAATTTGGGTTAAAAAAAATACAATAGCCCATCAAGTTATTTCAACCTCTCCAAGTTATCTCCAGTGTGTGTTATACACACATACACACACACTGAATATATACATATATAGAACACTGATATTCACACACACATATATAAAATGTGACAAGCTGGCTGCTTTTATATGTAATTTTTGGCGTAAATTAGCAATGGTAGGCAGGTAAGCAGAATATCAGGAGCATAAAGACGGGGACAATGTGTCTCCAGGCAACACCACAGGTTTATTTAGGCAACTCTTTCCAACTCAAAGGTTCCAGGAACACCATTCATTAGCGCATTAACAGTATGTAATGAAGACTTCTCCCCACACTGGAGTTCTCACCATACAGCGTGCCTTGTAAACTCTGGCTGGCTCTCCCCTTCAGGAATACCTACTCACCAGTCTCTGGCCTGGCTTACCTTTGGGCTTTCCTCTGTCACTTTTGACTTTCAGTTACCTGGTCATGTCCCCCTCTGCTCCTTACAGTGGCAAACAGCACCCCCAGCCCCTCTGGGAGTTCCTAACAAAAACTGTTAACTTTCCTGTTCTGTGCCTGGCTCAGAGAGACATTCATAACACTCTCAAAACCATTAAATACCTTTCCCCAAGACAGCCTTCCTGTTGGCTCCAACATGTGAACTGGACCACTGGAATGGATTATCTGGTTCATCATCCAGAACATTATAGCTTCCAGAGCCAGAAAGCAAAAATCTCACACTGGAAAAATTAAACACAAAACACAACTTTTTACACTTCTCTGTGGTCACGCTACCACACAACCTACAGATGTTAAGATCACAGTAGCCTTGGGTATTATGTTTGTTCAAGAAGTCATCCAAGCCCCTCTTGACTTCACTGCATCTACCATGAAGAATCATTTGCGCTGACTTCAAGTAAAAGTTCAATTTCTTAAGTCAAAAGAAATGGCCTCTTGTACTTTTTATTCTTTTCTATGTGAAACACATCCCACTCTGTCTATAATGTCCTCTAATGTACTGTATAGAGTAATGTCCTGTTGCAGGTGCATTTTCTTCAAAGAAAAACAACCACAACCCCTGCTATAAACGAGGAAATGTTTCTTTCTTCTAAATTTGGTACCCCCCACTTTTATTTACAGATCCACTTCTTCCTTCTGCCACAATGGCTTGTACATTTGTGGTAGGGTAAACATCAAGATAAGCATGTATAAAGGCAAAAAATAAAAGATGATTTTTAGGTTCTTCACTTAAAAAGTTATCTCTGATATATGTCTATTTAAGAATTTGTAAGAATATTTTCTTTAAATTGAACTTAATTTATTTCATTTAGCATTCTGAATATTTATATTCAGATATATAAATATATATAATATTTCTGAATTTATTTTCAGTGACAAATGTTTTTACCTGTAATTTTCTAAATCACTAAGGGGCAGATTTACTAAATTCACGTTAATTCACATGAAGGAT
>CM044432.1:155535900-155547979 GCA_024363595.1 Xenopus borealis | reverse complement strand
TCCAAATTACAGAATGAACACTTATTCAGAAAGAACCAGGGCCCAAGCATTACAGATAGTAGATTGACTTCATTAGTGGAAAATTTACAGGGAAAATGGAAGTAGAAATTGTTTGAAGGTTTAAGAAGAGCTTTACCTACTGATCTATATGTGTGTTCTGCTATAAAATATTTGATCTTACGCAAGGCCCTCATTTTTAACTTTGGGGCCTAGTGACTTTTTTGCCAGTGTCCCTGTGCTAACCAATAGCCACCTATTGGGGAGCAACTACAATCTTCCATATCTTCTATTAGTACTGGAACACTCTTTACTTTACTTTCAAGCCAAGATTCTCAAATCAGTTATATAACCTCAATGGTTTAAAATCACTCATAGTTCCTGAAGGACCAACATGCCTGCAGACATTAGACATTATCAGCTCATTTTTAGTTTAGTTTGGTATTTGCTGCAATTTTATGAGTAACTGAACTCGTATTCATTCCTCACCCCACCTAAACAATCCAATTAAACTTTCCATACAATTTAAAGCGTAGTCTGTTCCTCTGTCTCCTAGCTTTACCTTTTTCCCTTAATCATATTATTCTATAAAAAACTCCATCCTAGCCTTTCTTCCTTCAGGTGGCCCCACCAATATAATACCACACAAATTCAAAAAATTTTTGCGAATGTTTTTCTTTTTGATTTTTATATTTCAATAAAGTGATTTTTAACATTCTCATATGGTAAGCTTTGCAAGATATTGGTGGAAAATCACAGCTTAGTATATATGGGCCTTGCTTGATTTCCTGTGCTTTTACAGTCATATACCACCTGTAAATACATCTATATATTTAATTTATTTATTTTCTGGCATAGCATAATTCTCTTGCTGATTAAAGGTGTTTAAATGTAGAGGGAAACTCATCTTACAACGTGTATTTCGGAACTACATATATTGATTGCCACATCTTTGCAGATTGCTTTATTCCCACAAGAAAAGTGTTCTTTAATGGCACTGCTGATATCATTCAGAGTGATCTGAAACTTTGGATGTCTTTCTAAAAATAATTTTGTTTCATAAAATGTGAGCTGCACATAATGCAGTAGCTACAAATCCATTTAATTTGCCTACAGTAAAGCACTACTAAATAATTAGAAATAGTGGTAAACAGCATATCTGTTACATCATAAGAACAAATATTAAAATGTGTAGAATGCATTAATGCTGTTATATATATAGGATACTATCTCAATCGAACAATTTATCTCCACCAACATGGTAATCATTCAGAATGTTTAATAAGAAATGTATCATGTAGCAACCACTGAAAACTATTATAACCTCATATCATCATTTTTAACTTTGTGTTCAAATTTCTAATAACAAGTATGCAAACTTAAGCCATTGGTATTTACAAATATGACAGTAAGGAGCAAATTTGTTTGTTTACCAATTAAGATAGTGGCAGTTTTGTGGGTTGGTTGGTCTCACATAGGTCAAATCTGTGTATAAAGCAAATGCTGATTTTTGCACAACATTCTAAATCAGGGCCACTCCTGCCATGAGAGAACCTTGCATCAGGCAGCAACCAGTGGACAGTTACAATGGGTGGCAAAAAGCCTCCTCTTCTATCTTCAAGAGCTAGATTTCCAGATTTTAACCAGAAATTCAGCTTTACTAGTGCATAGACTTCTATTGCACTAATTGCACTAGCAATGCAGCTCCCATTTGACCCGCTCCAACATTGAATTTTAAAGGGATACTGTAATGGGAAAACATGTTTTTTCAGAACGCAACAGTTAATAATGCTGCTCCAGTAGACTTCTGCACTCAAATCCATTTCTCAAAAGAGCAAGCAGATTTTTTTATATTCAGTTTTGAAATCTGACATGGGGCTAGACATCTTTCCCAGCTGCCCCAGGACATGTGACCTGTGCTGGCACTTTAGGAGGGAACTGCTTTCTGGCAGGCTGTTGTTTTTCCCTTCTCAATGTAACTGAATGGAACGCAGTGGGACATGGGTTTTTACTATTGAGTGCTGTTCTTATATCTACCAGGCAGCTGTTATCTTGTGTTAGGGAGCTGTTATCTTGCTACCTTCACATTGTTCTGTTGTTAGGCTGCTTGGGGGGAAAAGGGGAGGGGTTGATATCACTTCAACTTGCAGTACAGCAGTAAAGAGTGATTGAAGTTTATCAGAGCACAAATCACGACCTGGGGCAGCTGGGAAATTGACAAAATGTCTAGCCCCATGTCAGATTTCAAAATTAAATATAAAAAAAATCTGTTAGCTCTTTTGAGAAATGGATTTCAATTCAGAATTCTGCTGGAGCAGCACTATTAACTGATTTTGAAAAAAAAACTTTTTTTCCCATGACAGTATCCCTTTAAGCACAGAAGACAGTAGCCCCAGAATCACCCCTATTCTAAATAGGCCCCTTTTATGTGTTTTATACTTTCTAATATAGCCTCTGCAAAATCAGAAGTAGTGAACTATCAGAGATAATTTAAAAATAAAAATCTAGTATTCCAGGCTTCCATACTAATTCAATGATTAATAATCCCCAACAAAAGAAAGGCAAAAAAGTTGAGGATTTATGAAGGTGGAGATCAATTATAAAGCACCTTTAGAATTAAAAATGGCTTTCTAGCAACATATATGCAAATTAAGTCAATTAATTATAACATGCCTTGTGTGATAAATGAAAAATATGCTTGAATACATTTTCCATTAAGTGGAAATATTTTAAATGTTGCCATGACTTTTGCCTTTCACATTTAAAATGTGAACATTTCCAAGTCACAAAATGGCAAGTTTATTAGTATGCTGTTGAAGATGCTAACTACTGTACCTAGCTGTTTCTAGTAGAAAGGAACATAAACATCTGAAATAAGGAGCAGAAGGCCACATCACTTATTAAAGAGATATTAAAAGTTAAAATAGTTGTTATGTTGTTGTCAGCAGTTTTGAGTTTTATGTTCATGAAAGGGAATAAATAATAATTCAACAATTTAATGATTTGTTGGTATAGAATGGGAAAATGATTCTACCATTTTAAAACAGCTTATCATAACAGACAGTAAAAAAATAATGCTTATGTGACAAAGATACAGAATGTTAATAAGGCATCAGTGTACAGCCCAACTGAAACTTCATGCATCCTTGAAAAAGATCCTAATCAGGACCGAAATGTTGGATATTGATACTATGCAACAATAAAAAGGCAAAAAGTTTTTTATAAAAGTGAGTGCTGGTCTGTAGACTATTGGTGTATATATGATTACTGTGCACCCCTCCTTTTACTGAAAGAGTTGGCCCCGGAGTCCGGAAAGTTATATATATATATATATATATATATATATATATATATATATATATATAAATAATCGTCCAGAAATTAAGGTGCACATGGGGAACCTTTGAAAAATATTTAAACATCCATACTTTTATTTAAATTAATTTAAAAAAGGGGGTCAACATTTCAGTCTTCTTCTAAGACCTTTCTCAAGACCATAAAATCACCTGTGAATTAAATAGATAAAACCTGTAAGCATTCACCCAATGAAGTGAGTATCCCAACACCACATGACAGGAAATACTTCCCTGTAGTCTAAAACAGATTAATCAAAAAGACGTCTAAGCTCTACTCACACGATATTGAATCACAACACTAGGAAATAATGTAACAAATGTAATCTACAAAAAGTATCAAAAACAAGATATATTGTACATAAAAGACATTAGGTATCCTACAAATACCACAATGTATTCAATCAACCCCTAGCGCTGGTTCAGAAAACAGAGGAACAAACAGTGTTCATTTAACCCCACTGGTGCCATGGTGTTTATTTTTTTAATCCAAAAAACTACCCTTTGGAGCAGCAATTTTGAACGATCACTAACTCTCATGAGAGGGGGCACATGATCAATGGCAATACAATGAAAAGTGGGGAGCCTATGACCTGCCTCCAAATAATGTTTTGCAACAGGTTTATTTGTGATACCATCATGAAAAGTCGTACTTATGGCAGAATTATGCCCATCCCTTCGCAAATGTAAAGTTAAATATGTTTTACCCACATAGGCAAGACCACAAGGGAAAGTTATTAAATAAAAAATATGTGTGGTAGTACATGTTATGTGGTGTCTTATCAAAAATTGTTTGCCAGTTTGTGGATGTAGGAAGCTATCCCCATGGGCCATGAATCTACAAGAGGTGCAATTAGGACAACGGTAACACCCTGGTTTATCAGGCCAAAGCCATGTACGCCGTTTAACCTGATAGCATTTGATGGGGTTGGTTTTTACCAGAAGGTCTCGCAAATTTGTGCCTCTCCTATAGCAAATCAATGGTTTTTCGGGTAAGACCCTACGTAGTCCCTCATCACAGGTGATAATATTCAAACTGTCCCTACCACTCTACTCAATGTGCCTAAATGTGAATTATACTTAGAATTCTACTTTTTGTAGATTATATTTGTTACATTATTTCTGAGTGTTGTGATTCAATATCGTGTGAGTAGAGCTTGCACGTCTTTTTGATTAATCTATTTTAGACTACAGGGAAGTATTTCCTGTCACGTGTTGTCGGGATACTCACTTCATTGGGTGAATGCTTACAGGTTTTATCTATTTATCTATCTATTTTTATCACAGGTGATTTTATTGGGGATTTATGGTCTTGAGAAAGGTCTTAGAAAAAGACCGAAACATTGACCCCCTGTTTTTAACCTATTTAAATAAAAGTATGGATTTTTAAATATTTTTCAAAGGTTCCCAATGTGCACCTTCATTTTTGGACGATTGTATGAAGTTATAGTAGGTAGCATAGCACCGGGGTCATTATATGAATGGTTACGGTGTGCTGAAATACTGGGACTATATATATATATATATATATATATATATATATATATATATATATATATATATTCTGTGTTCAGGTCAAATGCATTGTTGCTTATTGCACAACATTTCTGTCACATGTTCTGACTAGTGTTGGGCGAATCTACCCAGTTTCGCTATGCCGAAAAATTCTCGAATTGATGAAAAAACTTTGCATGTCGCGTCAACTTAGTCGCGTCGTTTTCGTCGCGTCAAAAACGACGCGCGACTCGGTTTTTTAGTGAATTTTAGCCAGGCGTATTTTCGCTGGCATTTCGCCAATTTATTCGCCAGCGGCGAATCGCGCGAATTCGCCCCTGGTGAATAAATTCGCCCATTACTAGTTCTGACATTCTTTAGGGAGATAAGCAAAGGGGAATAATGAAAGCCCCTTTAATACCCAATCATAATGGAAATGACACCAAAAGTGTACCATAACATCCAAAATAAACAACTGGTGTGCGCCATGTTGGAATAAAAACAATGTTGAAGATAGAAGAGAATAGAAACCTAATGAAGAACACAGTAGGAACAAATGAAAGACTTTTGAGTAATTGTGGAAGCTCAACCTCTGTTAACATATGTGGTCAGACTTTTTCTTTACCCCCTATTATCGCTGATGTAATGGTGGAATAGGTTGTCACGTTACTGCAGGTTCTTTGTCTAAAAAATCAGCTTGTTGAACGGTACTATTTTCATCCGTTTGTGAAAGTATAGTGGAAAGTATTCACATTTAGCCAGCAATTAACACTGGAAAAAATAAGCCTCATTCCCCCTTTGCATCTTATCACATTTAAACAGCAGCAATTGCATTTTGTAATTATCAGCTTGCTTGTTACTCTGTTGAACAATATCCTTAGAGGGCTCACACAATAGTAACTCTTGATGCCTCTGTTTATGTGCCAACAAGGCCTTCCAGGCTTTAGTTAATTCAGCTGAAGCTTCTTCTGTTACCAACAACATGAGGCCTAGGGAGCACTTTTTTAGTACTCCTGTCCACTTTTTGGAGAAGTCCAAGTTTGCGCATCCAATTGTTGGCATATATATATATATATATATATATATATATGCGCTCAGACTAATTTGCATATGGCAGGCAATTTAAAGTGTATGGAGCTATTTATGTTACATGGTGCATCTAATACATTACATTTACACTGATAACTAGACATGCCAAGGAAATCAACAGAGTTGTGTTAATGCCCTACACATAAGCCCACTGTTAAATAATGTGCCATATGGTAGAAAATGTATGGTGGAAACCGGGTGATTGAAAAAAATTTTTTATGCCTTTTGCAGCCTAACTTGAAAAGACACCTGCGTTTTTTGGACTTAGAACACATTACACTCAAAATTCTGATGCGAGTAACTGAAGATTGAGGAAGTTATATGCATGCCAATGCACTTCACCAGGTCAGAGCTGGCGAAGGCAAGTCTGGCGAAAGAGGTAACGCTCAGTAAAATTCACATCTTAGTGAATTTGCGAAGTTACATCCATTTGCCAGAGCAAAACCTCACCTGGCTTTAGAGTGCGAAGCAATGCTAGCGTATATCTTTTTCCCTAGCGAAGGAACGCCTGCACTCATTAATAAATAGGTGAAGTAACGAAATGATGTCATGCTGGCGAATTTTCGCTAGCGTTAGTCACTTCGCCCTTTAGTGACTCTGCCCCCATGTATACTCAATGTACAAGGTTAATTATCCAGTGATGCCATAAAAAATGGTTGTAAGTGGGGTTTCGTGCCATGGATCTACTATTGTTTTTATACAATTTTCGGATTGGTAATCTTGGTTTAAGAACATTCAGGGTGGTTTACCTGCTAGTTAACTTTTCGTATGTAATAAAATGGCTAATTCTAAACAATTTTAATTATTTGCTTTCATCTTCTGACTCTTTCCAGCTTTCAAATGGGGGTCACTGACCCCAACTAAACAAAGAAATGCATTGTAAGGCTACAAATGCATTTTTATTGCTATGTTTTATTACACACCTTTCTATTCACACCCTCTAATATTCATAGTCTCTTATTCAAATCAGTGCATGATGGCTAGGGTAATGTGAACCCTGGCAAACAGATTTCTGAAGTTGCAGATTGGAATGCTGCTGAATTAAAAGCTTAATAACACAAAAATTAAAAAATAATAAATGAAAACCAATTGCAACATTTCTTGGAATTTCACTCTACATACTACAAACTACTTTCACTTTAAGTTGTGACAGTGATTTAAATGAATGAAATTGGCATTGGCTCACAGTAGTATGGGCTGGGTACAGATGACCATGCCCTGAACCTTTTAATAAAGGAAAACAAGAAATATCTAGGCAGAAAAGTATGCAGGTAGGCACAAATTAGATTTCTCACAAAAAGAACCAGTGAGTAAAAAAATGCACCCATTTATTAATTAAAAAAATATATATATAATTACAGCTAAAAAGAGTATCACTATTTCCATATTTAGTACCTCCTGGGGCATTTAGGCTTTTTTTCTTTATCAGTATTAAGCCAACATGAAACCAACATGAAAAACACAAGTATACTAGTTTTACAAAATAGTTGTGAATGTGATTCTATTGTACAAAAGTATGCAAAGAACCTCTAAAATGCAATAAACATTTGGGTGTTGCATATAATGTAATACTGATAGCAGCTTAAAGTGTGAATGGAAACATATTCTCCCATAAGAAAACACATTGCATTTATGGCCCACAAAGGTAAAACTGTTGTAAAATGCATAAGAAAATAATATTTGGAAAAAGCATTTAAACAGATAACACAAAATTAATATTAAGCATCCTGTCACCTCCCTCATTACCTTGTTAGATTACTTGTATAAAAGGCAGTGGTGCAAAGAATCTGTAACTGGGTCTCTGCCATTTCTGCAGTACTGCAGATACACATTTCAGCTTACAAAGAAATTATTAGTGCTGAGGATACTAGCCTAGGTGATAAGTGCACTGGACTAGAAATTTTAGCTTCATTATTATTCTTCAAGTCTCTCTTCTGCTTTTTAAAACTATATGTGGAAACAATTACTGATAATATCTGGAGAACCTGCAGAAAACTCAAAAGTAGCTTTGGAATTGCATTGTTGAGAATGCAAACTATAAGTGAAATAAAAGGTAGCATATTTTATAGCTTGGAACTCCTGTGTGTGATTTGTCATTTATGTCTCAACTATTTTAATGTTAAACAACATGACTTGTGAGCAGCATTATGGCTACCAGAAGTAACATAACCAAGGAAAGGTTATTACACTCAGTAGATCCTGTATGCATATAAGTCATGTTGAATTTTCCCCCATGCTGCATTTTTTACCAGCTCAAACTATTACTATGGTGAAAATGTCATCAGAATGAAAAGTAATGCAATTTGTCAATTTAATATTGAAGGAAATAGTGCTTTTCTGCATGTCCTACACTGATAAAGAGCTAGGCTTGCTTTCAGTGGAGAAGAGGTGCTTAAGGGTTTATACAATAAATATGTATAATATATAAAACGACCTAAAATAAACAAGTTTTTTCATTCATCAATAGGTCTGTGAAATGGGAATAAAGGAAGTTCCATTATCAGGGTTTTTACAGTTAGAGTTGGTTTTCAGGTATCTCTTTCCCAAATGTGGTTTTCTGGCAGAAACATGTTTCAAGAAATAGTGGACACCACTTTACTGAATGAAAAAAGGTTGCTAAAATTAACTCATAGTACAAAATTGATTCACGGAATAGTTGTATTATTTTTTTTGTTTATTTGCCTTCCTATGGATCCTATTGACAGGTTTTATTTGCAGGTAGTGATGGGTGAATATTTGCACGGCTTGCAATAGGCCCATTGACTTCATTGCAGTTTGCAAGTTTTTGCTGAAGCGAAATGGGAAGATTTACCCATCACTACTTTGAGGGGACTTTTAAAGAAGAACTATCGTGAAAATGAAAAGAAATTCCAAGCTTCATCACACTTAAATAAGAATCTTTCTAAATGCTATCAATTAATTATTCTGAATTGTTTCGGAAATAATCAAGTTTATGTTCACTATCCCTCTCTCACCATCTGTTTCTCTTCATTCTCTATTCATGCAGGAGTTGGATGTAATATTGTCATTGACAGTTTGATCAAATATATCTTATAGGGGGCTTCCTTTCCTAGCAAATGAAAGTGGACCTGTCACCCATACACAAAAAGCTGTATAATAAAAGTCCTTTTCAAATTAAACATGAAATGCAATTTCTATTTTTTATTAAAGCATTCATAGCTGTTGTAAGCTCCTTTAAAAATATCAACTGTCAATCAAATATAGACTGCCCCTCCTCTATGCCTTAGGCATAGAGGCGGGGCAGACAGTTACTTTCACTTTCCATTCAGCACTTCCTCGAGGTCACTGCTCTCCCCACATTCCCCCTCTCTCTTTACCATTTAATTGTATAACCAGTGCATGGGGATGGAGATCAGGTCACCCATTCTGGTGTACAAACAAGATTTTGAGATGATGCAAGGCTTGCCTTAATAACAGTGTCCACAAAATGGCTCCTGCCTGCTTGCTATAAATATGAGTTTCCAGACTAAAGGAAACAAGATTCAAATCATTTATATAGTGTAATTAAAGTTCATTTTGCAAACAAAACAAAAAAAAATCTAAAATCTAACAAAAACAAAATCTAACAAAATAACTGCACACATCCTGCATGTAGAGAGACATTATGTCTGGAGATTTTAAAAGAGTGAGCTCTAATACATCTTCTAAGCAAAAGGAGCCGCATATAAGATATATTAGATCTAACTGTATATGAATATTTGACACACAACTCCTGCATGAAGAGAGAATGAAGAGAAAAAGATTCTGAGAGAGGGATAGTGAACATAAACTTGATTATTTCAGAAACAGTACATCATTTTGATTGGTTATATTTAAAACTTCTTATTTCAGTATGCTGAAGCCTATATTAAATTTTCATTTTCGAGAAGGTTACCCTTTAATGGATATGGGAGTTTTTTGCCACAAATATATCATGAAACTACAGTATCTAATGCAGCCCAATGGTAGCATTATGTGACCTCCTACTTTTCTTCACTAAACCATGGTGAAAATTAAAATAATTAGCTAGTTTCCAGGCTCATAAATAACAATTGAGATTTAACAGAAACAGAAGAAAAAGAGGGGAAACTCAGGCACTCAGCATCACTGCATGTGAAAATTCTGAATGTGACTGCACATTTAGCTCAAATTTTCACCTTTACACAAAACTCTTAATTATTTATCCAAATTATGTATCCAAATAACATACAAAAATCTCCCTACAGACTGGTTGGCCATCATTCATAAATGATAAAATCACAGACACAGGCATTTGGAAATGTAGTCTTATCACTAAACATAAATTAGACATTAGAATCCACAATTCAAAATTGTATTCACCCTTCGTAGTTAGTGATACTGGAACACAGCGGTATTTGCTGGGTCAGTGGCATATACAGTAAATTCAAAGATTATGCAGGTAAATGTTCTATTAAGATTTTTTAAGTTTCACAATCCAGGTCTGCAGATGGGGGTCCCAAATGTGATACATTTCCATGTGTTAGGGTGGTGATGTGGCTGCATGTGGTAAATACAGTACATTGAGCAGTATATGCCAAATATATTAGGAGCACTAGATCTTGTCTGCCCAGTTTGACTATGGTTTTGGATTGTGGTTTGGAGAACCACACATCTCATTCCTTCACTGTGCCTTCCTTCCACATTGTCATCATATAACATTGTATATCCTCTATGTCCTGATATCTGTCCATTATACCTTCTTTCTTCATTCTTGTAGGGGATGGTTATTTTATGTTTTGGAGTTTGACATGCCTTCACTTATGTGACAGAACATTCCCCAACATTATGAAATCATGGGTTAAACAAAATTGCATATCAATAAAAGAGAATAAGCGGTAGAATCATTTTGTATCATGCTAGTCTTGGCACTGCTGTTTCCTTGTTGAAATCTTATCTTTCTGGTCGTTCCTTTAAAGTTGCCTTCTCTTCCTCCGCCTCATTCCCTCTTTTGATTGGGGATCCTCAAGACTCTGTCTTAGGCACTCTGCTGTTTTCACTCTATACTTCTTCTGATGACACCCATTTCTATCTGTCTATTCTTGACCTCTCTCCTTCTCCTTTCTTCCTCTCTTCATCCTCCTGGATGTCACACTGCCTCCTAAAACCAGATCACTCTAAAAGAGAATTTATTATATTTCCTCCAACTTGGTTTCCCTCACAACCAATAACATAACCTTTCAATCAATCACACAGGCATCCCGTCTAGAAATTATCTTAGATTCCCTTCTATTTTTTTTGCAAGACACCTTCTAAACTTATCTCCTCCTCTGGTTAATAATTAGTTAAATATATTAAAGATGCTACTAGATATTGCAGAACATACCTGTGCTAATTTCATAGAAATTGAATATCTCCAATAGGAAGTTAGTCATCCAGAGGATATTCAATTTCCACAAATGTTTATAAGGAAAAGCTTCATAGAAAATGCTTCTGTTATTGCCATTTGTTAACAAAGTAACTGCATCAGATTTTTTGGTTCTCATTCTCACAAGTTATTAAAATAATATAGATTATCTATTTTTGCAGCCCTTTACAGGTAGCACCTGGGTCATTTTTCCTTAATGGAGTGCAGAAAAACACTGTATGTATCTAAAGACAAACAGGGTTAAACCAACAAGAAGGCATAAAAAATCATTAGAATTTCACAAAATTAATACTATTAGTTACTTAATGGCACATATGAATAATCATTAATTACCTAGTAGAAAAGATAAATGAGTTATCATTAAATTCATTAAAATGATAAAATATTATGAGCACAAACCATTCTAATTATGCCAGAAAATGAATGTGATTATACTTTCAATGAGATCCACAAAAACCTTTTCAGATGTATGAGGTTTGAAACCGAAAGCTAATCCTCAACACTAGAAATGTTTTAATAAAGTTTGGTGACAATTGCTTGCCATCAGTGGTGTAACTACCAGGGGAGCAGGGGGTGAAATTGCACCAGGGCCTGCTACCTCTTGGGTAAGGCTAGGAAAACTCCAATGTGCAATTCATAGGGAGAGAGCCCGATAGGGGGTCCCGGGTGCCAATCTTGCACCAGGGCCCACCAGTGAGTAGTCAAGGCCGCCATCAGGGGGGGGGACAAGTGTCTCGGGGCTGTGATGCACTTCTTCAAG
>CM044432.1:155452358-155466787 GCA_024363595.1 Xenopus borealis | reverse complement strand
AAATTTCAGAAAATTGTCACAAAGCTTGGATTTTACCCCATTATATGCCCCCCATTTCATAATGTATCAGCATAAAACATCCTACACATAAACGCCAGGGGTCTACTGAACACTTTGATGCCCAATATGCATAGATATACCTAACTATGTGGAGCACAGAGACGGCCAAATTACAATAGTGTACATACATTTTCACGGTTGACGGGCTGGCTGCTGCAATATACTGTAAGTACCCCGTTATGTGTATATGTGACAAAAGACCCCCTAACAGTACAGAGACCCTAGAAAACCATATATATTCAGAAAGTACATATTCTGACGAATCCAATATGGGTACATATGTGTTTCTACTGCAAACTGACAAACTGTAAAGCGATGCGGAACGTAACGTTTTTTTTTAAATTTCAGAATATTGTCACAAAGCTTGGATTTTACCCCATTATATGCCCCACATTTTGTAACGTATCAGCATAAAACATCCTACACATGAACGACAGGGGTCTACTGAACACTTTGATGCCCAATATGCATAGATATACCTAACTATGTGGTGCACGGAGACGCCCAAATGGATATATAGCAGATAAAATTTACAAAATAAGACAGAAAAGTGTGAAATGCAAATAAATTACTGAAAACCACTAATACCAAAAAAATCAATACTTTTTTTTTCCAGACTAGTGTAAACGGCCATCAGAATCACAGTTTGAATATTTTAGCTTGACAAAATAGGTTTTACGGACAGAAAAAAACAAGCAACACCTATGCATAGCTGAAAATGCAATAAATTGGCTAAAAATGCACCAAAATCCAGAAAATTGCAATATAATCACCATAATAACATACAAAAGGTATTGCACAGTACGGTTAGTGAATACGCTATTCGCAATGGCAATAAAACTGAAAAAAAAATTCAGCCAAAAACAACGATGCAATTAGAAAAAAAAGCATAATATAACATATGTGCATAAGCATGTGTACAATTGGTAAATTGCGTGTTATGTGCATGTTATGTGCATTTTATGTGCATGTATGTGCGTGTGCAAGTGTTGTGACCCCCAATCCCCAAAAATGTATATGTGTAAGTATAGATCTAAGTGTGCTATAGTGTAATATGTGTGTGTTTGTGTGTTAGTGTCTGTTTGTGTGAGTTGTAGTTGCACTAAACTGGGGAAAAAGACTGCAGATCGGTCCCACGCAGTTCTGTGTGAAGTCTTTCCTGTGGGGGGGCGGTGCTGGGAGGCGTAAGTTAGCGTATAGCAGCAGGACACGTATTATCAACGTGCCTGCTGCTGCTTCGGTGGCCCCTGGGCGATCATGCCCCAGGGGCCACGATATCCCTTGCTCTGCTCGTTGCCTAGGGGCAGGAGATCAAGGAGGAACAGAGCGAGTTCAAACTATTTCAAGGGGCCTTGGTCTTGTGACCATTGCCAGTTGTTAGGTCTAACTTGATTAGTTCCTGGGTGCTTATTCCTTGTACATCCTACTTGTCTATCCTGTTATTGACCCTTGCCTGCCTGCTTGACCACTCTGACAATCTTACTCTTGCCTGCCTGACTATTCTAATCTCTCCAATCCTTGCCTGTCTGACTATCCCATGAACTCTGCCTCTACCGACCCTAGCCTATCTGACCTTGCTTGTACTATGCCTATACCATCTTGGCCTGCCTTGGCCTCTTCCGGTTGATCCTTCTGAATTGTGTTGCCTTCCATCCAATACCCTTGGTAAAATCGTCCCCCTTTGCCTGTCCAGAACTCTTGCTTGGCTCCTCTCTTATTAAGACTTGGCAGCATCCAATTCGTGGAGGGCTCCTCCTGAAGTGAAAGGTGACTACTACCGGTGGAAGCAGAGCTGAGACCAGGGAGCCTAGGAACTTTTCTGGATTTAGGAAACAGATTGTGACAAAGAGTTCAAGCCTTGGTGTACAAAGCCTGAGATCGCCCCAAGCTTGTAATTTGGGGTGAGATAAAGACTCAAAGTTGTGAAGAATAGAGGACTCTTGAAGTGAATATGAGGAAGATAAAAACAATGTTCATTTCACATTAATATCAAAGGTGCCTGACACATTTCTTATTGCTAGACAGCTTCTGTGCAGCTCATCCCATGATTCAATTAGTAATGTATAAATCATATATAGTATTTTTGTATATGTACACACACAAAGTGCTCATTATTACTCATGACAGAATGTAGCAAATGTTAGTAATAAAAAAAATCTAGCCAGTTATATGAACTATACATTTACTGCAGATTATCAAGTGGGTAATCTGTTGTGTACTATTTTATTTCGACAGAATCCTGTGTGCCTAGTAAAGAGTGGACTTCATATCAAAAAAGGCCAGTCATTGTTTTAATTGCATGACAACAATCTAATAAACCAGAGCACTGGCAAACCTCCAGGTAGAAACAGAACAGTCTGTAATTATGTAATACATCATTTATTGCTGTACTTACAAGGTCATCTCCCTCAAAGTTGCATTTGTGCTAGAGACTTCAGCCAGTGTTTTGATTAGTAAGAACTTTAGTAGGTGAATTAGTGTTTGTGCTCATATGCATTCAAGGGAAAACATTATTGCTGTATATTAAGTCTTTGCCACTGAAGATCTTGTACATAATGTATTTCTCACATAACAAAATTCCAATGCAATGGAAATGTGTTGTGCTGTATTTGTACTGTATTTATACACATATAGCAAAAGTGCAAACTTCATAAATTGCTCTTGAGTTTAGTGGGAACAAGACTTGCTATCCTACCAGTCATGTCCAAATTTTTGCAGCATGCTACAACTGTCTGACCTGTGGAAAAGGATCAAATATAATGACAGAATGGGAACAGACGTCCAGTTTTCTAAAGGAAGGACACATTTGACTGGTAGTGATGGGCGAATCTATCCCATTTCGCCGAAATATTAGCGAATTTCCAGCGTTTTTGACGTGTGTCGCGGCATTTTTGGCGCGCGACTCGTTTTTTTTTTATGCCAGCGAATTTTCACTGGCGTTTCGCGAATCGCGGGAATTCACAGCGAATTTGCACCTGGCGAATAAATTCAGCCATCACTATTGACTGGGTGAAAGTCTGTACTTTCAAGGAGTACTGCTGCCCATACAGATGCAGTCACTTTGGATTGTGAGTTAAATGCGTCGTGACTTAATTAATCTATCTCATTTATCCCACTTAGCACAGAATATTGTGTCACAGCATCCCATCCAATTAAAGAGTTCACCATTGAAAACAATGGGGCTTTGGTATGCTAATGAAAAGGTTAAATGCATTAAATGAGTTAAGATAACTTTAGATAACACAGTTTCTTCAATTAGTCCTGAGTCACGACGCATTTAACTTACAAATCCTGTATCTGTACCATATCTGAAGCAATACTATTAGGTCATCTGTTTTCCAATGAATTACCTGACAATCACTACATGGATGGGCTCCTTAGACTACAGATTTCTCAGGCTATCTCAGGATCACAATGGATTTCAGCCAGTCTGTTAAGAATAAAAAGAAATATGAGAAAGTTTTTAACCTTCTTCAGAACATTTAGATGTGTGTAATTTGAAAAGCCATATCTGTAACCAAATCAAAAGTAATCCAGTTATTCTCAAAATACCATGGTCTATTTAAGCATAGACTTGTGTTATTTACAAGGAAACCATTCAGAATGTACCAATGCATTTAAAAACACAAAGCTCCACATGTTGAAACTATGATGAAGATTCAAGTAGTCTTTGGTGGTGTATAAGGCACAAAGCTATTCAGAATGGCACAGCTTTGCATTTAAATGAAGTGTACAGTGCCTCACATGTTGCACAAATTCACTGTTAAACCTGCAAATTCAGCTTTTGCTTTCTGCATTCAAATATCATTAAGTAATGAGTTACCTAGAGGCAGAGATCAGCTGAATGTTTTCTCATGGAAGTTTTGCAAGAAACAGAAAAAGGTTATAGTGGTATTTTATGTAACTACCCATCCTCTGGCCCAGGTACAGGCCATTTTTGCCATGATCCCCACTCCTCCTCCTGATGGGATGTCTGCAGGGCATTTGCATACGAGCAAACCGCCTGTGGACCCAGAGGGGTGTGGACTGGACTGCACCCCCTGCTCCCCTGTTAGTTCTGCCACAGGGGCAGTTTAAAGGTTACCAGGGATACTATACTCTGAGTATTGTGTAAAGTTTTCTAAGTAACAGCAGAGAAGCACTATATTGATAATTTATGAAAATTCATACACTTTTTTTAAGGGTTTGTAACAGAAGACTCGCCGTCTACAGGTTCTGAGCCAAGAGTAAAGGTCATGTAAGTGGTCATATCATCTACTTTATCATTTTAAACTTCATTTGTCCACTGATAGAGCCAGTGTTTTTCACATCCAGTTTGGTAGGATTTCATAAAATAACATCTCAAAAGCTAAAATGTTTGTATTTGACTAGAAACAAAAGTCTACAAAAAGTCCAGGTGGCATTAACTTATCATGGCGGCTGTGTGAGTAACCCTTCAACAGCACTGAAGTCCAGGGGATTGCTTCCCCTATAGATGTAGAAACTAGTTACTCTCTCTCCAACCCTTTCTACAGCCGCCTGACCTGTTCCCAAGCTGCCATCCCCATTTTTATCTGCCCATGCCACTCCTGTCCCTGTTTCACAGCTGGTTACATACCTAAAACGAATGGGCAGATTTACTATTGGTCGAATTTCGAATGGTAATAAAATTTGAAATTTGACCATGGGAACAGTGGGGAAGTAAAATCCGTCAAATTCGACTATCGAATTCGAAGGATTTTACCGAAATTTGATTGAACGATCGAATATAAAAAATTTGAATCGAATATTTGAACTATTTTAAGCGATCAATCAAATTTTTTATATTCGATCAAAGATAATGATACCCAATTCGGTAGCTTTGATCTGGCAAAGTAGGTGGTCGAATAAAAATTTAAAGGAGAAGTTTTTCGACCATCGAATATTCAAATAAAATTTTATTCGAATATTCAAATCATTTTAATTTGAATATTCGATGGTCAAATTTGCCTAATTTACATATTAGAATATTCTTAATTTTTTATACAAATTTGATCAAACTCGAATTCTTCATGTGAATTTCATGTGAATTTAGTAAATCTGCCCCTAAGTGTCACTAACTGGTGGGGAAGCAGGGGAGGCAGCCATGTACTAGGTGGAGCAGGTTTCTGTGGTTGTGCAAGGGGGACCGGCATGAGGTACTTACTTCACTTTTCCAAATACACTCCAGTTACCAAAAGCATACAGGCAATTTTATTGGGTCCTGATAAAACATACCCTACTGTGCATGAATGTGACCCTAAATTGTAAGGTCCACTGAGGCAGTACATGATGTGGTAACACAATCCATAAATGTGTCTGGCTATAAATATAATGAAATTGCCAAGGTGAAGACCTGCAATTCCCTTTTATCTTTGTATTTAATTTAAGAGATGTTTTTTCTAGGAAGGCAGACCGAACTACCATACGGTACAACTACCCCCTTTTTCAAAGTTCTTATATCTTTAATACTGTTTGTGGTGCTGAGAGTCCTTCCCTATCTGAAAAGATGCACATGAGAGCAAAATAACTGATAGAGATCATACTGCACACAGTCGTGCAATGCTGAAGATCCAAAGTCTACAGCAAAACCAATGATAATGCAATCACATGCTGTCTTGAATTACTCCACTTTTACACTCAAAGTGCTTCGCTGAAAAAACTATTTAGCACATAAAATGTACATCCCATAACTCAAACGTTTTCCCATTCAAGATAATGTATTCATATTTTTTATTTCCTTTTCAAGTGTGCAACCTGCAATGCTCTATTGCCTCTGGTTTTTATCTTTTTTTTTTTCAAAAGTATGTTGAAGCCAGTTCCTGATGAGTTTGTAACATTTTTACAGATCAATCAGCCTAAAATAATTTTTAAGCAATTCCATCATAAGGAAGCCAAACTAGGTCCTGGAGTTTAGAGATATCACCAGTAAATTTCTCTCCCCCTCCCCTCTCACTATCATGGAATAAGGTTTACAGCTGTTATAAGTTTGATGCCATATTTTTCATCATCCAGAATGTTATTACTGTTAGTAACAGGGATTTAACTCCCAGTTGTGGCTACTTTTAATCAAGAATTTTGATCACAAATAGTCTGTTTTTCCAGGTGTCCCTTAATTGACCTAAATTTGAATCATTGCATTGTCTTCAGCCAGGTGGCCAGTCTTGTTTAGAAAGCCCCATGAGTAATCTCGTCCAAATTATACTTGGCAGGTAAAGTGTGAGGTGGAATGATTACAATCTGCAAATGTGTTTTCTTCTTCTTCTTTGTAAAAAAATAAAAATGTCCTATTCATTTGGGAGCGTCTGTATTGGTGATAAACTAGGTTTCTAAAGCTGGAAATTCTCATTATTATAACCATTGATTTACAAAGTGAATACCTAAAGATATTGATTGCTCATTATGTAACTGTGCACAGAAATGTGCTGTGCACGTGCAAAAGCACAACAGAATAGCAATGAAAAGCAGAGTTTTTCATTGTTTCCTGGAACTGACAGGGAAACCCATAAATGTGTTACCTGAGATTCTTGGCAAGAGGTTTTTTTGAAGAAGAAAAAAAAAAGCATTTTAATGATTATCAGTTTTATAGGAAGGGTTTATGATGTGAAATATTATTTTGTAAGACCTATAAAATGTTATGTCATTATCAAGAACAGATTACAGTCTCCCCTGCTATATTAGATATACTGTTTGTATTATATGCACTGTATGTTACTAAGGTGAGTCTGGCTAAGGTAGAGATATCCTACCTGTGTCTTGAGCTATTAAAGGAGAACTCAATTTTTACATTGGCCCATGAACCTCCCTATATTCTTTTCTGCTGATTCATAGCACATGTTATGTGCTGCTGTCAAATTAGGGATCAGCTGACAGTATACACTGCTATCACTGTCTTGGCTAATTAAAAATTCATTCAAATTCACATTAAATGGCAGCATAGAAATTTGTGCATTTTGCATCAGTATTTAATAATCAGCCCTATCACATCATCTTCTGTAAGCAACTAATTGCAGGTAAAGTTGTTGCACCGTGTTAGCCAGTAAAAATATTACAGGGCAACCCTTTTGAAATAAATAACAAAGTGGTATACCTTTATTGGCTAACTAAGATAATCATACCTGTGATTATCTAAGTTAGCCAATAAAGGTGTCACTTTATACAACTTTATTTTTTATTTCAAAAGAGTTGCCCTGTAAAACCAATTAATAAGCTTTAATTTTATGGTTGGTGATTTCCAACAACCCTTGATCTCAGCTTTTTAGCACCCCACCACTCCCTACTCCACACGACCCCTACTTCTTTACCTACTTCCTGCTGCTGCAGGTTACCAATCGCTGGAACTGGGAACTAAATGGACAGGAATTTCAAGCTATTGTCAACTTCTCCTGCCAAGTCCCCAGCAGCTGACTTGATAACCTTAGGGCTGGCTGCTGTATGGTCTGCTGTGTGATGACGTGAGCAATTTAAGAGAGGTTATGAGAGTTGCATATACACACACACAGTTGGTACTCAGTCATAGAAATGTATGACAATTCCAATGTATGGCTGCAGCAACATGGATTATGGGGCACAGATGTCTTTGCAAATATATGGTGGTGCTTTAATGTTAAGACATACAGGGGGTCATGTAATAAAAGTCACTAAGTTTGCCCAGTATCAATAACCCATAGCAACCAATCAGCAGGTGGAATTTGGCGGTCATCTGTTTAAAAGCAAACATCTTATTGGTTGCTATGGGTTACTGCTCCTGGGCAAACTTTTTATTACAAACTTTTATTACATATCGGGGAAACAAGTGCTGGATTTCATCAAGTGGTAGTGTAACAGCACACAAAAGGAAACTATTTAGGGGTCCTGGACAGCCCACTATCAAGGCCCACTGAGATTACCCCTGGTATGCTAGTAGCTCAGTCGACCTTAAAATAAAGCATATTGCCAAGAGTTGAATAGTTTTATGTTTAAGAGCTGTGCTGTTTTCATAGCATTGTACTTTTTTTAAGCTACAGCACTTTGGTCTTTTATTGTATCTAAATTCTCTCTCATGCTCGGTTACCTAATTCTACTGAGACTTGTGCTTGCTACAGTAATGTAAAACAATAGAATGCGTAAGTCTGTTCTGTTCATTAGTCTCTCAAAACATGGTTCCACTTCAAATTCAAGTTCTGTGGTTAAAGGCAGAATGTACTTGTTTGCTGAAGCAAAAGTTGAATATAAATGTATCACATTCAAGTAAATTTCATTCAGAAATCTACAGAAAACAACTTTTCAAACTATAACACTTTAACGGACCAGTAACATCTAAAATGAAAATTATTTGTGAGACCAGACATACCATTTATATCTCCCCTGTACAAGTAAAATATTTTCTTAAAAGCACTAGTTCTGGTTTTATTGCAATGTGTTCAGCCATCTTTTGTGTATTGTGTAAACAAGGCACCACCAAATGTATAGGGTTCACTGTGTTCAATCTATTGTCTTGTGTATACTGTATAATACTGTACATATTCATGACCTGTCCCCAGAAAACCCATTGCCATTTCCAAAAACAACTATTGGAAATTGTGCAGAAATTTTAAATGAGCATGAAAGTGAACATGAAAGGAAATTATTTGCAAACAGGAAGGTATTGAACAAAGTGCAAAAAATAGGTGCAGCCTGCCATTTTTTCCAACCCCTCTAATGTGCTTGTCATTCAGGTGAGCAAGTTGGGAAGTGGCAATGAACCCTGGTAACATGGCCCTGGGTCAGGGTCGACCTGTGTCCACAGATGCTGAGTCCTTATCAAGGTCAAGGTGCACAGAGAT
The DNA here is from genome assembly GCA_024363595.1 of Xenopus borealis. Classification (NCBI taxonomy): domain Eukaryota; kingdom Metazoa; phylum Chordata; class Amphibia; order Anura; family Pipidae; genus Xenopus; species Xenopus borealis. Next base: position 155,457,926 of record CM044432.1, on the reverse strand, counting down.
GTGGAATTGCTTCCTGAATGAGCACTATGTGCTCTAGCAAAATTAGAGTTATATAACCTCTGCTCTGGGTCTTGATAAATGACCCATTGGTTATACCCTTGTGAAACAAATATTACATGTTTTTATTATTCCAACACAACCTATATATTAAACATTTATATTATATTAACATTTGTATAGAATGTGTGAACCACACACAGTATAAGCATACAACTTTGTGTCTTTTTGTACAAATAAAGATACAAAGCCTAATGTTCAAGCTGTAAATCTTGAACAGCAACAAAAGGAACCATGTTTTCAAATGTATTGATATTATTATTGTAAGTAATGATAGTTTACCTTATAACATGATGCATACAGTTAATTCCTTGCTTTGGAAGGGCTATAATGTTGGCTTTATACAGTACATAGAATTGGAAACTTTACACATACTGTAGAATCAAAACACACCTACCTGGTCTCTAGTGATGGGCGAAACGGGCGCGTTTCGCTTCGCCGAAAAATTCGCGAATTTCCAGAGAAATTCGCGAATTTTTCGGCGATTCGCGAAACATCGTTTTTGACGTGCGTCGTGTCGTTTCCGACGCGTCGCGTCATTTTCGGCGCGCGTTGCGTCGTTTTCGGCGCGTCTCGTCAAAAACGACGCGCGACTCGTTTTTGAGCGGCGAATTTTTTTGGGCGAATTTTTTGGGCAGTTTCGTGAATTTATTCGCCAGCGGCGAATCGCGGGAATTCGCCGCGAATTCGCCACTGGCGAATAAATTCGCCCATCACTACTGGTCTCTCATGATAATGAGCCAGATTTTTAATTCCAGATTTTTCCATAGATCCAGTTGAAATCCATTGACAAAAACTTTTTTCTGATTATCTTGCAAAAACTATGGGGGGAAACTGGAACTGAATTAGGAGAAAAGTTTTTCTTTCTCAAACTGAATATTGAGCATACGTTTTTACATGGTAAGCCAAGGGCCATATTCAATTCAGTGAGAAAAAGTAATTTGATGGTTTATCCTGAAAACTCATGGACAACATTCAGTTTAACTATTTCTCCAAATTCAATTCCAGTTTTTTCCCAGTACTCAATAGAGTTTTCACTTAATAAACAATGAGATAGCCAGATGCAATTCAATGAGAAAAACTTATCTCACTATTTATCTACATGAAAACTTTGAAGTCTGAAAAAACTGGAACTGGAGCAAAAAAGGTTTTAGGGAGATAATCTTTTCTCAGAAAACTGAATCTGGTCCCATATGAGATAGTTTAAGATTTACTGGATCTGTTGTTGTTATATAAACCAGGTTCATTTTGCCCTCTGTAAATACAGTATATTATGCTCCATGATTTAGCCCTTATCTCTGTGTGCTCCCAATGTTTCTTGTGGAGTTTGGTTGGTTAGTGTTTGTGGGATGGAACCATTTGGTTACTATTGAATTTCATTCTGTATTTGTAAGATAAAGTCTGCAGTAATATGAGACAAATTGAACATTTTACAGGAGTGAACTAAAGGCAATGCAGATCCATTTCATTATGGCATATTCAAAAGGATTCAGTGAAATGTGGGAAATATTGTGCATCAGGGTAGAGATGAGGGCCAAGATGTTTATGAATCCTTGGAGCATATGTTAAATTTCCAAAGGAAAAAATTAGTGACTGAGATTCTGTAAGACCATTCAAATGAGCACCTCTTCCAGAACATGCTCTATAAAAAAAGGACAAAATGAATGTTATTTTCAGGTTCCAGATGCAAGTTTCAAAATGTGGCTAACTCTTTTGGGTATAGAATTCAATATCCTCACTGTAACCACTTTCTTTGGGAAAACTGGCTCACTCCTTCATGTTACATTGTTCTTGGTTCAATTTCGGTTTAATAATTTCTTAGTTTTTCCTTTTCACAGAGCAAACTCTCTGAGCTTGTAAATGTAAATGTCTGCTAAAGGAATGCATTTGCTGAATTCTTTGATGCAAAATGATTAGTATTAAGAGAGGCATATCTAAATGAAATTGATCTTTACACATAATAAAAACCAATTACTGATCATTTAGATTTTTTTACCCCTTCCTTTTTCTCTTTTGCAGGAGAGACAACCAACCTATAATTTCAGTTCAGGAAGATTAACTTTAACTAAGATTTTGTGCCATAAAATCAGAAGGCGTATGGAAAATTGTACAGTATTTCACTGTTTTCATGACTTATTTCTAAAATGTTGCTTGTATTGACTTTGCTTTCATCTTGTTATTACCTATCATATACAAAATTGACATTGCTAGCAGACTAATCAGCAGCTCTTTTTGTTCATCTAAAGCTGTTCCACTCTGTTGATTCTTCACCTTGTTACTTATACAGTATTTTTAAAATCTATGGCAAAAGGTCCTGTAAAATAACGTGCCTTTCAAAATGCTGTAAATCTTGACATATTTTTATCTTTCTAACCTGTCTCAATACAATAGTTGGCACATCAGATCAAAGAGTAACCTGGAAATCTAAGTTTGGCATTGATAGTCAGGTCCCTGACAGCAGTTGAACTTTGGCAAGCAAGCTGTTAGACAAATAGCCTGCAGATTTGGATGAAGAACAGCATCTCACTGAGTGAAGTGATTCTCATACAGATGGGAAGATAATTCTGGGAGTTTGTCCTTTCAAGTACTCTGGGACATCTAGTGATACTTATTGCAGTAACCTAAGCTTTTGTGTGCAATTTGGTTAAGGTTATTTGTCTTTAGCATGATTCATGTTCCTGTTACTGCTCTCTACATTCCATATGTCCAATCATCCATGCAATAACTATATCAACCAGAAGGAGACATTGATCCTTCGCTGAAATTTTTTTTTCAAAAGAAAACAGATTTATTCTATATTTAATTTTGATATCTGACATGGGGCTAGACATATTGTCAGTTTCCCAGGTGCCACCAGTCATGTGATGTGCTCTGATAAACTTCAGTCACTTTTTACTGCTGCACTGCAAGTTGGAGTAATATCACCCCCCTCCCTTCCATTATATTGAGTAGGATAAACAATAGCCTGCTTGAAAGCAGTTCCATCCTGAAGTGCTCGCTCTTTCTGAAAGCACATGACCAGGCAAATTTACCTGAGTTGGCTGCCTACACACCAATATTACTACTAAAAAAAAATTACACTTGTTGAGTTTGGAATGAAATTATACATAGTAGAGTGAATTATTTGCAGTGCAAACAGTGTAATTTAGAAATAAAAACTACACTTAAAAATCATGACAGAATCCCTTTAATAACAAAATGTTGCCTGCCTGCTTGCTGTGATTGTGAATTCTAAGACTAAAAAACAAAATCAAGTATTTTTATGGTGTAAGTGAAGGTTATTTTGCTTGGCCAACATCATAAATAGAAGTATTTCTTAAGATGACAACAAAATTTGGATTATCTGGTTACACTTTTTAAATTTTCTGATTAAAACTGTAATTGTACATATTAATTCAGAGCGTAATTTTTCTACATACAAAGTCTTCATTGATAGAAAAAGTTGTTATCGCAGGTGCTGTTCTTTCTTCATGTTTGAGTAGCTTTTCAAGAAATGGTGCTCAGTGTTATACTGTAATGGCAACTCATTAAAGAAACACTATTTTTCTATATCTAATTTTCATTGTACATACATGACTGTACATTTCTTAAGGACATCATTCAACATTTGTGCCTTTTTTTTACATTTCGGTCCTTCCTTGAAAAACAAATTTTAAATGCAGATATAGATACTCTATTCTTCTGCACATAAAAAGTCTTTTGCCTTTGGAAGCCTACAATTACTGTAAAAGGAATCATTTAGAAACATCTTATTATGTGAATCATTGCTTTATTTCTCCATTTACTGTACAAGAAGAACAGGAGTTTGTAGAGCTTCAGCTGTGACTGATTTTAAATTCTTTTCACAAATTGACTGTGCAACAGTAATATATAGTCAAAGAAAGAGGCTTAATCTGTTGTTGTTTATCTCTAACAAGGCAGCCACAGTCATAGTCTATTAGAAGCAGATACCCAATCCCTGAATAAAGCCTCTGTGGGACTGAGATTTTTGTTTTTATATGCCCCACCCTACTCTGATTTCTTCTATTAATTGCATGTTAGATGTATACTCTAGAGGCATGACATTCTTTAAGCTGGGCACAGCTGAGCTGTTTTTCTTAGAGATTAGCTTTCAGAAAAGGCATATGTGTTATATGGAAAGTCTAAAATTTCACTCTTGAATCCCTTTAGGACCTATGCAGTTTGGCACATATGAAGAAAGAAATACTTTTACCAGGAGCCAGTCCAAGCACTGCTTTACTATTGTTTAATTCAAATACATTCAGTTTTAATTTAAACTGTGATGAATATTTGCCATCATTTCAAAGATACTCATGACCAGAAACGCTAGTTTGAAAAACATTTCAGATGAGGACTGTAGATGTAGATCTCTCCTTAGGTGTCTGCATAGGCCCTTATTGTAATTCACATATTTGCCCGGATGGGCAAAATATCCACTTGTTCTAAGATCTAAGTGTGCCAGCCAGGTTGTTTGGTCAGGTTGCAAACATTGCAAACCACATCTTATCACAAACCATATTCATGATTAAATATGGTCCCAGCTGTAGAACTTGTGAATCTATGTCAGCGTGCAAGCACAACTCTAGGATCTATTTCAGCAAAGGGCACTTTGCAGGCTAAACTAGTTCAGCAATACATCTGCAAAATATACTTCTTTCTGAACTTGATTTGAATATGACCTATATTATCTGGCTTTCTAATGCAGCTCTGTTGATCAATTATTGTCCTTTAGGAATGAGTAAGATAGGTAAGCGAACTGATTAAAATTTCAGTAGATTCACTGCAACCTCATTTGCATATTTATCCTCATTTATGTGCCTTTCTTGTTTGTACATGTTTCCCTTCTATTTTTTATATTTAATTAAGCATTTATCAAAAGCAATATGTTTTTATGGAGTCACTTTTCAGGGATTTGGAAGAGAAAACAATAAAAGTGATTTACCCACATATTCTGTGCTGCAGAGAAGAAATAATGCATTAGGAGAATTTGTAATACATCATACTATTAATATTTAAGCTGGTTTCCTACTGCTAAATAATATGGATATTGAGTAAACATTAAAAATTATTTGTATGTTAATAAAAATGTTGTTTCTTGGGAAATTCAAGAATTTAGCAAATGGAGTGAGCTGTAAATTGGTAAAAATACCAAGGAGGCAAAACTATAACTAATTTTCCTAAAACACTAGACATTTAGCTGCTAGAATTGAAAGCAGAGCAGATCTTGGTAGCTGCCCTTTACTGCTGGACTGTGCCGTATTTACATTCTTAAACAGAATGTAAAATCATGTGTAGCGCTATAGTAAATTGAGTGCACCTTTCTCTGACTATGAGCTCCACTCCCAAAATACAGTATTGCTCTGGATGAGACCTTAAATCTTAGGGAGTAAGCCCTCGCAATGATGTGGAGGCAGGGTGTAGTGCAACTGTAACTGTATTCAGGATACAAATAATTGGGTGCCAGTGGTTCTTATAACTTAACCATTAAAAGATTTATTGAACAGATACAAT
>CM044432.1:155401257-155423975 GCA_024363595.1 Xenopus borealis | reverse complement strand
TGTTAGTAATTTGATTTGAGAGGAGATTGGGAGCCAGTGAAGAGCTATGCATAGGGGAGTGGCTGATGTTAAGTTCTGAAAGGTGCAGTGGTGGAACATCTGCAAGGTGTAAGCTGCAGTAACTAAGGTGGAAAATGATAATAGAATGAATAAATATTTTAGTGGTATCATATAGCATCAAAACAACACTATACATAGAATATATATTATTTATATCAGTCCGTGGTCCAGTCGAGCTTATATATTATATAAAAATAATAAGGGGAATATTATATTCACAAACACTTTGGTCAATTTAATAATTATAATGAGCCAGTGGACCTGAAAGACAGATTACATAGAGTGGTGATTCAAGGAGCATGTTCTAGCTGTTGTTAGTAGAGAACCTCATGAGTCGTTGGTTCAATGATAATTTATTTATGGTTTAACTAGATGTTACTGGGCCCCACAGCAAATTCAATTTATAGCCCCAAAACATTGGTGAATTGACTTGTTCTACTAAGATATATTGATGTGTCTCATTAATAAGTGCCCCTACAACTGTATGGTCTGCTTCCTCTGTAGTTATGCTAGTGGTCTAGGCCATAATAACATACTATATTTGTCTTAGACTGCTAGTATAGTTATTGGGTTCAAGAACTGCTGTACTCCCCATGTTCTTACATTATGTGAAACGTACCCTTGCAATAAAAAGTACAGACACTCTGCATCTAATTCATATTCTTGTACCAATAAACAAGATGCTTTTGTAGAGCAGAAATGTTTCCGGTACAGCAAAGAAAAAATGAAAATTAACAGCATACTATATACTTTTCTTTTCATTTACCTTCCTTACAATTATTCAACAGACAATGAATCCAACCTTGACCAACCTTCTGAGTGTCCAAATACTTATTACTGTCTCCACTATAAATTCTCACTCCAAGAAGAGTAAATTAAAACAGTCTGAGGACACTGCTGAAAAACGCTAAAGCAATCTCTGCTGGTAAAGCTGGGAAGCTCTTAAAAGGTAAAGTAAATCACTCAATTAGTGCTCTCTTTTTTTTCTGTTTTACATTTCTGCAGCGTCAAGCCATTAAAAGAAGCTTATTAAGTCACAACTTCCAGTTACGTGTCTTTACTTTGCTTTCACATTTGCATGGAGCATATGGTTAAAGATGCATTTGGGGCACCTCTGATTGTTCAGATTGAATTTCTCCACTCTAGTGAGACACACTAGTCTAAACTAAAGACCATAAAGCTGTGAGGTGCTTGACGTCAGGATATTAAACTTGAAAATCTGCTCCTGCTGTAAATGAAGAATAGTTATTGCCAGTAGGTACCCAGTGTTGTGTGTTCATCTGTATGTGGCCAAATAAAGCACCAGGCAGCCAGTTAATGACACATCTTTTAAAAACAATTGGTACAGAAACTCATATTTTTATAGTGTTATTTAATGGGGTGTTCACATCCAAACCATCTATTATTTGGATGCTATGGTTCAGAGTATGTTTCCCCTTACACAATGGATGAAAGGCACAGTAAAGCACTGACAATACAGTTTATGGTTCAACAACAAAGAAGTTATTTTCAGTATAACCAATTTTCCTACGTCCTCCAGGATTTATTGGAGCAGCTCTACACAGGGTTAACCAGGATTTAAAATAACCAATAATAAACTGTGGCTTTTCCATCGAAGCAGTATAGTCTTCTGAGCATAGGAAAGCAATTGTAAAAGACATTTCTCAAAAAGGTTTTTTTAAAAAGCTGAAAAAGTCAATGCTTAGTACTGCATATTACTGTATGGTCAGTGAAACGCCCATGTATTTTCTCTATGGATCTTCCCAGGCATATAGGTATCTCCATTATATTAATTTATTACTTTTTGGTGTAGAATATAAACTGGCAAAATGGATACTTGGAGGCAGATTTATTAAATTCACATGAAGAATTAGATCGAATCATCAAAAAGATTCGAATTTTCGAATGTTTTTGAAGACCACTTCGACCAGTGAATTTTGAAAATTCAAAGGAATCGAATGATTCGAATAATTCAAATAAAAATCTATTCGAATATTCGACTATTCGACAGTCGAATTAATTCCCCTTTAAACTTTTATTCGACTACCTAGTTCGCCAAATTGGGTTTCACTATTTTTGATCAAATAAAAAAATTTGTTCGACCAATCGAATTGCGTTAAAATCCTTCAAATTCGATATTCGAAGGATTTTACTTCCCAACTATTGCCATGGTCGAATTTGATGGATTTTAACCCTCAAATTCGACCCGTAGTAAATCTGCCCCTTGGTGCGAATAAAATTTCCTGTGACCACAAGGCCTCTGTAAGCATATAGTTCTTAAAACCTGGACTAATATTAGGTCCAGGCATGGGATCAGTTATCCGGAAACCCATTATCCAGAAAGCTCTGAATTACAGGAAGATCATATCCCATTTTAATCAAATAATTTCCATATATTAAAAGGTCATTTCCATTTTAATAAAATAATTAATATTATTAAAAATAATGTAATTTTTCTCTACAACAATGAAACCGTACCTTGTACTTGATCCCAACTAAGATTTTTGTAAAAACAATACCATTGAGTTTATTTAATATTTTGATTATTATTTAGTTGACTTAAGATATGAAGATCCAAATTATGGAAACATCAGTTATGTAGAGGACCCCAAATACCAAGCATTCTGGATAAAATTTCCATATCTGTATACATACAATGTCATTACTAATACGAATAGCACCAACTCTATTCTTCAACCAGTTTTCTAGACGTACAGTTTTGGTGACCAAATATTGATCATACATCAGTGAGATAATATTGACCCAGACTCTACTTGGTCTATTAGAGTACAGTATGAATAGCTGATGACTCACCCATATTACACCTATATTTTCAAGTCCTAGAAACATTTGCTAGATTATCATTTAACTAAGTGCTCTCTATCTAACTTATCCATGCAACATTGATGAATACGGTGAAATATGTTTGCTCTAAGTTGAATCTCAAATGCAAATCTTACAAATTCTGCATGAATGGTAAAATCCTTCTTCAATCTATGCACGACGCTCATGCCTCAGTAAGTTTTTCAATTGTCACTTTTGAAAAATGGCAGCAGGACTTTATGAGAGTTTATGCTAACAGAGTATTTAGGCAGCATGCAAATTGGATGCAGCTTCATTAACCTGCTATGGCCATTTATTACTGTAACTGGGAGAGCTGTTAGAAAATCAGGACAATGCCTGAATATATAATGCTTACTGAAAGTTAGGTGTAACAGGATAATGGTTTGAGTCTGGTTCCATTCAAAGCAAAACTACAATATACAATGACATTTTTGATGCATGTGCTTTTTTCAATATTTATTAATTGAAATTAAAAAAAAAAACGACATGTTGCTTTATACAGGGACAGCTGAAGTTGGACATTCCCCAGCCCGCTTCAGCATATTAAAATTCAAGTTCACCCCTTATTCCTGTGTAGCATTTAAAAAAACTTTGTTTTAACAATCATAAATAGTGATGGGCGAATCTCCCCAGTTTTGCTTTGCTGAAAAATCAGCGAATTTCCAGAGAACTTTGCGAATTGGCGAAAAATTCACGAAATGAGTCGCTGCACGCTTTTGACGCGCGTCACGTCAACTTTGAAGTGTTGCGTCAAAAAATACGCGTGACTCGTTTTTTCGGCGAATTTTCGCCAGACGAAATTTCGCTGGTGTTTCGCGAATTTATTCGCCAGCGGCGAATCGCGCGAATTCGCCCCTGTCGAATAAATTTGCCCATCACTAATCATAAACAATGAAAAATCTTGTTCTGAATTATAGAAAATAAAACAGTAGGAGAAACCAAGTGTAAAAATAAAAGAAGGGGGGGAGTAAACTTATAGGGGGAATAAAACAACTAACAAATATGGATGCTGTCTGATCAGAATATAGCAAGTGTATTGGATGCCTGTGCTTTTTACTTTGTAGGAAAATCCTTATACGCAATAACGTTCTGGTGTGCAAAATAAAGTGTGTACAAAATGATTGGTCTGCACAGAGAGATGGATGGGATGAATAACCTCACTAATGCTCTTGTGGCTGAATGAAAGCAAGTCCCACCATTAGGGGCAGATTTACTAATGGTCGAATTTCAAATTAAAAAACAATTCGAAATTCGACCATGGGAATAGTGAGGAAGTAAAATCCTTCTAATTCGACTATCGAATTTGAAGGATTTTACCGCAATTCGATCGATCCAATATTCGAACGTTTTTAATCGATCGATCAAATTTTTTATATTCGATCAAAGATAATGATACCACATTCGGTAGCTTTGATCTGGCGAAGTAGGTGGTCGAACAAAAAAAAAATTTGAAAATATTCAAATAAAATGTTCAAATTCAAATATTCAATGGTCAAATTTGCCTAATTTGCATATTCGAAGATTCAAATTCAAATTTAATTAAAATTCGATTGAACTTCGAATTCTTCATGTGAATTTAGTAACTCTGCGCCTTAGTGTCCCAAAATCTAGTAGAAAGCCTATTCAAAATACTAGAGACTACAAGTACTGTGATACTTTTGAAAATAAAGCATAGGCAGGGTCAGACTGGGCTAGTGGGATACTAGGACTTGCTCCATAATCAGCTGGCCCATCGGCTGTCCTCAGCGTGTGCACACATAAGTGTGGTGCGTCATTTGCATGTTCACGCTGGCTTGTAGAGAGTCTTTTGGGGGCCAGGAGGGCCTTTTGCCTGCAGTCCCAGTGGACCCCCAATGCGCCCATCTGACCTTAAGCATAGCTGTACTAAAAGTTCAGGTATGGGATCCATTAACCAGAAACCTTTTATACAGAAATCTCTGAATTACAGAATGGACATCTCCTATAGACTCCATTGTAATGAATAATCCACTTTTTTAAAAAAATTATTTCCTTTCATTGCAGTAATAAAACAGTAGCTTGTACTTGATCCAAACTAAGATATATACAGTATATACATAACTAACATATATATATATATATATATATATATATATTCTTATTGGAAACAAAACCAGCCTAATAGGTTTATTTAATGTTTACATGATTTTCTAGTATGGTATGAAGATCCAAATTACAGAAAGATCCATTTTCCATTATCCAGACAATTCCCAGGTCTATCTATCCAGATTCCATACATGTACCATTTATGGTATTACTCCTACCAGCATGAAAAGGAATACATAATATTTCCTGTAGCATCTTTATGTTGGTAAAACAAATAATAAAAATGATCAAAAAAGTGAAACTGAAATAAAAAAACTACTCTTAAATATATTAATGATATTTATATATATATATTAATTAATGTATAAACTTTAAACTTATATTGTCAAGTGTTACTTAAAGTTAACCTGACTGGTTTGCTAACCTGAATAAGTAATAATAATGGACTGTTGTTGCACAAAAATGTAATGTAACACATTGGGTCAGTACTTTTATGGAAATAAATAAATAGCATGCAAAGACAAATTATGTTGTAAAATAAGGTTTAATTTCTGGTGTATATCTTTAAACTTATATTGTAGACAATGCAATTTAACTGTCTCTACCCCTTGTACTGAGGCAATGTTTCCCCACTTATTCAGATCTGCATCTGCTGACCAAGGACTTGAATCATGATATACAGTATGAAGATCAAAGGATGATTCATCTATCAGTATCCATCTATCTTGTTAGATGAGAAAATCTTGTGTCACATTCTGTATAATTGTATCTTCTTCCTAACAACATCAATGCAGTATTATGCATAGACTGCAATTAGAGTTTTACCTGACTGCTCATTGTCCTTCACGTTATCCTGCCTTTCAAATTCCAATCATTAATATTTCACTTGGATTAACACATTATTCAGCATGTGCAATCGTTAAAGAAACAATGAAGGAAAGTTCAACCTGCTCACATTTCTATTAATTATTCTGATTTTCCTAATCAGATAAATATTTAAACTGTTGTGAAGTGCAGCTATGAAAGTTTTTCTATATTAAGATGGAAAAGGTAGAATTGTATGCAGCAGTATGCAAGAGGGACAAGAAAGAGTTACAATGTAGCTCTGGAACACAGTCACATGAGTCAGTCACTCAAAAATTAGATTTAAACACTTTTATTGTATCCAAATGCACATAATAGCAAGTACAGCAGTTAGTTATACTCAATAGTGATCTATTTATACACTTTAAAAAATGCTCAAAATCCATCAGTGAAAATGGGTGTTGGCTTTTCATCCATTCCCTGGCATGCTGCAAGCGCCACCTTCTGGCATCTCTTTACAATGTAACTATACAGTCATGAATATGAATTTTCATTTAAGATTATAGGTCTAAAACATAAAATTGCATATTTCAGATCTATATAACATTTGCCTAACATATACAATCTTTACATATAAGCATGTAATGCTCAGCCCAGAGTTCTGGCATAGTAGTAAGATTTATACACCCTGTATCTGGTCTTCTGAGCATTATCTAACTGCATGGTCACTTTACTAAAATTGAGTCGCCCAATCCCACGCCACACATGCTGGAGAAAATACGACTACAAGCAGGAGCAAACTATGGGACATGGCTGAGCGTGCAATATGGGATACCATATAATATTCAGCTTGCTTACTAGCCTGTATTGTTTTTACGGCCATGAATAGGTCTTGTTTTTTGATCAGGCGGCAGCATTCCTTATGTCACCCACTATCATTCTCTGATCTTAAAACTTAAGCATCAGAGCAGGTTAAAGGAGGGACACATCACTAGTGCAATGAGCTCAGTAGCATCTGCACTAGCTGAGCCAAATTCCGTATTAAAATACTGGGAATTCAGCTGTTAAAATTACAAAGTTGGCCACCGTTAGTAACTGACTACTCACTAATACAGGAATTGCTGGACCAGATTGTGATTTTCTTTATTATTCTGATATTTCCAAACTTTATGTCCTCAGATAAAGTGAATTTGCAATGCCAATATAAATATATTAGGGAACAGATACAACAATTTCACAAAACAAGCTATTGGCTCTTTCTCAAGTGTTACAAATCAGTCACATAGAAATATTTAGAGGTGTGTTATCCCCACCCCCTTCAACATAATAGGTGAACGCAAAACAAGTGTGAGGCGACTGCTGTGGGGAATCCTTTACAGCCTAGCCTCTTAACTTGTTCCAACTTGTGTAGTTCAAATTAAAGTTCATTTTATATTCAATGTCCGATTTGTGTGTTTTAGTCCATTTCCACAAATCCATTAGCACTTGTCCCCAGTACTGCTAATAAAGCCTACTAGAGTCCATATATTGTTCAAACTCTAAACATTAAAACGCCATGATGACTTTTTATGAACCACATAACTTCACATTTAAATTAACACTTATCATTAGCAGCCAACATTCCTTAATTTAACCAGCAAAGTCTAAGTAAATCACATCCACTGCCATGCCAGAATCGAGGTCACTGCTTACCTTCTCATAAAAAGACATTAAGTTAGTCTGGCAAGATCTATTTGAATAAAACCATTCTGGCACAAACAATAGTATTGTTATTTGCTATGAAGTCCAGTATCTTATCCTTTATTAACACTTGGAAAAGCTTTCCTACCACCGACATCAGTTTTGAGGCTGAGTATGGGATCCATTTTTTGAATAGTGGCACAACATTAGCAATTCGCTCAATGAATTCTGAAAAATTAAGTAAAGTGGTTTGGCAATCACAGAGCTAAGCTTGCTAAGTACCCTGGGATGAATACCATCTGGCCCTCGACCTTTGTTTATCTTAACATGTTCTAGTCTTTTTTTAATTATTTCATGTTTGAACCATGCATTAGACGTATCACTAGAATTGTGACTATTACTAAGGAAACCTTCATTAGCTGACCCCTCATTTTGTAAACAGACGAAAAATATGTGTCCAGAATCTGAGCTTTTTGCTTGTTCTCATCAACCAGCTGACCCCCCTCTGATATTAAAGGTCCCACCCCATCCTGCTTCATTTTTTTACTATTAACATATTTAAAAAATAATTTTGGATTCTTTTTACTGCTTACTGCAATATATTTTAGCTTGTTGGACAGCTTTTTTGCATGATGTATTGGCCTCCTTGTACTTTATAAATGATTTGGCTGTCCCAGCTAACTTGAAAGCCTTAAAAACATGTCTTTCGGCACTTTACTTGTCATGTCGTTTTCTGCACTTTACTTAGTGAAGAATTATATGTAAAGTTAGTATTAGTCTGTTTTCCTTGCAACAGAGGGACCTCCTTATCTGGTAAACTGTGTGCCCACCTCCCTCCTCCCCCTTGACCTGTTACTAATACCACTCTCCCATCTGCCCTAGCTTCCCCATAATTCTTTATCTCACCCACCCCCCACTTGCCTAGTTAAACACTCCTCCAACCTCTTGGCCATTATTTCCCCTAGCACAGTGGACCCCCCTTCCATTGAGGTGCAATCCATCCCAACTGTATAGGTTGTACCCCAAGGAAAGAGCCCAGTGCTCTAGGGACCCAAACCTTCCAACACCAAGATTTGAGCCAGCATTCAGCTCCCTAAGTTCCCGCTTTCTACCTAAATTGCACGTGGCACAGGAAACATTTCCCAAAAAATTATATTCAAAGACCTTCCCTTAATCTTAGAGCTTTAATCCCTGAACTCCCTATTTAAGGTCTTCCTTCTACCTTGTCATTAGTACCGATATTTACTAAGATAGTTGGGTCATGCCCAGCCCCCAATAATTTGTCTATCTGATCAACCACATGCAAACCCTAGCAACAGGTACACAGCAAACTGTTCAGTTGTAGCAATCCAGATGACAGATTACCCTATCCACTTTCCTAATAATTGAATCCCCTACAATCACAATCTTCTTAGGCCGGACTCTGCTCTCCTCCCCAGACTTACTAGAGAAACTGGCCTCCCAGCTGTTAGAGAGATCAACCCCATCTAGAATTGCAGATCCAGAGTTCACACTCCCATCTTCTTCAAACAATCTGGCAAATCTGTTGGGATGTATAAACCCCGGATTAGCCTCCATTTTCCTTTTGCCCACCTTAGATTTTCTAATTGTCTCCCATCTAGCTGCCTCAACATCTTGCTTAAGTGTTTAGTGTTAGAAAACCAGCATTAACAATAACAGCATTAAATATGACGTAGACATGAAGAAAGTAACTGGTCAGCACCATATGTTTACAGTTCATATGATCACACAGCCAGATACCACCACATATAGAACTAGGGATATTATATGGGTCATTTACTTACAGCAGCAAATTGCTATTTCAGCTGCAATTGATGTTTTTTTTTTAACCACAGTTAAACCACCGTTTTCCCCCCACAATTCTAGCATCTGCATGGTCAAGAAGTTCTGTGCCTGACACATTTTCAAAAATGTATTAAAACTGATGCAGTTGTGCTTGCACATCCATGTGCATTGGACGGAACTGTGCTAGCATCAATTCTGGCATTTTTCAAAAGTGTGAAGTGCATCAGATTATTTTGGTGCTGGGCTATGGAAATTGTAGCAGGACACTATGGAAACCCTGGTTTGGGAGTGGTATTTCCAGGGTTTAAATAGCAGCCTTAGTCAGTTTTTCCAAAACTGCAAATTCGTAAGGGGTTGGGGGAGTCAGAGAGACACAATAATTTGAAAACAGTAACAGTATTAAGGCTATTGTGGATATAGAGACTTGTTCATGTTAAAATTGCGATATACAGTATGTCACTGTCCCTTTAATTTTAATTTAGTTAATACCAATATGTATATATTGGATCAGAGATGTGATGCAAAAAACATCTGATCATGGCTGCAAAAGTAATACAGGCTAGTAAGCAACCTAAATATATTATGATATCTCAACAGCAGTGAGTAGGACAAAATATTTTCAGTTGCAGATTCAGCCATGTCCTGTAGTTCTGCTCCTGGGAGACGACGAGTGACTTACTGAAGGTCAATGGAGTAGCGGTCGGCAGTTGATCAATTACAGATTTAAAGTAAAGTTGGCAGCTCTGTATTTTCTTGGTATAATCAACTCTTTGACTACTGTAGTTAAAAAAATTGACTTGTTATTTATGACTTCGGCAGACTGATGTATGAGTATTGCACAGACCTTAGATGTCACAGACTAAAGACTTCTTGAAATGCTACTGAGAAGCAAACATTCCACTTGATCTAAGCAAACAGAACAGAGCACCGGCTAACAGTTTTTTAAACTACAAGATATAGATGTAATTTATTTTCCTGATTAATAGATGGTAAAATTGTGTTACATTGTATACTTGTGTACACTGAGAAACTAGTATCTGCTATCTCTGCTCATTCTAAAGACCTGGCAACTTTAAACAAAGTGCAAAAAATGGGTTTGCATTATAATGCAGATTGGTTCATTGTGTAAAGTAATTAATCCAGAGGCAACATCTATCTTAAAGGGGAAGTTCTCAATTAAAGTACATTTTACTTGCTGTTGACTTTTGAAGATTTCTATGGTCATTGAGGCAAGAGGTAAAAAACCAAGTATTGTATAGGACTTATCTTTTATGGTATGTTATAGTGAAGCAGGCAACCTCAACCTTCATCACATTTAGTGTACTTATTGGTTACCAAGAATGTAACATGGCGCACCGCTATCACACACCCGGGGTAACTTGTAGCACCTTTGTATGGAGGTTCACAAAATTGTACTAATAAACTCAGGAACACTTTGTTTACAATCACCAAAACAGTTCCAATACATATTACCACCTTCTTCTGGAGAACAATATTGACAGTATAAGGTGTCCCAGGCCACTGTGAGATTCCACTGCATTCCACCTTAATGTGCAGCACAGAAAGAGCTAAACACATAATTGAACAAAAGCAATAATCAAATTTTGTGACTTTCACCGTATGCTTATTAGCTCCGCACCGGAAGATTCCTCCAACTGTGCATGCGTTTGAAATTGCCGCTCACTACAGGAGGAAGACGAAGGAGACAAGATGGCTGCTGTGAAGTCCACTGGACAGGACCTGCAAGGAGGGGTAAGTAGAAAGTTAGGGGCATTTGCCCAGGGTACCAGGTAGGTCGGGGGGAGGGGGACTATTTAGGATAAGGGGAAGGGTTTTTTTTTAAAGTGGTTTTGGTTCTCCTTTAAGGAATAATATAGCAGGAAATAAGAGATACTATACTATATTCTGGAGCCCACTGTGAGCTGCCATTTGGTACAGGGTCAGACTAGGCCTGCGGGACACTGGAAAAAACCATCTGGCACAGACGTGCTCCCCATGAGAAACTATGGGCTCTCCCCCCAATCCCAGCCACAAAGTAGAAGTAAAAGGTACATGTGTGGGAATAGTTGTGGCATCAGGGTTTGCCTGTGAGGGAGCATGACTGGGTTGTGGAGCCTTGAGTTGGCATTCCCATGGGCTCTGGGCACCCCAAGCCAACTCTAATTATGTATGACAATTAAAAATCAGCATAGCATGATGCCACTAACTGCACAATTCATTGTGGGGGTGTGTCCATTCATTTGGTGCCCCCTAAAAATATTGTGCAGTTTGTCTTGACACAATAAAGGACAGAGGTTATCTCTGTCATTTGGACAATTAACACTTGTGTTCCGTTTCCACTAATTATCATTCATTGGTCTGAGCCTGCCTAATATTTCTTACCATTACATCATTATATAAATTAGACTCATCATACCACATGGTTGGATAAATCTTGCTCTTTAGTATAGCCTTCAGAAATCATTGTAAATCCAAGTTTTTGCATGAAACTGTTTTACACACACCCTTAAAACATATGGTGCACTTAGAAATCCAAAATATTTAGCTAACCCAAGACTTGGCCCAATAAAACAAGGAATATTGCAATTCTGCTGAGTACAACTAAAACCAAATGAAAGACTACAAAGGTTATTTAAGCACAACATCTTGGGGAAAGTTCCCGTCAATAACACAGGCAACTATCAGAAATGTTAATCACTACTAGTTCACTAGGAGCTTTCAGGACTCCGTCAGAATGGTGGCAGCCAACTCAGCAACAGCTGGAGGACACCTGACAAGTTCCAATGGGGATTTTACTGGTGCTGAAATGTTGCTGGCAATGGACCAGTGGTTTTATAACCATATGCTTAAATGAAAAAAAGATGTTTATATTGCACTTAGTCAATAAAATAAATAAACCATTTCTAACCTATTTCACCCTGCAGACCACCTCTATTAAACTTTAAAGATCAGCATTATAGCGATCATGGCTTTCGCTTTGGTACTAATTTGATTTTCTTTCTTGGAGTCTCCAGCTAGAAAGGTACACACATCTGTCCTGGGTGAATAATTTAGCAAATGTTTCATGCAGAATTCACTAGGGCAATCACTCAGTATTAAAATTCAGTTGTCATATCAGGGAGTTTACAGATTCCTCATGTATATTAACTCTCTCAGAGACTTACAGCACCACAAAATATTAGTTGTGCATTTTGATCTGATAATTCTTTTCAGGATAAAACTGAAAAACAATGCAGAGGATCTGCAGGCTGACATCTTCATCTGTACTTCAGTTTCACTATGTTTCTTTATTCTGCCAACATTCTTCCTTTTCACCCCAGCTTTTCTAATACAGTATTGGCATGATTTCTATAATAATGTCTCTTATTTTGCAATAATACTGATTTTCTTTCATTTTAGGTAAGAAAAATACATATTTAGGGGGTTTAAACAATACAATTATGGATTTATTAATCAAAATCTTAATTTTTCTGATTTTTTAAATAAAAAAATTAAAATTCCAACCAAATTCGAATCCACAATTCGCCCTTATTTATAAATAAAAAAACTAAAAAAAATAAAATTTGTAAAAACCATGACTTTTTCTGATTGTCGTGCAAGAAAACAGAATTTTTAGCATTTGATGCCCGGAAACCATGAAAAATTAGAGTTTTCGTGGACGTCAGTAACACAAAGGTAGCTTCATAAGTAAGCATTTGCCGGCACCCACATGTCAACATTTGTTTTTTGAACAGCTTGAGAAAATTGGGTCGGGGACAAGCTATCCCACATTTAATTTTAATTTGTGTTTTCCCAAATTCAAAGTTGCAATAGTTATCAATCAAAAAAAATGTGAAAAAACAAAAAATGGGAACTAAAAACTTGGCAAGCATCTATAGAAGTCAATGGGAGATGAATTTTCAACATTTTATTTTCCTTTCAAGATATATGAATTGCGTCATTGCTGGTTTATGTCAGTTTAACTTTCAGCCCACAAATGATAATAGCCACAAACTAAGAGATCTGATATTGTTAAAAACCACAAGGATCCAATGATATTTTACCTCTGTGATATGGAGCCAGAATCAAATGCTTTTCTTTAGATTTCATATACCCTGGTGCTTCCTTCTCTTGATACTAGTTGCTCTGAGAGACTCTCTGAAAAAAGAATGTGGATCTAGCCGTTTGTGAAAGAATACATTCTAGAATGCCACTAAAGTGTTTAAGTAGTATTTGGAACAGCGATATGTTTTTATATATATATAATTGACTAAGGGGCAGATTTACTAAATTCACATTAATTCACATGAAGGATTCGAATATTCGATCAAATTTTCAAAAAGATTCGAATTTCAAATATGCAAATTAGGCAAATTCGACCAAATTGGACCATCAAATATTCGAATTCAAATGATTTGAATATTAGAATTTAATTTTATTCGAATAGTCGAAAATTCGATGGTTGAATACTTCCCATTTAAATTAAAAATTGTTTCAAAAATTGGATTTGAATTCCAATCAAATTCGACTGAATTTCCCTATTTGATCATTCGATCGATCAAATTGCGCTAAAAAAATTCGAATTCGAATTCAAATTTTTTTAATTTCCCTCTAATCCCTGGTCGAATTTTGAATTTTTTTGGCATTCTAAATTCGACCCTTAGTAAATCTGCCCCCTAAGAATATGATGTTAACTTAAAGGGGAACTACACTTTTAACTAAACATTTCATGTACATGATTTGGATTTAAGGATTAATAAAAGGTTGATTTACTCAATAAATAACTTCCGGCAACATCTATCATTTCCCAGCATAATCCACAACTACTCTAGCACTTGAAATACTCTAGCATTTCTGTGGTTTAGGCTAACATACTCAAAATAAATTCTATTATATCTTTTTTAAAGGGATCCTGTCATGGGAAAATGTTTTTTTAAAAATGCATCAGTTAATAGTGCTGTTCCAGAAGAATTCTGTACTGAAATATATTTCTCAAAAGAGCAAACAGATTTTTTTTTTATATTTCATTTTATAATCTGACATGGGGCTAGACATTTTGTCAATTTCCCAACTTCCCCAAGTCATGTGACTTGTGCTCTGATAAACTTCAATCACTCTTTACTGCTTTATTGCAAATTGGAGTGATATCACCCCCTTCCTTTCCCACACCCAGCAGCCTAACAAAAGAACAATGGGAAGGTAACCAGATAACAGCTCCCTAACACAAGATAACAGCTGCCTGGTAGATCTAAGAACAGCACTCAATAGTAAAAACCCATGTCCCACTGCGTTCTATTCAGTTACATTGAGAAGTAAAAACAACAGCCTGCCAGAAAGCAGTTCCCTCCTAAAGTGCTGGCACAAGTCACATGACCGGGGCAGCTGGGAAATTGACAATATGTCTAGCCCCATGTCAGATTTCAAAACTGAATATAAAAAATCTGTTTGCTCTTTTAAGAAATGGATTTCAATGCAAAAGTCTACTGGAGCAGCACTATTAACTGATGTGTTTAACAAAAACATGTTTTCCCATGACAGTTTCCCTTTAACTCATTCTTCTAACTCACTCTTCTTCAAATCTATAGGTCTTGGGATAAAGAAATAAAAGGCAGTAGTGTCGCAAACTGGCATGGCTGTTCTTTAAACAACATTAAAGAGTAGTAAAATGTTTCTCTGCCTTGGCTGGGCCTGCATTTTATCTCTGATATGTTCATGTACATGAATTTAGGTGCTTATGTCTTCTACACTGAGCATTGGTGCACATAGTTACAACACACCGTTATTATACGTAATTCGCTAGCAACTCACTTTCATATCCCTTCACTTGAAGGTTATGGTGCTACAGGACCTGCTGAAGCCCTACGTTGTTGTTCTTGTATTGACCATTGTGGTTCCTGGATTGTAGCCTCTGCTACACATTTCTGTATGTTTAGTTCAACATCTGCTATCTGCTTTATCTAAGGTTTTGTGTAAAATGCCGTGGATAAGTTCTTTGCTGGCATTCCCGCAGAAAGTCCAAAACTGGAATGTGCAAAGTAAGTGCAAAACCTGATTTGTGATCTACTAAAACAAATAGATTCATTTATTAATTCAGTTTTATCTTTGCCTATACAAATAGTTCATTTCCAGCATAAAACCCAAAGAAATATATACTTGTACATAGTTATATAAGACAGTGAATATAAAGTTGGCCATAATGGGACTCTTTTATATCTGCAACTCTCTAATAATTACCACCGTGAAATGTCAAGGAGAGAGAAAAGGATGCCCTTTTGAAGCCACGCAGCTATATATCAAATGGAATTAGGTGACAGACATGAGAGACGTCAGCCGCGCTCTGAAATCTTATTAATGTCAATGGAAAGTGCTGTGTATTAGCAGTTCATGTTAGAAAAACCTTATCGGTTCTGGAGTTGTGGGGATTGTCCATTGTTCCTAATAGGGCCCTTGCTCATGTGAGGCATCTATAGGCTGACAATAATTAATGCATTTGTGTAAAAGTCTTTTAGCCCTTGAAGGATAAAAGCACAATGAATAATCTAACTATTCAGTCATGTTGTCAGAGACTGGAGCATTTCTGAATTTGCCCATTTCCCCAGCAGTGATGGGGTTAAGCTAAAAAGTGGTCCAGCATCCATGAAAATCTGAATAACATTGACCTTTCTTTTGAGATAAAGTAAGTACAAGTATCGGACCTGTTAGGGTCAGTCTACACAAGCAAATTCAGGAAGATTAGTTGCCCCAGCGACAAGTTGCCTCTTCTTCGGGGCGACAATCTCCCTGAACTGCCTTCTCTCTGCTCTCCACCCGCTGAACTGAAAATTGCCTGTGGCAATTCACATGCAGCCATTCATTTCCTGAAGTCACAAGAAGTTTCTTCGTAAAAGTGGAGGGCAGGGAGAAGGCAGTTCGGGGAGATTGTCGCCCCGAAGAAGAGGCAATTTGTCGCTTGGGAGACTAATCTCCCCGAATCTGCTTGTGTAGACTGACCTTTATCCAGAATGCTTGAGACCTGGGGTTTTCTGGATAATGATGTTTACGTAATTTGAATCTTCATACCATATATCTATTAGAAAATGATGTGATCATTAAATTAATCCAATAGGCTGATTTTGCTTCCAATAAAGAAAATTAATTATATTTTACAAAGAAAAAGGAAATTATTTTTTAAAATGTCTATTATTTGGATAAAATTGAGTCTATGGGAGACGGCCTTTCCGTAATTCAGAACTTTCTGGATAATGGGTTTCCAGATAACGGATCCTATATCCAGAATACTAGGGACCTGTGGTTTTACGGATAAGGGATCTTTACATAAATCTACTAGAAAATAATTTAAATATAAAGTAAACCAAACGATTGTTTTGACATGATAGGGATAAAGTATATCTTAGTTGGGATCAGGTACATGGGATGGTTTTATTATTATACAGAAAAGGAAATCATTTTTAAAATATTCAATTATTTGACTAAAATGGAGTCTATGAGATATGGCCTTCCTGGAACTGGAAGCTTTCTGCATAAATGTTTTCCAGATAACAGATCCTATACTTTCATCTGTTATAAATTATACTAACTGTTACATTACTCATTATTTAGCAAAGATATAATTATTTGGTTAAGATCGCACATATTTTAGAGGAAACTGGCCACCCATCCCAAATTCTAGCAATGTTTCATCGTTCCCCAAAGCTTCACAGTTTCTTCATGTTCTATTTGTTTTACTGTATCCATATCGTTATACAGAGTATATTAGCTTGTCCTTTTCATTTGCCTCCACTTGGTGGCACTACAGTAAGGGCTACCAAACACAACATTGTAATGGCAGGATGTCTTAGTTTGAACACTTTTTGCCTTTCTACTAAATGGTGAGGTCCTTTCATTAATTTGATAAAACAGATCTTCTGGTTTCTAAAACAACTCCTCTGTAAGGTACAGGATTGCACTTCTTCTTGTGATGCAGTTCCTGCCTTTAGAGTGTATGTAAGACCCTTGATTGTTATAAATGAATGCAAAACTGGGTAGCTGTTGCTTTATAAATGATGATGATAATGATAATAATCATGATCAGGTCTACTTTGATCTTTAAATATGCCTGGACTGTCTTTTCTTGTTACTGTCTTCTCGACAGCCGCTAAGCGACTGCATAGTTCCCACAGGTCTCTTTCCCTCCCATAATGGGGGAATGTAATTAAAGTTGCAAAGAGCAAAACATTGCGCACCAATAAGTAAAAATCCACATCTTGCAATGTAATATTGTTCCTTAAACGGTTATTGCATTGCGAATCGTTATTGCGTGTTGCGAATTGTAATTGCGCACTCTTAAGAAGAGCTTGAAGGTGTCGTAATCATTTGGAGCAAACATTGCGACTTTTCCCGAAAGAAGTTTTTTTACATTGACAGCGCATTAGTGCAAAGTATAAAATTTGTAAACAGCCTTTCGCTGGTGGAAATGGTCGCTAAACATTTTCCGGGTTTGCAAAATGTATATCGCATTCGCATAAAGCAAAATTTGTTAGTGCAAAGGCTTAAATTTTAACATTGCGAATAGTTTTTGTGTTACCAACTTATATTACATTCCCCTAATAGTGTCTTTGCCTGTTTTAATCTATCCAATCTCCCTTTAAAATGTAAAATAAAAAACAAAAGACTTGCCCAAAATTCTCTTCTATTTGCAACAGATTGGATAAAAACATTTGATTTTAGTGGCATTTTATTAACGGAGACAAAGCCAAAAGAATAGTAATTTCCTGAAAGTGTAACTATACTCCCGAGTATGAAAAATCAGTTTGAAACTCTTATCTCTTTAAATTGTTGTAAATTCAAACTGCAGAATTATATGCCTCTGCTGGATACAAGACAATACAGACTAAACCCACAGGAACTACTTCATTAATAAATATTTTGCATTATGACAGGTGGAAGCAGAACAGAACTAGAAAAAAATTACTCCTTAATGACTGAATTTCAGTACATTTTGTGTTTGTCTCCTATTATTTCTTCAAAACAAGTGTTTGTAAAGTACAAACACACAAATACAAACACTTTATTATTTTTTTTTTTTATTAAATTTAAATAGCATCCAGCACAGATATTTTCAGGCCTAGAGAGATTCTGTTCTGCCCAGCAAGGTAATTTTAATCCTATATAGGGAACATTAAGGAATTAAATTCCATTCTTTATATTAAATCCCAATACAATGTGAAAGGTTTGACCAATTTAAGTCAAATGGTGCTGCTCAAGGATTAATTTCCATTGAATAAGATTTAGCAAATGTGATATGAATTAGAAAATGAGTCCATAGCTCTGGAAGTGCAAATAACAGGGTATAAAACAACCGTTTTGCTTATCAGATCTTATGTTTTATATACAGTATTGTAAAAAGCAAAGCAGTAGGCATTCCACACCTATCCTTTAATTTGATTTCATTTGAACAGGGGCCAATGGGGTGGGGCCATTGTGTTAGTGACCCCCCACACTTCACAGTGCCTGGAAGGATAGGAGGGTAATCGTTCTGATTCTTAAAGTGAAGATCTTGTTCAATGGTCCTAAACTTAGCTAAAGCAGTAGAAGTACTGTAGACCTCTGGTACATTTCCAGGTTCTATAATGCCTCTGTTAAACAATACTTTTTTAAGGGATAAGGGATCTTTACATAAATCTACTAGAAAATCATTTATATATAATGTAAACCCAACATGATTGTTTTGACATGATAGGGATACATTTTATCTTAGATGGGATCAGGTACAAGGGATGGTTTTATTATTTAGCCAAGTGTTTACATCAGAGTTTAAGCATACTCCTGGAAAATCTGCCTAAATAAGCCTTTAATGAAAATTGCCATTAACTGAATGCAATCATTGGCCTAATCAAAGAACAACATCTAATTTTGGTGGATAAACAATTTAATACAGATTAAACTGATGTTTGCCTGCACTCGTTGCTCAATTACAGAGCAGCAGAAATTAGAATCAAAGTAACCGCAGCTACAGGAGATGACATTTCCAACACTGAAATCAAAAGAATGTAATTTATTAGAAAGCAGATGAGTACTAATCTGTGCAGTTTATACACTGGGCATGAAGGGATTTTAATGGTGAGTTAATCATGTGAACTGACTCTCTCATGATAAATCATAAAGTGTAATAACTGTCATTTTTGTTTAGCCAAAAGTACTTCCCAAACTACCCCAACAGCTGGTCATCAAGGGTTATTTTGCTCTTTATGTTCACCTAAGCTTAACATCATGTCAATTGATATTTTTGTATGGAATTAAAGTGGACCTGTCACCCAGACACAAAAAGCTGTATAATAAAAGTCCTTTCCAAATTAAACATAAAATCCAATGTCTATTTTTTATTAAAGCATTCATAGCTGTTTTAAGCTCATTTAAAAATCTCAGCTGTCAATCAAATATTGTCTGCCCCTCCTCTATGCCTAGGCATAGAGGCGGGGCAGATAATTACTTTCGCTTTCCATTCAGCACTTCCTAGATGTCACTGCTCCCCACACATTCCCCCAGTTCTCTTAACCATTTAATTGTGTAGCCAGGACATGGGGATAGACATCGGGTCCCCCATTCTGGTGCACAAACAAGTTTCTGAGATGATATAATGCTTGCCTTAATAACAGTGTCCACAAAATGGCTCCTGCCTGCTTGCTAGAATTATGAATTCCCAGACTGAAGGAAACAAGATTCATATAATTTATATAGTGTAATTAAAGTTCATTTTGCTTGACTAATGTGATAAAATAGGATATTGAATAATTGTTTTTGGTGACGGGTCCACTTTAACGATTTTATTTTATTTTTCAGTGCGGAGTTAGCCTTATCTTACGCAAGTTTTTAATTGCTGACAACATCTCAGACAGAACTCTTGAAACCGTCTATAAATGGTACAATTCATGTTGCATTCACTTCAACTAGAAATCATCTTCCTACTACAAATTCAAGTAGTGCCATTGGCAGGGGGATATTTCTAGTTGATCTAAATGAATGAGAAGTGTCTAACAGTGGCCAAGTGCTTTGTGAAGTTGGAAAGTGGAGGAAAAACACCCACAAGTTTATCAGAGCTGCTTTTAAAAGCCACAATGCATGTAACTCCCCTTCCTTGTGCAAGGGAACCAACCATATCCTCTACTAATGTATATCCTCTACTCAGGTTGGTTGGGTGGAATAGAAAGAAAAAAGCCGTATGGAGTGAGTTATGACTAACAAGGATAGGGTTATAAAAATAATGTTTATTTTAATAAACCCCCAGTAATCATACTATGTCCTTAACTATATCCATTTCCAAAGTTTTCAACTGAATAATACCAAAATGTTTGGGAACTGGGCATTTTAAAGGACAACTAAAGAAGTAGGCTAGAAATGTTGTACATTTGGGCATCTGTACCAGCTCACGGCAATCACAGTCTTCTAGCAGTAAAGATCTGTGTCTCCAAAGATGCCCCAGTAGCTCCCCATCTTCTTTTCTGCTGATTCACTGATTCACATGCTCTGTGCTGCTGTCACTTACTTACTACTCACAATATACAGAACACATAGAATAGAAATGTCACAATATAAGGCTGATTAGTCATTAATACAGATAATTACTTCATGACAGCACAGAAACCAGTGCAACTAGCATCAGAATTTAATAATCAGCCCTGTAGCGTAGTCTTATATTACAGGCCAACCTCATTTTCTGCTTGACAATTTACAACAACCCCTAAGCTTAGCTTCTCAATGGCTGCAGTGCTGCAGACACTTTCCATTTTCCTATTCATTTTTAGGGTTTCGTTGTCCTTTAAGGAGTTGTTCACCTTCCAAAAACTTTTTTAAGTTCAGTTGTTTTCAGATTGTTCAAATAAACATTTTTTTCAATTGCATTCCATGTTTTATTGTAGATTAATTTTCCAAAATGAAAGTTTAAAATTGAATTTTCTTCTCCCTGGAGTTCCACTCTAGCATCTCTATAATCCAGGTGCAGATTCTGGAGATGATTCCAATTTGCTACATTAGTTAATACATATTTTAGCAGCATATATTATATACATATAGTATATATTTGCAAGTATTGTATTGACTGAAACAGCAGTTCAGTTATATTTAGAGTGTTCCTCAGAAATAAAGACTTTTTTTTAATTACTTTCCATTATTTATTTTACGCTATTTTTCCAAAATCTAAGATTAATGTTCGGACCTCTGGTATTTGAGTCTGGAAGCTCAGTAATTCAGGTGCAGATTCTGAACTGTAACAATTTTTCAACATTTAGTTAATACATTTCTCAGCAGCATCTCTGGAGTATTAGCAACTATTGTATCAATTCTAACAGCTGTCATTAATGAAACTCATGGATTCTGCTCAGCAGAAACCAAGATAAAGAATGCATTAACTAAATCTATCAATTCAGAACAGTTTACAGGGTCGTCATCCCCCTTGCCAGAGCTGCTTTAGAAGGTGAAAGAGGACACTTTACACTAAAATTTTAGAAAAACTGTCACACATAATAGAAAGTAAGTCATAATTTCTAGTGATGGGCGAATTTATTCGCCAGGGGCGAATTCGCGGCGAATTCCCGCGATTCGCCGCTGGCGAATAAATTCGCGAAACTGCCAAAAAAATTAGCCAAAAAAAATTTGCCGCGCAAAAACGAGTCGCGCGTAGTTTTTGACGCGCCGCGCGCCGAAAACGACGCGACGCGTCGGAAAGACGCGCGTCAAAAACGTCAAGACGTAAAAAAAAAAGCGTCAAAAACGACGCGCGACTCGTTTCGCGAATCGGCGAAAAATTCGCGAATTTCTCTGGAAATTCGCTAATTTTTCGGCGAAGCGAAACGCGGCCGTTTCGCCCATCACTAATAATTTCTGGTGATTTATCTGAAAACAACTAGTTGTTTGAATGTGATTCTCTTCAGTAGGGCAGAAGATAAATGTATCAACTAATGTGTCTTGAACAGTTTACAGAGACAGCGACCCCCTCTCCTCCCAGAAAGAGATAAGACAGTGAAAAATTAAACTTCAATAGAAAAAATAAAAAGAGAAAGTAAATGAAAAAGCAATCTTTATTTCTGAAGTATCTGAAAACAATTGAACAGAAAAAGTGTTTAGAAAGTGAAGAACACCTATAATTGAATAAAAAGATGAATAATAAGAATTAGCAATAACAATACATTTGTGGCTTTACAGAGCATTTGTACTTTAGATGGGGTCAGTGACCCCACTTGAAAGCTGTAAAGACTCAGAAGAAGAAGAAGGCAAATACTTAAACTAGAAAAAAGAAATAACAAAGGCCATTTGAAATGTAGCTTATAATTAGCCCTCCCCTGTAACTCATTTATTTTTCATGTATTTCACATTTTCAAGTGACTCTTATCAGTATATGACATTTTAAACCCTACTCTCAGATTGTGTGTTTCTACTTTTGTGTTTATTAAATAAAAGCATGTTTTTTGCATTTCCACAAAGCACCTGTGAGTTATAAAGAACTCTGA
>CM044432.1:155267541-155286439 GCA_024363595.1 Xenopus borealis | reverse complement strand
ACACTTCAGTCAGAATGTTTTTCCAGGGACCCTTCTGGCCACAGACGCATTAGTTCTGTTAAAGCAAGAATGTAAAGAGAGCATCATGAGGAAGGGGGCTTTATTTCCAGATGGTGTTATACCTTGGGGCAGTCAGTGAGAGCCAGGAACTACTTCCAGATGATTTTTTACTTGTTTTTCATCACATTCATCTGTCTGCTGGGTGAGTCTTTCAACTCTCGGCAATTGCCGTTTTCCTATTTTCAGAATTGGTTCAAATAAGTGAACTGTGTGTGTGAGTGTGAGGGAGAGCACGACACATGCCCTACTAATGCACTACTGTTACATTCTTTTTAATGTTCATAAGAAATTATTACAATCGAAATAAAACTGTTCTATTATATGCTGCATAATTAGGAAAGCACTGGGCAATGCTCAAAGCAAACCAATTTTGTGCTTAATAATTTGAACCTGTATTTTAACTTATATGAGCAAAAATAGGCTTGTATTTTATCCTTATATTTGTTCTTACATTTATTAATTGTGGACTTTCTATCCCTGCTTTAGACCAAATCACCAATATGTTCAATTATACACTTTTGTTTTGGGGCATCTGAACCGGGTCTTTTTTTTTTTTTAATTTCACAAATTGTGGCAAAATGTATTCTAGTTATGCATTACATTTAGATCTGCTGTTTAGCCACTTTTTGGTATATGTTTACTATATACAGGGTTCTGTCAGACCATTACTTGTGTGTGTATTTCATGTCTTCCAGGGACTCTAGTAATGAATAAACATGACACTTGTGTCTAACAGCTGATGCTGTTTAATTGGCAATGGGAATTTGTTACGGTTTTCACTTTAACATTATCAATAAATGTATGTTGTTTGGATGGTACTGTATTGGTGACTTTTTTGTATATTGTACACTGGGGTATATATACTTCTCTCTTGGGGGGCTGGGTTCTGGTCTCTTGATGAAAGTCTCATTATGTAGACAAAGGGGCAGATTTATTAAATTCACATGAAGAATTCGAAGTTCGACCGGATTTGCATAAAATTCGAATATGCAAATTAGACCAAATATTCAAATTCGAATAATTCAAATGTTCAAATTAAATTTTATTCGAATATATTCGATGGTCGAATAACTTCCCCTTTAAAATTTTATTCGACCACCTACTTTGCCAGAATCAAGCTACCGAATTGGGAAGCATTACTTTTGATCGAATATAAAAAAATTTGATCGATTAAATCGTTTGAATCGATCGATTCGAACGATTGATCGATCAAATTTTTTATATTTTGTTCGATCGACAGAATTGCGGTAAATTCATATTCGATAGTCAAATTCAAAGGATGTTACACATGGTCGAATTTTGAATTTTTTTTAATTCAAAATTCGACCAATAGTAAATCTGCCCCAAAATGTTTAATATAAAATTCTGTTTCTGATACTGAATGTCTCTCTCTCAACGTTTTGGTTATGTATGTGTGTATGTATATCACTTTACAGCGCTACGAAACAAGTTGGCGCTATAGAAATACATGTTAATAATAATAATAATGTGTGTGCCTATACTATTTGGCAGCACAGAAACTTTTAGAAATCAGCCTTGTAGCATCAGCTTATATTACAGTCCGAGTGCTTGATAATTTGCAACAACCCATAAACTTAGCTTCCCCTAAACCCAGCTGCTCAGAGCCCACTGAGAATGTGAGTGTCACAGACACTTTCCAAGATGGTGATTCCCTCTGACAAGTTTGATGGACTGGATCATTGCTGCTATTGAGATGCTGAAACTTTAAGATGGTGCAATAAGTTCAGAATATAAAATATGGCATTTTTAGCCATATTTTTTTTTTTTTTAGGGTTTAGTTCTCCTTTAAAACTCCACATAGCAGACAGATAGAAGATGCATAAGCATTGATAACAGATGCAACACAATAAAACCAAGGGTTGCTATAAAAGAATCATTGCATGTACACAACAGAAATAACTGGTATGTTGAAACACATGCCTTACAAAATCCTTATCCTGACCTTCAAACCTCTTTACTCAGCCATATCTCACTGCATTTCCTTATTTGTATTTTCACAAATTCTTAAAGGTCTCCTTCATTTCTTATACAGCTGCTGCACTTCTATTGCCAGCTTGTGCTTGACACAACTGCTGCTCTTTACCTCCATTCTTCCTTTTGGAGACGGGAAGGAAGAATTCCAATTCCAACAACAGCTCCACCTTGAGGTGTTTTAATAAAATGCAAAATGTGTAAAAAAAAAATGAACTGATATAGTTGCTGTAAATTTTATTTTTCTGGCTGCTTACAAAACTTGCTTTTTTACATTAATTTGTAAGTTACATGTATGGGACCTGTTATCCAGAATGCTTGGGACCTGGGGTTGTCCAGATAACGTATCTTTCTGTAATTTGGATCTTCATACCTTAAGTCTACTGGAAAATCATGTAAAGAACCCCAAGAGGCTGGTTTTGCTTCCAATAAGGATTAATTAGACCTTAGTTGGGATCAAGTACAAGGTTCTGTTTTATTAATACAGAGAAAAAGAAAATCAGTTTAAAAAAATCTGGATTATTTGATTATAATGGTGTCTATGGGAGACAAAACCAAATCATTTTGCAACTTAGTTAAAAATAATATCCATTATCCAGAAAGCTCAGGAAAGGTGCAGTACGGAAGGTCCGGACCTTTTACGGAGCATGCTTTCCTAGCATTAATAATGAGTGTTTTTATTTGCATCATTATTTGCTGATGTGTTGCTGCAGTGAAATAGATATTATTATATCACATTATTAACAGCTTAGAACCTTGTCGCTGATCCTGAATGGAGTTGTCCCCTGAGCACCTTTGCAATTTGTTGTTTCTGAGGTATTAGACTGCTTCTCTGATTAAACATGAGTCTGTGCTGTGCTTTCCTTTATAGTCCGTTAACCTTATGGATGCTGACTCTCAGAGAGAGATTATTGTTGAGCCAGATGCCTGGTTTTTATAGTTTTTTGAAAGCTGTTTGCCTAGTTTATGCAAATGACAGCAAATCATCCCTAAAAGTTAACATTAAAGGTAAACTACCACTTTGAAATCGACTTTATCCATTCATGTGTAGTTTATATGTTTGCTAACTTGCACCGAAGAGACAAAACAAGTAGAAAGCAGTGCAGTATTCTATAAAACGACTTCAATAGGCAAAACACACTATCTGTCTCTGTAGGGTTGGTGAATTGCTACTTCTGCTAATGACTCTGCAGGAAGGTACTGGAGGTTATAGTTCAGCAGTGGCTATATAAGCAAACCAGACCAGTTTATATATACTTACAGAAGGTTGTCCATTAGTTGATTGGTTTCTAACATTTGTTCGTTGTTTGATATGGAATGTGTATGCACAGTTGCATACCTCCCAACATTTTAGAAATGGAAAAAGGGGCAAAAAGATTTGCTGCGCGGAGTGTGGCAAACTTTTTTGACCATGCCCATTTTTTGCCACACCTCCTAATAGCCATGCGCATTTTACAAAATTTGCCGGTTTATGGAACACATTTCTGTGGTTTTTATGTGTATTACAGTTTTACTAATAAAGGCGCATTGCACTTTAAAGGAGAACCCAACCCGTTTAAAAAAAAAAAAGACCCCCCCCAGCCTACCTGCCTCCCTTGGCAAACACCCCACATTTTTTTACTACACCTCTGTGCAGATTCTGGCCTCAGGAGTTCATGGGTGCCATCTTTTTTCGTTGGTGTCAGAGGGTCGCCATGAATAAGGTTCACTGGGCTGGGGGCGGCTTTGGGAGGCTTTCAGCTGCTTATATTTGGCGTGCAGCCTCTCTTCACTGATACCAACATGTTCCTATTTTTATAGGAATGTGTCAGTATCACTTTAAGGGGCTGATTTACTAAGAGTCAAATAGGGTCAAAGTGAAAATCGAATAAAATTTGAATTTCAAAAATTCGAATCGCGACTATCAAATAGCCCAAAATTCAATTTGAATTATTAAAATTAGAAAATTCTAATTTTCAAATTTCGAAGTACTGGCCCTTTAAAAATCCTTTGAAACGATTTGAACGATTTACATTCAATCGAGTACGCCCGTTTTTCGATAGAAACCGACCATATTCGATCAAAAATGACCCCCAAAAAAATTACGATGGTCAAATTTCGAAGTATTTTCCACTTCGAAATTCGACCTTTAGTAAATCAGGCCCTAATATCTATTCTGGGCTCCCTGCCAAAAGCCAATTTAGTTACAAAAATTGTATCTTTTTATGGCTGTTCAGTGCAGGAGATCAAAGAGAAAGTCGGGAAATTTCAGTACAAATGCTGGACAAATGCTGAGCTGTCAACAGCGGGACTGTCCAGCTCCAAATGAGACGGTTGGTAGATATGTAGTTGTGTAGTTGATTTATCTGTATAATACACAAAACATTTCCATGCTCCCTATCCCCACACTAATGCATTTAAATTTAGAACTTTCTGCTATACTGTGTGTTTATTGTAAGCGGCTGTGGCTGCCTTTTTTTTCTTTTTTTCTTTCCTGCTCTTGTTGGCACAGTATTAAAGGACTGCTAGAGAGCAGAGAATCGATTCATTGTTTCCTGTCATAACCTTTGATTACATGAAATTTAAGCAGAATATCTATTACAACAAAGCCACATATTATTTAAGAACTATAAATAAATAGAACTGTGATGTGACACTGGCTGGACCATCGGATGCTCTCACAGATAGAAAAAAAAGCTTGTACATTAGCTTGAATGACTAAATGTCTACAATCTCCCTTACTTCTCCCTCTGTGTTTTTTTGTCAATTCACTCGAAACAGGCTAGTTCCTCACAAAAGTGTAAATTACAAACAAGTACACGTGGCTCCTTAAGGTGCTTTTCATACATGGCTTGCATTTTATTGTCTACGGGCTTTATTGAAAACTGTGTGAGATCATCAATATTATATAATCTGGCCCACCAAGAGGAAAGCATGAACCGTGCATATTTTAAGATATTTTGCTACAATCTCTGCATTTCGTGTAAAGCCTTAACTACTCCATTAAACATAGAAAAAGCTACAGAATTGCGAGGATTGTAATATTGCAGAATTCAAAAACAATACTAGTTTGTGTACAATTACCAAAGATTGGAACAAAAAAAGTACTACTATGAAATCTCGATTTTAAAGGGGTGGTTCACCTTTACGGTAGCTTTTATTATGTTAAAGAATGGCCAATTCTAAGCAACTTTTCAATTGGTTTTTATTATTTATTTGTTATAGTTTTATAGTTATTTGTCTTTTCGTCTGATTCTTTGCAACTTTCAAATGGGCGTCGCCCCCTTCTAAAAAAACAAATGCTCTGTAAGGCTACAAATGTATTGTTATTGCTACTTTTTATTGCTGATCCTTCTATTCAGTCCCTCTCCTATTCATATTCCACTCTATTATTCTAATCAATGCATGGTTGCTAGGGTAATTTGGGCCCTAGTTACAAGACTGCTTGAAATGCAAATTGAAGAGCTGCTGAATAAAAAGCAAAATAACTCAAAAACCGTAAATAATAAAAAATTAAAACCAATTGCAAATTATCTCAGAATGTCACTCTCTACATCATACTAAAAGTTATCTCAAAGTTGAACAACCCCTTTAAGTCCATTGATTTTACAGTTTTTATTTGTGGTCCCACCAATTTATAATGCATTTCAATGGGTGCATTTCCCTGATTTTACATAATCCCAAAAACGTTTTTTTAAATGTTATTTGGTTTCAAATACTAACTAAGATGTATATTTTGCCGTGGTTCTGCCTGTAAATGGTCAATTCCAGTGAGTCTGCCCTTGTACAGTCCTGTGCCAATCACTTATTGCTTTAGCTTGTGTATGTGACTGACAGAGTCTTGCACATGCCCCCATATATTAACACTGCAATAATTAACCCTTGTTAATAACACAGGAAATACTGTATATCAAAGTAAAACTGACTCCTCTGCTTTTATCCTTTTAGTACTTGAAGAAAAAGCTACTTTAACACATTTCCCTGATTTTACATTTCCTCAAATTTTACATTTTTTTCCTGGTCCCCTGAAAAACATAAATGGGGGTTCTTACTGTATTTAACTTTGTGTGCCAAAATCACAGAAAGGAAAAAAATGCCCCTCTTAGTTTTGTAAAATATATTATGCCTAAAATAATACTGTGGAAGGCTAATAGCATAATGTTTTTCTGACAAAGTATTTCAGTAAGCAAAGCACCAGATACCACCCCAACGACTCCCAGTGCCTTTCTATCCCTGAGAAACAAAAAGCTCAAAGGCTTGATGGGTAGGTACTAGGTCATTCTTAAGCAGCTGAAACAAGGTTCAGGCGCAACATGCTGTGTCTGAACCTGCGTTTGGCGCTTACATACGTCTTGTGGGTACAACGTCATTGAAAAGAATGTAGTGTGTCTAGAACGCAGGGAAGCACAGGTAACAAACACACTTGTGTAAGGGCCCTTATTATGTTCCAAGGGGCAAATTCACTAAAGCGCAAAGCGTCTAACGATATCGCTAATTCGCCAACAATTCAAATTCACTAACACCGAATTTTCACTAGCGAAGTACATAGACTAGCACAACTTCGCACCCTAACGCCAGGCGAAGGATCGTTTTTACGCAAATTCACTAAGATGACCATTTTACTGAACGTTACCACTCACACTAGACGTTACTTCGCCAGGGCAGACCTGGCGAAGTTCAATACAATAGATAATAGTTTGAAAAAAAAATGGTCCCAAAAAAATGCTGGAGTGTTTTACCTTTTGTAAGGTGATAGCCTGAAAAAGAGTGAAATTTTTTTTTGGGGGGTTACCCTCCTTCCCCCCTTACATTTCCTAACATATGGCAACTCAACTATACAGGGGACACATGTTTAGGGAAATAGGACAACTTTATGTTTTTATTAAAGTTTTCCTGGGCTTGTGTAGTGTTAAAGTAGTGGCTATAACATATACTTTTATTATACTTTGAAATTCGCGCTGTATGCAAATTAGGTATCTCTAGCGTAAATGTGCTTTGCCTTGCAAAGTAACACGAGCGCAGCTAAGCTACCATTCGCCGACCTGACGATTTGTCGCAACGCGCGTCAAAAGCGTCCCGCGACTCGTTTCGCGAATTTTTCGGCGAAGCGAATCTCGGGAGATTCGCCCATCACTATTGATAATCCAAAAAAATTTTTTTCAGGCAACAATTCGAAAAAGTCTCCTGATTTTGTCAAGACTTTTCCTGCACAGACAATTTTATGATCAAATTGTTAGTAACTTAAGCCAGATGGGAGTTTGGTCGAAATTTTTATTTTTTTAAATAATTGGAAAAAAATCAAGTTTTAATAAGTAGCCCCTTTATTTGGCATTAAAAGTTAGTGTAAAATTGTTTAATTTAATCTAGATCATGATATTTGGTTTCCCTTCCACTCAGTATATATATTGGATAAAAGTTAGAAAGATATACAGTGAAACACCAATTTTACATACCCTAACTACTGGATTTTACACCATTATTTTCTGGCCCCCTCAAAAAGTGTACAATGGGGCTTTTGCTGTAGTTTTGAATTCATTTTCTACAGACCATTCTAAACTCCAAACGCTAATTCACTTGTAAATGCTTTTGAGTCCATAGCATACGATCTCAACATACATTTTCTAGGGATGCACAGAATCCAGGATTTGATTTGGTATTTGGCCAGGATTCGGGCATTTTCAGCAGGATTTGGATTTGGCCAAATCCTTGTGCCTGGCCGAACTGAATCTGAATCCTTAAAATCATGTGACTTTTCGTCACAAAACAGGGAAGTAAAAAAATTTTGCCCTTCCTCTCACTAATTTGCATATGCAAATTAGGGCTCGGATTCAGTTCAGTATTCGGCCACATCTTTTGCAATGGACTTGGCGGTTTGGCCGAATCCAAAATAGTGGATTCGGTGCATCCCTAACATTTTCCAAGGCCCATGCACACTTCTGAATTTAATTTTTTATTTTTCTGACAATCTCTTTTGTAAAATGCTTCAGAATGGACTTTCATTTTTATTTTGAAAGGTAACAAAACAGAGCTTTAAAAAAGCCTACTTCAAGGATACTTGCATATCTTCAGTCTTAAAGGGGTTGTTCACCTTTAAACAGCTAGTAGTTTTTTTTTTCAGATAGATCTACAGAAATAACGACATTTTCCAATTACTTTCTTGCCAACCCCCCCAACTGTTCTAAATTGATACATTTAATGCAGGACTGGACTGAGAATTAAAATAGGCCCTGGCATTTCAGGTACACAAGAGGCCCATCAGCCCACATAGAGGCCCAAACAGCCCCCACCAGCCCACTAAACACTGACTTTCTATGGGACCTTATAGCAGCCCCTCTGGCATTTGCCCTAACCCACAAATGGCCAGTCCGGGCCTGATTTAATGGATACATTTGTTATGTTTGTCCCTGCTGATCAGAATCAGTGGGTTTCATTACAGGCAATTGCCAGAGATGCTGCTAAAAAATAAATGTATCAACTAAATGTTGCAAAATTGTAACCATTAAGAATCTGCACCTGAATTAGTGAGCTGCCAGACTCAAAACACCAGAAACACAAACATTCAACTTTAAACTTTGATTTTTGAAAAACAGTAAGAATTAAACAATGGAAAGTAATTGAAAAAAGTCTTTCTGGGGAACAATCTGAAAACAACTGAACTGAAAAAAGTGTTTGGAAGGTGAATAACCCTTTTAAAAGCCTTACAATCTAAAAATTGGTTTTCTGGGCCATCTGATTAGTACATTTATTTGCCGGCAACCTGTAGGACTAATCATTTGGATCACTCACAATCTGCCTGTCATTGACAGTTCGGCTTATGTGTTGCCAAATCCTTGTGCAGCTTGTGGCTTTCAGTTCCTCTTACCTCTCAGCCGGATGCCCTGGGCCCCTGACTTGTAGCACTGGGTTTGTTAAGGTGGCAAAACATGGAGAGATCCGCTTGATGGCACGCAAGAGAGAAATTTGAAAAGAAATTTTCAGCAAACAGAAATTGAGTTCTTGGATGTGACAATATTCTCCAAGGAAATCAGAGTTAATTCCAGAATTTAGCAAAAACCCTGCAGTAGGAATACTCTGTTGCAGGCTCACTCCTGTCATCCCAGAGGTTTGATATTATTATTTTATTATTAACATGTATTTCTATAGCGCCAACATATGTTGTAGCGCTTTGAACCACTGCTCCACTGATTTTGTTTTGCTATAGCAGAAGATATGAGCAATAGATTCAGGGATAGAGGCTATAGCAAAATTAATATTGTAAGGGTGTATAATAGAGCAGCCAACACAGTGGAAAAAAAACAGTTTTTCCCTAAAAATAGGATGCACACTAAGCAATTTGAGAATAAGTTATCATTTATCACAAGATACAGTAGACAATATAAAAACATAGTGAGGAAATTTAAACCTGTATTGTGTGCAGATGAAGAATTTTGATATATTGAATCAAGAAGTGAGAGGCCAGGAGAACACACACTTTATGGGACTTATTATTACCTAGCTTGTTGAGAAGTACATAATAAGAGGTCCCATTTTTTTAACTTTAGAGGTTGCTATAGGTGTGGAAGTAACAGATGCATTATGTGTAATTCTGGCCATACACAGGCAGATAAAGCTGCCGATTATTGGTTGTTTAGTCCAATTTGACAGCTTATCTGCCCGTGTATGAGGGCTTCCGATGGGTCTTCCCAATCGATATCTGGCCACGATATTGATATGGATCAGGAAGGTTCTTCCGACTGACCCGTCTGAGCCCCTTGGCGTCATCGTAATCCGATCATTCGACCGTATGGCTGAACGTTTGGATCACCCCAATATAGCCCTGCCAATTAGTGGCATATCGGGGGAAAGATTCGCTCGTTTGGCAATGTCGCCAAACTTTTGCTTTTGTAAAGATATATAAATATATGTATGGAGATGTGTTCTGTTTAGAATTGCCTATGTCTAAGTGCTAGGTAAGCATGAAATGTTTTAGGTTCCATGTGGGGTTTCTGTAATTTTAATTGGATGTAAGAATGGATATAGAGAATTATTTGGAATTTGTTCATGGGAGAACTGAGACTCACAGCTTAAAGGGCAATTTCTACTTCATTAGAAAAACTGTTGTAACACCTAAAACATGACCCCAAAACTCCCAGAAATGTGTTCAAACTTTCATAAACTGCCAAATTTTGTAAAATGGACATGGCAATTAGGGGGTGTGGCCATATATCATCTACAAATTTTTTTTTTTTTTGCCCAAGAGCAAGGTATTGCTGACCTGCTTAGGAGACCAAGGTCAAGGTTTTTCAATAAACTATCCAGAGCAGACAACCCTCTGTGAGTAATATTTAGCTTACATAAAGATGCCTATCTCTTGTATTGTAAACAGAAAACAATGGCATTTACTGCTCAACAGTTGTAACACTGAAAAGGTCATAAAAATATAATGTGTCATGTTCATTATGTTACTCTGTACATTCCATTCTGTACATATTCTGATATGTTGCTGTTGATTACTAGACCTGCTAAAACATTGTTAGCACTTTTATTACATTGTTTAAAGCAGCATATAGGACTGTATATCCACTATTGTGCTGCGCATGACAAACGCAGTAGCCAAAGCAACACGGCCCCTCTAACTTTGTTTAAAGGAGAAGGAAAGGCATGTTCTACTTGGGGGTGCCAAAAGTTAGGCACCCCAAGTGATTCTATTTACTTAGGTGCACTGGTCTGGGGTGTCAGTTATCAGGAGAAAACTGCACCAGCCCAGGGTTATTCCAGTAAGCACCACGGAGTGATTAGCGTCCGGCTTCTTTCTTCTATGAGCAGTAGAGCAAAAAGCTGAGCTTCAACAGAAAAGGTGGCTATTTAGTTCTACTGTGCATGCATCTGCCCCAGGAAATTTGAAGAAAGAAGAAGCGGGAAGAGGATGCTCACTGGAAGAACCCTGAGCCGGTGCAATTATCTGCTGATAGGAGAACCGGCCCAGGGTGTCCGGTAAATAGATACAATCACTTGGAGGTGCCTAACTTTTTCCAATTACTGCTTATTTTCTATTTGTAACTGTTGTTCTAATATTGAAGTGAAAAGTGTCATTTTTTCACCTTCTAAAGCAGCTCTGGGGGGGGGGCTCGCAGACCCCCCCAACTGTTCTAAACCGATACATTTAATGGATACATTTCTTATCTTTGTCCTTGCTGAGCAGAATCTCTGGGTTTCATTACAGGCAGCCGTTAGAATTGATAGAATAGTTGCTTATACTCCAGAGATGGTGCTGTGAAATGTATCAATTAAATGTTGCAAAATTGTATCAGTTTAGAGTCTGCGCCTGAATTACTGAGCTGCCAGACTCAAACACCAGAGACACCAACATTCAACTTTAAACTTAGATTTTGGAAAAATAGTTAAAAATAAATAATGGAAAGTAATTGAAAAAAGTCTTTATTTCTGGGGAACAATTTGAAGATAACTGAACAGAAAAAAGTGTTTGGAAGGTGAACAACCCCTTCAAAAAGGGCAGATAATAACAGAATATTGCTTACAAAGTAATTCATTTTCACTGAATACATGAGTGATGCCTCGCTTGTAAGGGTTCCTTGCTAATCTCATGAGAGGTGTGTAGTCTTTATCTGAAGTTCCTACTTGTACTGAAATGCCTGGGGGAAATATTTGCTTATACATTTCTTAGATAAAACATTGCATTCCAGTTGTTCTGGCAGCGGCAATATACTGTATATATAAAAAATATAGTATGAAAGTTTCCTAACACAGATCTGAATTTTGTTAAGACTTGCTTTCCACTTTCAGTCATTTTAATCCTTTGTGAAAACAGTTTGAAAAGCAGAGTCTGAAGAGAGAGGCTTTATTTGAAAATAACCGATATTTCAGTTCCTATATTTGTTATCAACTGATTTAGGGCTCTTACGCACAAGCGTTTTTACCTGCGCTCCCCTGCG
The DNA here is from genome assembly GCA_024363595.1 of Xenopus borealis. Lineage (NCBI taxonomy): Eukaryota > Metazoa > Chordata > Amphibia > Anura > Pipidae > Xenopus > Xenopus borealis. Next base: position 155,274,476 of record CM044432.1, on the reverse strand, counting down.
TTCCGTTTTACTGCATTCAGCTGCAGGGGAGCGCAGGTATAGACGCACTCAATGCTTTTCAATGAGGCTATACTCCCACATAGCGCATGTAGGCGCAGAACGCAGGAAAAATGCAGCATGTTGCGTCTGTACCTGCGTTCGGCGCCTACAATGCGTTCGTTTGAGTACAGCCCCATTGAAAAGCATTGAGTGTGTCTATACCTGCGCTCCCCTGCGGCTGAATGCAGCAAAACTGAACGCAGGGGAGCGCAGGTAAAAATGTTCATTTGTAAGAGCCCTTATATAGCACTGATATAATCCACAGCACATTACCAAGGTCATTACTATCAGGTGGTGGTGGGCTAAATTCTATTGATGAAGACTCCCAAAGTGAGAGGAAAACTATACTGATAAGAGATACACAACCTGCAAAGCTCCAGATGTGAAACTAATGCCAACCCCCAACAATTTGATATTGCATATTAAAGAAATCTTTTTATAATTTGAATTAGACTATACTGTTTACAAGGTACCAACTAAAGCTGGTATTGGTAAAATGGTTTTGGTTAATGAATATTAACTTAAATAAAAAATAAATTAAAGGAAAAATGTGCCAATTGGCATGTCAGTTGTTTTGGCACCATGATTGTTAGTAGCTGGGGGTTAGTGCCAAAGCACCTGAAAATGACCCCCCCCCATTGCCTATTATGAAAGTGCTTGTCAGATGTGAAGACAAGAACTTGTTTTCATGGATTGTTCATGGATTGTTCAGTAATATGCAGTGTGAGAGTGGGTACTGTTGGGATTGTTTTATTTCATAGCCCTGTTCATAATCGCACAAACCATTGGCTCTTTTTGTTCAGATTATTTTAGAAAAGGAATGCTTGCTATGCTTTACCAAAGACTAGAACAGAACCTCTCTGATCCAGGAGTGCCTCTACTTTAGGGTAAGAGCACTGAAATAATTCAGTGTAAATAGCTGTTCAAATTATTATGTTAACCACCATATGTGTGAACGTGAAATTTGACTTGATCCTTCTAGGAAAGGAGAAATGTGATTTCTGTTAGCACTGAGGGGGTCAAGAAAAATAAATAGTATGCAAAATGAAGACGATGCCAAGGTATCAAGGTAAAGGAGTTTTCAAAATCCCCTGAGAAAAGTTACTCTTTGTGATGTACAGTGTTAAAGTCTGATAAATGTGCCCTTTGTACATGAAGGTGAACCTTTTGGGGAGCATAATATATCGCACATGTAGGATAAAAAACACTCACTCCCTGTGTCCAACTCTAAGCCCCATATTCAGCCCTCCCAACATTTTTTTGCCAATTATTGCTGAAAAAAAAGCAAGCAGAAAAAGAAATGCCTGTGTTCGGCAGGTTTTGAAATAAAACACCCAACTTCACAAACTGTGTTGCTTTATTCTTTGTTTATCAAAAACACTGACTGTTTGCTGTGGGAGGCATATGTTGGATCATTTCCCTTTGTACACTGGTTTGGGTACTGGGAACAAATAGATCATTCACAGAACAAACTGGGAAAGCAAATTCGCCCTTAAACCAAAAGGTTGTACCGGGGTTTCACTAAAGCAACTTGATCTAGTGCTGAAATCAGATGAGTTCAATGCCCCCAAAGATGTTGGGCCTGTGCTTGAATAGAGAGATAATTAAAGAATGATTTGTTTTTAATATTAATTCCTTGGCATAGATTTACAGTATCAGAGTGTGGCCGGTGGTTTTGTACTTAGCACTTCTTCCCTCCTGTGTTAGTTATAGTGGTTATTCAGTTAACACCCTATCCTTCTGACTATTGTTTCTTCTCTGCCTTTATATTGCTTTCATTTGCCACTTGTTTTGTACAGTCAGTGTTTTACCAACATTATGACTGTGTAAAATGAATGTTTATCTACACTTCTGGGTTTCTCTTTTCTGAAATAAGGTTTGATAGCAATGTTCATTGAGTGTGAGATGCCTTGGCTGAAGTATTCTCTGTAGAGCTGAGCATTGTTAAACCTATCTTGTCTATGACTTCGTAAAATCGAGGTACCTCTGTGTCCTGAGGGGTGCTATTTGAAATTGTATTATTTTGTCAGCCCAAATGCTTTGCTGTAAATGTCGATCCCAGGGGTCACGCCTTCTTTGGAGTTTTTGATATTTTTTTTTTAAATAATTTTATTTTGGCGTAGTTTGACTTTATGCACAAGAATTAAAGGTTCAATTTTATTTAAAACTGGCATATACTACAGCCATGTGACCAGTGTAATGGTGCTGTTCTTTGGAGAGTCTTTCTGCGGCCACATATGACATACAGTATGTATGGAAACAGAGATGGCCTGCCTCTAATGATATTTCATAGATGTTTATAGAGAAAGTGTAGGTAAGACTAGGTAAATGATTTAATCAATCATTTCATAACTTCTGTGTGAAATGGGGGTTAATTAAATGTATTTCCTTTCTCAGCAGTCTAAAAGTGCTGCCTATTTTTGGTGAAAGGAACAAGAATGCAGAAGGAAGGTGTGCGTTTATGATAGGCCATGCCCCGGTATTTACCAATATACATGTAAAAAGTTACACAACTAGCTAGAAGAGAAGATTTATAGAGTCACCTCTTTCTTTTCCTTTAAACATACAAATGAGATTTGTGACTTTTCTGTTAGCGTTTAGAGAAAGTTCTAGATGATTTGGGGCTTTCTACTGGCTAAAAGCAAGTTTACTGTACATGTTAGCTGATTGCTAAGTTATACTTACCAGTTAGGTTTAGTGGCACAAGAGTAAAATATCTATGTGGCCAATACACAGAGTACAAGTATGCAAAGTATATTTATTAGTCAGTCCATTCTTCTCTCTGTACCATACCCATTTGTTTTAATATTTGTATTATGCTATTGATACAGCGCTACGAAATAAGTTGGCGCTGTAGAAATACATTATACAATGTGGTTGAAATAATAAAATGAATAAATGTATCTCATATTATTCCACCCTATAGAACAATGTGAATCTCTATTAATTTTTATTTGGATTATTATATAGCCAAAGATAATCTGTTATTCTCGATATATTGATGAATGCCAATGGTTTAATTACAACTGTTTGTGCTCGAACATGATTATAATATGAAACCTTGCACTATATACCTTCAATACATTAATTAATTGTGCTCATAAGAATTATTGATAATTAATCACCAGGTTAAATTCATTGGGTTTCTCCACAGCTGTTATTAACTTAAATCAAACCCACCCATCAATTCATTCAGTACTCCCTTCAGAATTGGATTCAGGAAATAAAATTAGTTCACATTAAACTCTTCTGGTTACTCTCTGGCTATGACTGCATCTGTTAATTATCAGATGGTAGATTGTAGATTATGTAATATATACCAGGGAACATACCTAGCTGCTTTGCTCTCATGCTTGGAATGTCCCATACAGCAGCCAAACTTCTTAAAAATGAATGTGCCATTGCCCTAAAAACTTTTGACATTACTGTTATTTTAAAAGATTTTTTTCCTGTGAAATAATTATTATTAACATGTATTAATATGTATTTCTATAGCACCAACTTGTTTTGTGGCGCTGTGATGTTACATTTTTGCGATCAGAGCCCTGTTGAACAAATATAACATAATTACATTTAATTTGTTCAACTGTAGCTGTTCAAGCATTATTGATTACATTAGGCCCCAAAACATTGCCAGCAGTGCCTCTCTTTCTCTCTCTGTTACGTATAATATCAAAGCCAATTCATGAGCACACCCCTAGATCTGGATCACACTCCAGCATACACAGGACATCTACTATATATTCTGGTGATCAGGCAAGACTGAATTGCCTGGATTTAATTGTGTGTTGTCATCTCCTAATGCAATGATCCCCAACCAGTAGCTGGTGAGCAACATGTTGCTCTCCAACCCCTGGGATGTTGCTCTCCGTTTCCTCAAAGGAGGTGCTTATTTTTCAATTCCAGGCTTGGAAACAAGTTTTAATTGCATAAAAACTAAGTATATTTCCAAGTTGACTGCCAGTCCACATAGGGGCTACCAAATAGCAAATCACAGCCCTTATTTGGCACCCCAAGGGACTTTTTCATGCTTGTGTTGCTCCCCAACTCACTGGTAGATAAGGTTGGGGATCCCTGTCCTGTCCTAATGCATAATGATGAGTACACTGCAGACAATCTCACTAGGAAATGAATACTGTAACACAGATACTGTATAGAGACAACAATGAGCCTAACAAAATCCCTTCCCAAAAAATCCCTTCCCAAGAGTTTTAATTCTTCAGGTAGAGCTACCAGTAACAGATTTGCCTGAGACCCTTAATTCTGATCAAACCCAGCGTAGGGAACAGGTAGATAGTGCTCAGTAGGATAGGGGTTGGACCTGGAGAAACTGTACTTTGCCAATAGACAGTTGCTTCCACATAGCAGGTACAATACAAAACTGGCCCTAAAAATATTGCCAATATTCACGCAATATTGGTCTACTCAAAGCTATGTTCACTTGAAAAGGCACACTCTTCATTATGAGCTCACATCCTAGGTATATTGCAAGTTGGCAAGTAGTGGATTAATCTTTGTGCTTTTTCTGTATTTGGCCACTCATTACACATATTGCCATGTCATCTAAGGGTGATGGCCGACAGGGAGCTTTGTCACCCATGAACTGAAGCAATACATTGATCGTACCACCGGTGAATTCGGTTATTACCAGTGGAAAAACATGTTGCTTGCAGTTGTCCATTTAAATCACGGGCAACAAATCTCCCTGTCAGCCAAATCGATACATGCTCACTACAATTGTAACTCATTGTAGTGCTGGACAGTGTCCTTAAAAAACAACTATTAAAATGAAATGTTGGTGGAAATGTGGAGTATACAAACGGGACATACGCTCCCCTGTTCAAAGTGCCCTCCAGGAAAATGGAGTTAGTGACCACTACCCGTCCCACCCATGCACAACCTGCCTATGTACTGAGGGATTGCGTGGGAGCTAACAGTGGCGTAACTACTCGCTGGTGGGCCCTGGTGCAGGATTGGCACCCGGGCCCCCCTATCGGGCTCTTCCCCTATGAATTGCACATTGAAGTTCTCCTAGCCTCTCCGGCAGGGCCCTCCAAGAGGGAGTGGGCCCTGGGGCAACTGCACCCCCTGCTCCCCTTGTAGTTACGCCACTGGGAGCTAAGCTCTCCACCGTCCTCCTATGCTAGCCCTACGCGTTTCACCAATCTAAATTGGCTTCATCAGGGGCATACGTGTTTTTGACCGCGTTTTTAGGTGATACTAAGTAAAAGTTACGTTTTAAATTCTAGCTACTTTTGTAACACTATGTTCTGAACTAACTTGTTTGGGGGAATGGTCTGGCTACTTTATTTCATGGTGTCTAGACTTAACATCACTTGTTGCTGAAAAAAAGATAATTAAAAAAAAAAAAACTGGTTTATTTGATTGAAATGAGTCTATGGGAGATGACCTTTCCGTAATTCTGAGGTTTCTGTATAACAGGTTTCCAAATGACGGATTCCATACCTGTAGTCATTCTATCTAGGTGTCTGTAAAAGGCTCTCAAACTGAGCCAACCAACCAAGGACCCCCACCCCACACTTTGGTGTTCGGTCCTCATATATCTTACTGGCTACAAAAGGAACCGACTGCATATTCCCACCATTTGTAAAATGCTACACACAGCAAGAACCATGAACAAAGATGATATGTAATTTGAATTCCTAAAGCTAAGTCTATTGCGCTTATTTTCTATTGCAAATTTCAGATTACTGGGTGCTAAAAAAAAAAAAAAAAAAAAGTGTTAAATTGTACCTTTACTAAATTTTTCTTTTTTCTGAACGTTACCTCCTTTGCCACAGTTTACTTTGCCAGGTCAAAAGGTGAAGTTCAATAGAGTTAATAGGAGTTAGTAAAAAAAAAATGTTGAACCTTTTTCTAAGTCCCAAAATAGTTGAAAATTTTTCTAAGTCCCAAAAAAAGGCTGGCGTTTTTTGGGTGATGGGCATAAAAAGAGCACATGTGTAGGGCTTTAGAACACCTGGGCTTGTTTAGTGTTCTGTATGAGCTGCAGCATGCAAGTTCCTTAAAAATTTGGCGCCGTATAAATTAGCCTTCGCTAGAGCAACTTCGCTTAGCCTGACAAATTAACGCTAGCACAACTTCGCTACCTTTCACCTCCTGAGCGCATCTTCGGATTTTATTGAAATAGCGGTGGACCTGCGAAACTACACCTGACGAAGTGCTTTGAAGTTCGGCGAAGGCAACGCTGGCGCTACTTCGAAGGTAAGTAAATTTCAACCTGGTGTTTTAATAGAGAGAAATAGAGAAATGTGCTTTTTTCATCTGTTCCAGATACATTAAATTTTTATTATATTCTTGGAACAGAAGGTACAAAGTACAGCTCTACTGTACTGAAATTACGTGCATAAATGCTCTAAGAAGTGCATGTCTGTAGAGAGGATTTCCGCATAGCCAGTCTGGAAAAGCTGGTAAGATAAGATGCAGCTACCATACAAGTGGCGGCATCTTTAGGGGACCGCCTTTGGGTGATAGGAATCCTATGTGAAATCTTACAGTGGGATACATAGGACAGTGGCCTAAAAAGTTGGGTATGTGTGCACAATCACACCTTTACAAAATTTTAGAGCACAGGAACTTACTATATGTGCAATTAGACCTTTAAAATATGTCTAGGTTAAATGTACAAAGTTTTATTGTGCCGAAGTGCAGGGGCATCTCTGGGTTTCCTACTACATGGCACCTGCCTTGGCACCCACAGGTTGTGCTGATAATGGTATATGACATTTTGACAGGTAGTGCCTGAAAATGTTGTGTGTTAGTATTGCTGTCGTTTAAAGGATTTGAGAGATGGGGGCAATTTTGTTGTGGCAACAACAAAGTCCTTTTCAATGTGGGTAGTAAGAATCTCTGCAAGTCTGCAGAATTGCTTAAAT
>CM044432.1:155251232-155264018 GCA_024363595.1 Xenopus borealis | reverse complement strand
TTTTTATGCAGGACAGAACCCTATTTGCTTCAGTAGCTACAGAATGACACTGCCCAGAATCAGACAACTTGTTATTAGTGATGGGTGAATTTATTCTCCAGGCGTGAATTTGCTGCGATACGCCACCAGTGAAAAAATGGCGAAGTGAAACGGGATAGATTCGCCCATCACTTCTGGTTATTTATAAAAACCCCAAGATCCTTCTCACTTAAGGAAACTCCCAACACACTGCCATTTAGTGTATAACTTGTATTTATATTATTTTTGCCAAAGTGCATAACCTTGCATTTATCAACATTGAACCTCATTTTCCAGTTTGCTGCCCAGTTTCCCAACTTAGACAAATCACTCTGCAAAGTGGCAGCATCCTGCATGGAACCTATAGCTCTGCACAATTTAGTATATAGAAACCGCACTTTCAATGCCCACATCAATGCCACCTTTGCTGAAACCGTCACAAGGATCAGCAAAGGTGGCATGCGGTTTAATGTGCTATCACAAATTGAAACTCTGTGTAGGAATTCTTTATTTGGGTTTCCATTGTTCCATTCCAGTAGTAGGACTGGCTGGTAGAAACCTTGTAGTTGGTTTGCACCTTTAGGTCCAGCTAGAAATTAGGCAGTAATGACATTGGAAATGAAACTAATGGATGTGGATCTCCTTTTTTTCTTTCTCAGAAGCAGAATTTGGTGTTTTAAAAGGATTAAAAAAAAAAAATCAGTTTTAGCAATTTAGGCAACATGCAACTCTCACAAATACACACCTATTTCTAGGAGTTGCATGATACCTTGATAATCCGATCACAGTAACCCCACAGAATCACACCCCTGTGAGTTTCAGATATCAGTTCCCCGAAGAGTTACAATTACCATTGTGATTGGATTAGTGGAAGAGTTTATATGCCAAGGACTTCCCATACCAGTCAGTTGAACTGAAGAAACTGCTCGGGGGAATAGAAACATCTTCAATGATTACTCAGCAAGAGTATTTGCTTTAGAATTACTTATACTAGATAAGGCAACATGGGTTTTGAAGGTTTTCCACAGGGTTACATGTAAAGCAGAACTATTTATTTCTGTTATACATTATATTCCCTTTTAGTATGCTGTGATGATGCTATGTAAGCAACTCTGCAATTGGCATACTTTTTAAAATACTTTTTGGGTTTTATATTGAGACAAAGCTGTTGTGACATTTAAGATGCTGGTTGCTTGGGTAACTGACCCCAGGTTACAGTAGATTGATGCTGAGGCTAAATGTCTATAAACATTCTATAAGCGTGTATGGTAGACAGTGTAACTCGGTCCAGTAATGGATTGTTCTGTGCAGTCCTCTTGCTATCACTGTGCAACCTTGTTTGTAGCTGTTGAGCATTTACTTATTCATGCCCATTTTTTCCGGACCCAGCCCTGCCAGTTTTATGGCATGCCGCAGACTCCGGCAGTTCCTTTAATTGATCTGTGCTGTTCTAACATGAGCTGTCTGCTGCTGTCCTGGGGGCAAGGAGCTCTAACAATCACTTTAAAGAGAAAGTTCAGCATATACCGTAATCCAAGAGTGCCCATACTTTTCCTATATGAGGTCTACTTTTGGTGATATTGTTCCATTAGGATCTACATCCTTAAAAGCATTCTGTTCCATGGAAACAATTACTTGAATATTGATTGATGGGAAATTGTATACTGCTATATTTTACAAACAATTATTCCTTATGTAACCTTAGCATACATATCTGAATGAAAAGCATGAAATAGGAGGGTGATTTAGACAAGCTGTTTGTTGACAGTGTGTTGAGATCTACTGATCAGCAGCTAAAGGTCTACTGGTAGATCCCTATCTACCTTTTGGGCACCCCTGCTGTAATCAATGGGAGTCGCTCTGCTGGAAGCAGGTTAGGTCCTTGCAAGGAGGAACACTGCACCCTTTGCTACACTGCTAAGTAAGTGTGTGTGTGCGTGAAGGCACCGTTGCTTCCAGACAGTAGCTCAGAAGGGGGTGGGCTGCTTTCTTCATTACTACTCTATGATTGGTTCACATTTGCAGAACTTTCCTCCTTTCATCCTGATTTTTTTTCTCCCTTTGGTTGAGAAGTTAGTAACTGGTTGCAGCCTCTGAGAGAGCACGTCCGCTGTAATCTGCTCTCCAGTGACACACACTGGCACCATGAGCTCAGAAAGCGATGAATCAAAAGACGGTACGTTGCCTCCTCCCTCCATTCTCTCTCTCTCCCTAAACTTCTGCTCTGCTTTTTCCCTTCATTTCTTCTACAGCGCATGGGGGGGCAGAGGGTGACAATGGCCGTGGAAGAGAAGTTAGATTGTGCTGTTCAATCGTACCTGGGAAAAAAGAACTTGGCACAGGCAACTAAGGACTGTTGTTTAGATTTTCTAGATGGCTGTTTGCTTGTGTTCAGCTGCGGTGGTCATGTCAGGCCAGAAGACCAAGATTTATGGAGCAAAAGCAGTATATTTAATATCTAAAGAATAAATACCAATCTCTGCAAACATATTTTGGCATTGAACTATTTTATTTTATATTTTGTAGTACAAGTGACCAGCTTATGACCCTTGAATGACCATTCCCAGCCGTTGTCATGTGTGGGGGGGGGAGATTGTGGGAACTGTAGTTCAGCTGCAACTGAAGGGGCCTGCTGAAAAGTTGGACTTCTCTGTTTTAAAGCAAATAATCTGAGCTGTAGATTCAGGCCAGCTGCTGCTGCTTCCCTTATTCAGTTTCACAGAGAGTGTATGGCTGATGGAGGGGAAGCAGCAATGCCGCACTGAAAAGCTTTCATTTACTTCTCTTTCTGCAGAAAGCTGGAGCCTGGCCAATAAAAGCATCACTATTCTCCAGAATTAGAGTAATTCCTTCCACTTTGCTTGCTGCGAGATCAAATTTAGGACATGTTGCAAAAAAATTAGTTTGAATACAAATTGTTTTTCTTAATGTAGCAATATTTTTTTTTAAAGAAGGCTAGAAGATTCAGCTGTGAGTAATGTGCTATTAATTAGTGAGTTATGCTGTGTAAGTCAGCAAGTAAAATCGGCAGATTGAGTGCAGCATATAATGTGCCATTCAGAAGTGGCAGTTGCAGGCAGAGCATAGCACAAGTACAGAGCAGTTTGGCAGACACGTGCACAGTTTCTTCAAGGACACACTGGGTCCCATTCTAAGTACAGGGTGAAGTGCCGGAGGACTGAATAGCACTTGGGAGCTTTTCCTGTTGGGGTTGTTTTGACAGAGCACATTCCTATGGCAACTCTCACATTCCTGCCCACTGTTAAAGCTCTGCAGTTACACATGCCTCCAACACTCCCTTCATTGCTCTCAGGACTCCAACACTTCATAAGTCTTCCGCAGGACACTCCCAACATGTTTATAGTCTTACTGTCTATTGCACCATCTCCTACAGCTTTTCAGCTTTTCTCTGGGTCCCCTGTGTTAATTGGCTAAAATAAAAATAAAAATTTTGAGCTCAAACACACAATCCAAAGACTATTAGCCGGCAATGTGATCTTGTTGGTTGATTAGGTGGCTGTGTGTGTGTTTTTGGAAACATGTAGTGGGTTATCTGTAGAACAGATCATACATTTCTAGCCACATATGTTATGGGTAAATGTCCCATGGCAGCATTCCCATGGGTTTTATATAGCTGACAGGGTTAACATGTGTAAAGTATTAGTAAACTGAGCTCAAATTGCGTTTCTTGTCAGTTGTTATTTATATTTTATTTAGTTATTTATTTATTTTAAATACACCAACACGCACACATACAACATACTTCTGACATTGCCCTAATATCTGCCCCCTGTGTTGTGCTTGGTACACACAGTCCCTGGGTGGTGTGTTTATTAGAGGGGGGCCGCAAAATTGCTCACATATTCAGAGAGCTAAAGGGAAAATATTCTCTATCTTGGGATTTCTGCTTTTTTTTATTTTTCTGTAAATAAATTAATTCAAGTTATGTTGGCTAAAGAACCTTATTTATCTTAATATATTTACAGATTTGACTGTCTAGCATTGTCCTTAGCAGATGTCACACCCTTTTACCCTTCCCCAAAGCAATTTTCTTTCTTAGCCATTTATTCCATCTGCAGCACTGAACACACTTCCGTCACACTGGGTTAAGTGAGGGCAGTACAAAGATCCAGTAATGATGTTCTCTCCAGCCTGTTGAACATTTGCACTGGGCCCCAAACATGTTGTGTGTGAGAGGTTTAATAGTCATGCTGCCATTCTCCTGTATAAATATGAGTGTGACTGACAATATATATATATATATATATATTTTTTTTAAATTCATACTGGATGACAGTAATGCCAACTGATATTGTCTATTTTCTATGCAGTCCAATGTTCAACAGTTCTATAAAGTTATGTCGGTTAACAGTTCGATCAAGGGGTTGTTCACCTTTAAATTAGCATTTCGTGTGATGTAGTGAGTGTTCTTATTAGACAAATTGCAAATGGGTTTCATTTTTATTTTTTGTGGTTATTGTGTAGTTTATTCAGCAGCAATTAGGGTCCAATTGACTAGCAACCATGTATCAATATTGCATCAAGCTGAAATATTGAATAGGAGAAGCCTGAATAGAGAGATAAGTAATAAAAATGAATAAGTAGTAATAATGGTACATTTGTTGCTTGATGGTACTGTCCAATGTCAATTCCCACACTGATAACAATGACTGGGTTAGTGAGCTGTCACCTAGCTGCTTCCTGACCAATACTGACTAAATCAGACCAAATCTCGCTCTGTTTGTGTAAGTCTCCTCTGCAATATGACTTTCTTGCTCAGTTACTTGACCCGACACAATGCAAATCATGATCATTTTAGTTTCTGTACAAAAATTGTACTGTACTGTATTAGGAGATAACAAAACACAGAACAGCGCAGAAATAAATACTGAAGAATTACATTTTATATTTTGGTGTTGGTTTTCATTAAACTTGGTGAACTTACAATGCCATAAATATTTATGTTTTGTAAGTTTGTGTTGTATATAAAACAGCTCACTCTTCTTGTTACTTTATAAACACCATCCATTTTGTACTAATGTGTGTTTATGATTTATTTTATATATTTGGCAGCAGCATTACCAGCATAGTCAAAACCATGATCCCAGCAGCAGGTGGTACTTCTATAGCAAAGCTGTAAATTCTCTTATCTATTGTGGTCCATGTGTCAAACATAAAGATATGTTTGTTGGCCATGGATATAGGTGATCAGTTTTCTTTGTGAATCTCTTCAGCTGAAGATTCTCTATATGTTCGTCAGCCAAATATTTCAACTGTAACAGGAAGAAGTGTGGAAGCAAAAGACACAACTCTGTCTGTTAATTGGCTCATGTGACCTAACTTTATAGTTTGTTTGGTATGTTTGTGTGCGCCGTTGGATCCTAGAATCCCAGGAGGCTGTCCTTATTTTTTAAAATGGCTATTTTCTATTTATGATTACCCAGTGGCACATGCTACTAAAAAAGTATATTATTATGAAAATGGTTTATTTACATGAAGCAGGGTTTTACATATGAGTTGTTTTAGGCAATATCTTTCTATTGAGACCTACATTGTTCGGGGGCTATAGTTTTCCTTTAAAGTGCTTCCAGAAGGCAGATTATTGTGGAAATAGTAGATTGCTTTGCCAAGGAGTTATGTTTATCCAAAGCTTCTCACAGACAGAGTAGCCTTGTTGTCATAAGAAAAACAGCCATTTTCAATGTTTGTTTTTAAAATCCATAATTGGTCAGACACTGTCCCTTTAAAAACACGTGGTGCGTTCCACTGATTAATATGTAAACTTGCAGTCTTTGGAGGTGAGCAAACAGAAATGTTTATATAGTATCTGGAAAAGCTACGGGACTCTGGGGACTTGAGTGAATGAAAAACTCACTTCACCCATTTGTCTGCTCTATGCCCCACTCTTGCCTTTCCAAAGGTTGAACAACTCTCAAAGGAGAACTAAACCCTAATAGGGTTGCCACCTTTTCTTGAAAAAAATACCGGCCTTCCTATATATTAATCTTTTTTTCCTATTAATAACATTGGGATCAACCACCAAAAATACCGGCCAGGCCGGTAAAATACCGGCCAGGTGGCAACCCTAAACCCTAAACATGAATAGACCTAAAAATGTCATGTTTTAAATACTGAACTTATGGCACCAGCCCAAAGTTTCAGCTTGTCAATAGCAGCAATCCAGGACTTCAAACTTGTCACAGGGGGTCACCATCTTGGAAAGTGTCTGTGACACCCACATGCTTGGTGGGCTCTGAGCAGCTGTTGAGAAGCTAAGCTTATGAATTATCTCAAATGTTGATGCTAGTTGCACTGCTTTATGTGCTGCCATGTATTAATTATCTGTATTAATGACTAATCAGCCTTATATTGTGACATTTCTATTCTATGTGTACTGTATATTGTGAGTGGGTCCCTAAGCTCAGTAAGTGACAGCAGCACAGAGCATGTGAATCAGTGAATCAGCAGAAAAGAAGATGGGGAGCTACTGGGGCATCTACTGGGGAGACACAGATCTTTACTGCTAAAGGGCTGTGGTTGCCTTGGGCTGGTACAGAAGTACAAAACATAATGTACAACATTTCTAGCTACTTCTTTTGTTTAACTTTCCTTGTCCTTTAAGATAAATTAATTCATAAAGTTCTCCGTTCTGTGTGGTACTGGGGTACTTTCCTTAGTGTAATGAAAGAACATCCCTTCATTGTTAACACTCCTAACAAGCAACTAGCTATAAGGACAGAGGAAGCAATGCTGTACATTATGAAAAGTTCTGCCTTTCGAGGGGGTGGGGGCTGCATGCAGTGGCAAATACCTCAGGCTTTCATATTTGTGGTGCTATTTAGATGTGTATTGTGAGGATGTTCCCACATGGATGCTCATTCATTCGCAGGCCTGGCGGTGTTTCTTACATACCCATCTAAGGACTGATAGCCAGTTCCACCAGGAATTCTTTACATACTGGATATACAGGCCAGCTGCCCTCTTATGCATTCTACTCAGTCAGCCAACAGAATATTAGTGCCCGAAAAGTATTCGCCTCCAATAAAGAGAGGGCAATGGGAGACTCCAGTATGAAGACTCTGGGAAATAGATCTCTAGCAGAAATTGCTATTTTTGTTTTCTTATATAAATATTGCCCACAGGGTTCTCTTTCCCATGCCTTATCTGTCTTCACTCATAACCTGTATTGGTCTACCAATCCTGCTTCTCTCTTTATCTGCTACTGTACAGTTCATTATGTTATGTTTCTGCGCACCACCTTTAAAGGAGAAGGAAAGCTACCAAAGCAGTTTATTGCCAATAGATTAGCCACAATAGTGCAAGTTATAAGACTATATTTATTCTGCAGAGTGCTAAACTGCTTTAGCTCTCTCTTTGTTTAGAATAGCAGCTGCCATATTAGCTTAGTGTGACATCACTTCCTGCCTCAGTTTCTCCCTGCTCACTCATAGCTCTAGACTCAGATGACAGCAGGGTGGGGAGGAGGGAGAGAGGAGCAAACTGAGCACAGGAAGTCTGATGTGTACACAATAGAAAGAAACAAATGTGTTTTTTTTTGACAGAGGACTCCGAGTAGTACTACAGTACAGGTTTACTCTTGTATTCATATAGATCTTTCTGATAAAGCTCACTTAACTGCATCAGTTAATAGTGCTGCTCCAGCAGAATTCTGCACTGAAATCCATTTCTCAAAAGAGCAAACAGATTTTTTAAATTTCATTTTGTAATCTGACATAAAGCTAGACATATTGTCATTTTCCTAGCCGCCCCAAGTCAAGTAACTTGTGTTCTGATAAACTTCAATCACTCTTTACTGCTGTACTGCAAGTTGGAGTGATATCTCCCCTGCAGCCTTACAACAGAACAATGAGAATGTAACCAGATAACGGCTCCATAATACAAAATAACAGCTGCCTGGTAGATCTAAGAACAGCACTCAGTAGTAAAAACCCATGCCCCACTGTGACTCCTTCAGTTACATTGAGAAGGAAAAACAGCCTGCCAGAAAGCAGTTCCCTCCTAAAGTGCCGGCACAAGTCACATGACCAGGGGCAGCTGGAACATTGACAATGTTTAGCCCCATGTCAGATTTCAAAATTGAAAATAAAAAAAAAATCTGTTTTCTCTTTTGAGAAATGGATTGCAGTGCAGAAGTCTGCTGGAGTTGCACTATTAACTTCTGTGTTTTGAAAAAAAACATGTTTTCCCATGACAGTATCCCTTTAATTTTAGCCTTTCCTTCTGCTTTAAGACCTGTAAACTTCACTCTACTTTCCCTTCTTTCTTGTAATTTCTTTTTTTGGCTCCGACAAGTTCAGTAGTTAAATCATCTTCCCTCACCAGTGTCTCTTCTAATTCTCTCTCATCACTCCCTCCACCCTGTTCATAGTCCCCTGTGCTTGACAACCTTTATTGCCCAGTTTGGCCCACAGTCTACCATCGCTTGTAGTATCAGCAGCACGAGTACAGGCACAAATGGCCTGGGCTGTTTTGCACCCCAATTTAACACCACTTTTAACCCCATAGTTGCTTGAAGTAAAAAAAGAAAAAACTTTGCTTATGTGTACAGAGATTTTGTACATTTTAAGCAACACAATAGGAACATTTAAGCTTACAGCATTGGCATTTTCATTGTAATGCTTGTTATTCCCAAGGAACCATTTACAGATATATAATTATAGAGCAAAACTATTACACTTGATTGTTCTTTGCAGCAATGTAGTATCAGTCATGCTTCTCTTTTTTTTTTTTCTAATCACACACATGAGGATCTGTGTAAATGGCTTTTCTGCAAAGAGGAGCTGTGGTGTATTGTATTCTTCCAGTAAACACACTCCATCACACAGGCCAAGCCGAGAACTGTCAACTCCTTCTGTCATTAGAATGGTTATTGTGTGCAGTGCTGAGCTCAACTGCTGCATTGGAATGATTATCATGAAATGAAAATAATTGCTTATTATCATTTGACTTCATTTTTATGATTATATTGATAGATTATTTTGAGTAGGTTGTGTTTACAGAAGTATGTCTGTGGTAGTTAGTGTCTGGCGCTCTTGCTTCCTGTATGCCGTACGCTTGTCTGATGTGCTCTCGTATAAACAATGGCCACATCTTTTTACATCAATGTTCAGCAAGAAAGGAGCTTATTCCAGAAAGCTTCCCTATAAACCACGACCTTGCTGCTTTTGCTTTTCGTTAAGATCGTTAAGATCGGAAAAGAAATGTTGTTATAAAAGATAATTATACTAGAGAAAGTAATTGTCCTTTAAAATCGCTGTTGCTGAATGAAATAAGATACTGGCCCATCAAAGTTCCTATATCTGAGAATTAGTGGGGGTTTATTTGTAAGCATTGGGTAGTGCTGTTGTGCTTACTTAACTTTACCCAGTCATGTAGTATGGCAGCTCCAGTTCATTTTGCGGGAAGACAGATAAGTCGCTTATTCGGGGCCTGAAGTCTAGCGGCTGGAGGAATTCCCTTGTAGGAACCGTTAGCCAGAAACCCATTTTTTCCAAATTATGGAATCGAAATGGCCGTCTCCCCTAGACTCTATTATATCCAAATATTTAAAAAGGATTTCCTTATTCCATGTAATAATATAACAGTTCTCTGTACTTCATCTAAACTAAGATGTAATTAATCCTTATTGGAAGAAAAACTACCCTATTGTTTTTTTTTTGTTTTTTTTTAATGTCTACATGATTTTCTAGTAGACTAGTAGGTTTGAAGATTCAAGTTATGGAAAGATCCATTATCCAGAAAGCATTCTGGATAACAGGTCCCATACCGGTACTTACATTTTTGATACAGATTGTAAACACAGAGTGTGGGAAATAAAGGTTAAATTAATTTTCCACGGGTGGGAAATTGAGTACAAATCTACACAAGGCAGAGTCCTGCGTGGGTCCATTTTTTGGGACCCGTGCCCGACCCGCAACCCGGACCCACCCAAATACCTTATGCGCAAACCCGGATCCGTGACCCGCTGACCATCAAGAATCAGGAAGTGCTGTCATTGTAAACCGGAAGTGACATAAACGGAAGTAGAGGTGCTCAGAAAAAAGGACTAAAAATCACTATGGAGAAGATCCGCGTCCCAATACTAAACCCGCAGAACCACCGACCCGCTTCTATACCTGCACCCGTAACTTCTACATGCCCGACCCACTGCAGGACTCTAACACAAGGCCATTGCTAAAAAAAATCGATCAGAACAGACACATTTGTAACACAAAACCATCACCATTCCTTGACTTCAGAGGACAAGGTTATATGTACTGTTAGCTGACCATTGCCATAACTGCTAGGATAGATTGCATCTGTGTAAGCAATGTAGAATTATTGCTGTATCTCTGACAGATGCTGTAGTGCAGTATAGTATGTTAAATATAAATCATGTTTGTAATTCTCTAATCCAAGGGCTATCGGGACAACGAACATGCCAACACGTGGACTGTTGTGCAAACATATGTCCGTTAAATATCCCTATTAAGTTATGTTGATCAAGATATCATCTATTGTTGTACTTTGTGTGTTTTGGTTTGCTGTGCTTTTTAACCCTCGGATGGATTTGTGGCATTAAATTAGTCCAGTGTTCTATAGCACAGAGAATACATTTCCCCACATTTGACAAAGATATTAGCAAGTGAATGTCCATGGTCATAGAAAGGCAAGAGGCCACAGGGCTTTTTGAAACAGTCATTTCTAATATGGTTAATATTCTAAATGTGGGTGCATTATTTCCTATAATAAACAAGTAGCACATGTAAGCACCATTTGGAAGGATTTAACTGGTTATTTGTAGTTTTTGTATATTACACACAGCCCATGCAAACTCTGAGCTGCTTAACTGAAGTCCCTAAATGCCAAGGATTGTTGTAAAATAAGTGACTGTTCTGGCTGCAATGAACTACATGAGTCAGTGTATGTTGTTTGCACATGTTAGATCTGGCCAGTACTAGTCCAGTGCTGTTGTTATATGCGCACACACAACACAACACACACAAAATCTTGAGTTGGTGAGGTTAAACTTCACCTTGTTTATATTGTCTTTATAAGCGTAATTGCACCAGCCTAAAGTTTCAGCCTACAGCAGCAATGATCCAGGCCTTCAAACGTATCACAGGGGGTCAACATCTTGGAAAGTGTCTGTGACACTCACATGCTCACTGAGCTCTGAGCAGCTGTTGAGGAGATAAGCTTAGGGGTCGTCAAGCAGAAAATGAGGTTTTCTGTAGTATAAGCTGATGCTACAGTGTTGATTCCTAAATTCTTATGCTAACTGTGCTGGTTTCTGTGCTGCCATATAGTAATTATCTGTATTAATTATTAATCAGCTTTATATTGTGACATTTCTGTTCTATGTGTACTGTATATTGTGAGTGGGTCCCTAAGCTCAGTGAGTGACAGCAGCACAGAGCATGTGAATCAGTGAATCAGCAGAAAAGAAGACGGGGAGCTACTGGGGCATCTACTGGGGAGACACAGATCTTTAATGCTAAAGGGCTGTGGTTGCCTTGGGCTGGTACAAAAGCCCAAAACATAATGAACAACATTTCTAGCTACTTCTTTAGTTAAGATTTAGTTCTCCCTTAAATGTTGCTGATGAAACTGGTAGTGTTCTTATGAGAAACCTGGATTTGGCTTACATTTAGCACATATTGAAAGAATGTTGTGGGGTCACTTAGACATGAGCTGTGTAGGCAGCAAATACCTTGTGCTTAGTTTTTTTTTGTACATTTTTTGCAAAACTTCTTTTGAGTTATCAAAATAGCAAAAATATTGTGTAACTAGATTACTAGTATAATCCTCAAGTCTACTTTAACCACTGAGTATATGCTTCCCTTTGGATCCCTGATTTTAGGATCTGACAACTGATTTCTGACAGGGTTATCATTCACACTATTTAAAGAATTGCACCAGCAATTGTGCTTGGAGTTGTGTTGCATTCCACTTCATCCTGACTATATCATGCCAATTGTGTGCAATTCTTCCAAAGTCTACAGTGTTCTAAAGAACAACATTGATTTCTCTTAGCTATGCTGGAAGTCAGGTTGCCACCCGTATTAGTTTATAGAAACAGGAAGTAAATTGTTTCCCTACACATCCTAAGTGAGTCAGAACAAGAATCTGGTCAGCTGTTTTGTGCCAAAATGGCATCATCTGATGCTGGAATTGGGACAGAATCTGGGCCCTTTTTTATGGTACTGAATGGGATGTTTGTATATTTCATCCTGGAGAACCTCTGTATAAGAACATGACAATATTTCAGCCAGTGATTGACAACTGTATTATTTTGCTCTATTTGATCTTGACAACTGTGCATCCATTTAATCCCCTGTATATTTCATATCTCATGTACTTGTGAGCGAGACAGCTGTGTATATGCCTTTAATGTGTGTTACAAGTTTCTTTGTATTCTTTTTGAGACCACACCACGGGAAACAGAAACAAAAGTGTTTTGTCGTTTATATCTTGCGACAAAGGGATGGATGAAGTAGCCTGTGAACAGCTGCAAATAACGCATGGCTGCAGATCCACTGATGTTTAGTTTCTAAGGACAGAGGCCCACATTGAGATGTATGCTATACGGGCATTTCATTCATTTGATCAGATTCTCTGGGTGATTACTATTGATGGGCGAATCTATCCCGTTTCACTTCGCCGAAAGATTTCCGAATTTCCAGCGAAATCCACAAATTGGCGAAAAATAGTGATTACTGCACTCACTGTCCATTGCATGGCAGACCCCAGTAGGGATGGCGCGAA
>CM044432.1:155231960-155246270 GCA_024363595.1 Xenopus borealis | reverse complement strand
TATAACACATATTATCCATAAAATAAATGCCTTCTGCAAGTCAGAACATGAAGGGATAAAATTTTCATTATAATGAGCTTTTCTTTCTTAACATTCCAAACAATAATTACAAATAGATCCCTCCGTTCATTTGAACATTCTTGATGTTAATATCTTAGATGTTGTTTCTATCCAGCTCTGCTTTATGTAAATTCTTAGCAATATTACCCTCGTGCATAAACAACTCTGTTTGATCCTATTTATGTCTTATGGAAAATCATGGGGGTCACAGTATCATAAACTGACAGGACTACTGTGTTGTGCAGAAATGGGGCCACTTCTCTTAAATATGGGCCACTAGGATCACTGTTGAAATGCGGGGATCACATTGTCATATATTGCTAGTAGTAATATATATATATATACAGGCACACCTATGTTTTTGCTTCATACTAGTATCAAAAACGTTTCGGTCCAGTACGGACCTTTCTCAAGACATAACAAGACATATGTCTTGAGAAAGGTCCGCATTGGACCAAACGTTGACAAATAAACTTAACGTTTTTGATACTTCTATGAAGCCCTGAATTGCGTCATCTTTTGGAGAACGATTATCTACACCTTACATGGCAGCACCCAGGCACTAAAAACTGCTGTTTTGGAAATATAAATATATAAATTCCAATATATATTGGTATGACCGTTACATAGTAAGTTAGGCTGAAAAAAGACTCACGTCCATCAAGTTCAACCTTTTTTTTTTTTTAACTGCCTAACTGCTAGTTGATCTAGAGGAAGGCAAAAAAACCCATCCTAAGCCTCTCCAATTTGCCTCAGAAAATGCTGGGGTTACTGTCCGGGAATCAGAATCGTTCTATGCTTAGCTGTATAGCACTGTCCTTTGTTGGGAGTCACTAAGCCCTTTAATCCTATTTATTTCTTATGTTAAATCAATATCAGTGTATACTATACATTGTAGATAGGAATGGCTCATCCTACATGAAGCAAACCCAACCATCATTTCCTGCATGCATGGTCCCGTGACATAGTAACAAGTAAGTTACTGTAGGTTGAAAAAAGACACATCCATCAAGTTCAACCTTTTAACTCTATATAACCTGCCTATCTGTTAGTTGATCCAGAGGAAGGGAAAAAAACCCATCTGAAGCCTCTCAGAAGCCTCTCAGAAGGGGAAAAATTCCTTCCTGACTCCAAAATGGCAATCGGACTAGTCCCTGGATCAGCTTGTACTATGAGCTATCTCCCATAACCCTGTATTCCCACCCAACCCCTTCTTAAAGCTATCTAATGTATCAGCCTGTACAACTGATTCAGGGAGAGAATTCCACAACTTCACAGCTCACTATAAAAAAACTCTATTTAGTTGAACCTCTTTTCTTTTTATTGGAATGGGTGTCAGCTGGAAAGACCTACTGGTGAATAAAACATTAGATAGATTATTATATGATCCCCTTATATATTTATACATAGTATCACCCCTCTAGCTCTTTAAAGGAGTATTCAGCCCATTCTTGAAAAAAACCCTTCCGTGGGTACCTAGACCACCCTCCTTCCTTCCCCCAGCCTAGCTGCCCCCCCCCCGGGCAAATGCCCCTAATTTTTTACTTACCCTTTCGTGTACATTCTGGCCTCAGGAGTTCATGGGCACCATCTTCTTTTTTCGGTATTCTTCTAAATCAGACAGGTGTTTTCTGTGCAAACGCTGTTGGCGTAAATTTCCAGTCCTGAATGACTGTGCATGCGCTGAAAGTCACGAAAATTTTGATATTTTTGTGACTTTCTGCGCATGCGCAGTTGTTCGTGGACCGGAAATTTATTACAACTGTGCATGCACCGAAACAGATTCTGAAGAAGACCAAAAAAAGAAAATGCGTGTATTTTTCCAAGTTGGCAGCTAAGCTGACATACCACACAACAGAGGAAAATATTAACTTGTCAGAGAAGCATGTGGGGTTCTTGAGAAAACTGGGGACATAACAATCCATTGCATGGTCTTGCCTCAATGGCGTTGGCTGGACAGAAAATGTTTAGAATAAAGCCAAAAGCTGAATATACACGGGCCACTATGCCTTGAATAACAGCAGCGAGAGAGCTGCATCCCGGATTATATACTGAAAACATCAAGCATTTATTCTAAAATGATGCTACTTTCACTTTCAAGTTGTACAGAAAAGTCCTATGTATGCACAGTGCCACCTGCAGGCCATTTGTATAAACACCACAGATGCCTATTGTATTTTTTTGGTGGGTGCAACTTAAAGCCAGCTCTCATGATGGCATGATGGCTAGACTCTTCTCTAATATTTGCTGTTTGTAAATGAATTTACTAGGGATGCACTGAATCCACTATTTTGGATTCGGCCGAACCCCCGAATCCTTCCCGAAAGATTTGGCCGAATACCGAACCGAATCCGAACCCTAATTTGCATGTGCAAATAATGGGTGGGAAGGGGAAAACATTTTTTACTTCCTTGTTTTGTGCCAAAAAGTCACGTGATTTAGCTCCCTGGCCCTAATTTGCATATGCAAATTAGGATTCGGTTCGGCCAGGCAGAAGGATTCGGCCAAATCCGAATCCTGCTGATAAAGGCCGAATCCTGGCCGAATCCCGAACCGAATCCTGGATTCAGTGCATCCCTAGAATTTACAGAATCCACTTCCTTTGTCTCTTTCTCATTACCCCTATCAGACATAGCAGTGACTGTTCTCTTTATTCCTAAAACAAATCTGTATTTTACATTGCATATATATAGAGCAGGCACGCATGAAGTACAGGGTGCTGCTTCTGGCGCCCGTTCCACTGGCTAAATAGAGGAATTCACACTTTGGGTCAGGAGCAGAAGAAGAGGCCAGAGTGGAACTTCACACCTACACGTTCCACTGACATGATGAGACATTACTTCTGTGGAATGTGGGACAATGGAAAGTCAAGTATTGAGCCCCTATGATTCTCTAAGAAAGCCCACCTTGTGTTGATGGTGCGGCAGCGAGACTGCTGAGTTGTATGTGTGGGACAGACAGACAGACAGACAGAGTGCTGCTGTGCAGTTTCACTTCTTGAAAGGAAAGTGCAGGAAATTGCTGAGCTGAGTAAGCTGTTTGGCAGCTGCCGTACACAGGCCCAGGCAAGTGAAAGGGGACAGGCTTAGTGCAGTCATTAGGAAACCTTTGCTAGGAAATACACTGATGTAGTTTTGCCCTACTGTGCAGCAGATCATTTCTAAAAGGAGTGTTTCCAGCTGATTTCATTCATATTTGACACTTCATTGTGAAATGTACTTGTATATAAATGCATGTATAGAAATGTGTATGCTCCTACTGTTGCTGCAAAATGCTATTCTATTTTAAAGCAAGCTAGTAATTGCTGGGAACCCCCTATATGCTATTAACCGTTGTGCACTGGAAAATTTGAATCCAAACATGCAGGTCTTATTACTGATCAGTATTTATACATTAAACTCCTAATAGTTTTAGGCCCCAAGAAGTTTTGTGCGTGTGCAAGCTGTGTGGCACCATGTGTGTGCAAAGTAGTGGCCGCAATTTGTTGTTTGTCCTTGTGTGCATGCTCAGGATAGCACAGCTTAGAAGAATCACTGCTTGAATTTACTGAACTTTGATTGTTAATTAGAGAAGGTGGAGACGTAACAACTGAATTCATCTCATCGCTCTAGGTGTGGGTAGAGTTGGATAGACTGCATTTACTGTACTTACGTGAATACACCCATCTGTTGATCTGTCTCTCTATCTATTTTTCTATCATCTTTCTGTCCCTGTCTATCTACATATATATCTATCTACTGATCTATTTTGTCTGACTATCTTTATCTATCATCTATCTGTCTGTCTATCCATCTATCTATCCTTTCATCTATCTACATGTCTGTCTGTCTATCATCTATATATCATCTATCTATCTGTCTGTCTATCATCTTTACATCATCTCTCTCTCTCTCTCTCTCTATCATGCCTGTCTATCTATTATCTATCTATCTATTTATCTATCTATCTATCTCTCTTTATCTGTCATCTATCTATCTGTCTGTCTGTCTGTCAACTATTTATCTATCTGGTAACCATCATCTCTCTGTGGGGTAAATTTATCAAAGAGCGAACTTCCGCCACTAGAGTGAAATTCCGCCACTCTCTATTCATTTCTATGGGATTTTGAAAGGCCTATTTATCAATGGGGAAGTGAAAGTTAAAAATCCCATAGAAATGAATGGAGAGCGGCGGAATTTCACTCTATTGGCGGAACGTCACTCCTAACTTCACTCTTTGATGAATATACGCCTGTGTCTCTCTCTCTGTCTCTGTGTATCTATTTGTCTAGAAAATCTGTCTATCTGATTCCTATCTATTGGTCTGTCTATCTGTTTACAATCTATCAGTCTGTCTTATTTGTCCCTATTTTTTATTGTCTCTCTATCCTTATCTTTAATTTCTCTATCTGTTGTAAATATGTTGGGGTTCTAAAAGTTGAAATAATGGCATTGGAATCACGACTTCCCTGACCCTTAGTGGTGATGGGCCTCGCCATTGACCGACACACTGGCAATGCTGTGGCAGAAGCACCCGAGCCCTAGGGAGAGTTATAAAGTGTGGGTGACCGTTGCATCTCATGGTAATTTGGGAAGTTGAATAACCAGGAAATGTTGTAGTGACAGATTGCTCATTTTGGGATTTGCCAGAATCCAGGGAAATTCATTGTAGACAGGAGCAACGAATTGTGCCTGCAAGTGAATATTTCCTTAGTGCCAGCCTCTAAAGGAGCATTGCCCATTGTCACCAGCAGAGTCACATCACTAGCAGTTATATATAGATTGCATAGATCTGTTGCATTCCTGAGCTGAGACAAGTGTTATTGCAGCTGTCACTCATGTATAAATGCATATATCCACAGAAGGAATGATTCACACTGTGAGTGCTGACCTCATATTTTATGGTCTTTTGTAGGGGGACATCCAAGATGAGCTTACCCATACAAATACGGTATGAAT
Organism: Xenopus borealis; assembly: GCA_024363595.1. Lineage (NCBI taxonomy): Eukaryota > Metazoa > Chordata > Amphibia > Anura > Pipidae > Xenopus > Xenopus borealis. Next base: position 155,241,273 of record CM044432.1, on the reverse strand, counting down.
TGCCTTTATTCTGAATCCTTATTTATGGGGGTTCTGAAACAAGGAGAAACAAACTAGAGCCATGGTTTGGGAGTAAATAGGTGGTGGGAGTTGCAGCTGTGCAAATAAGCTTTACTAGTAACACTAGGGCTCATTTATAAACACCAGGCAATTTTGCACTTAGGCAGTAACCCCTAACAGCCAAAGCAATCATCTGATTGGTTGCCATGGGGTACTACTCAGGTGCAAATGTACCCAATGTTTATAAATGATCCCACTGTCTTTATGCCCTTGCTGTAGTTCATATTTGCAGATACAAAGTGCTGAAAGCCAGAAGCCAGTGCTGTAGAATATAATTAGGGAGTAGCATATGGAGCACATTTAAATGGAAAACGGAAAACATTGCATAGCATTGCACAATACAAAGCTCCTTGGTGTTTTAAAATGTGAATGCTTACTTAATGGTGACGGTTAGTTTCATGTTGCATTTTAAGAAGCAAGCTGGTATATATATATATATATATATATATATATATATATATACACATCCTTAAAGGTACCAAAGTGAAATGTCGTTGCTTTTCTGGATGCAACTGGATGTGTGTTGGAACGACTGCAAAGTATTCTATTGAATTCAAATGTGCTTTGTAGTGTAAATGCTAAATATTAAGTTGGGAATTACTGAACAATAATATGAAAGGGTGTTACAAATTGCCTTTGTCAGAGCAAATGAAGACTGTAGTTGGTGTTAAATTGTAATGTACCCATCTTGCTTGCATTAATGTAAAACTGAGTATAGTTATCCATATTACTCCCACGTTTTCACAGGACAATGACAGGGAAGTCAGGGAACATGTAGATGCAGCAAGAGTAGATAAAAGTATCTTGGACATAGACGTAGTGCAGTCAAATCACTGGCAAACTGGGATTTTTATTCAAAAAGTAAGGACATTCTAAGATGGGGTTACCTAACCCAGTGATCTCCATAACTCATGGGTCCCCAACCTTGTTTACCCTTGAGAAAAAATGTAAAGAGTTCAGGAGCAACACAAGCATGAAAATCGTTCCAGGGGATGCCAAGTAAATGTGTAACATGGAGCACCAAGGGAGAGTTCGTTTAAAAAGTCAAAAATTTATTAAATCCAGTTTAAAATATCCATCATTAAAGTGCAGAAAGTGACATTAGGGCTTAGCTGCTCAACACGTTTCGTGGCATCCCGCCACTTCATCAGGAGTAAGTGCCGTGATTGGATATGGTAGTCCCTATATGGACTGGCATAATATTCAGGTGTATAACTGTCAAACAGAGTCTCCCATAGGCTGCAACTAAAACTTGCCTCCAAGCCTGGAATGCAAAAATAGTAAATATTTGTATATAAAAGAGGACACTTGTCATTGTGCAGCCCTCCTATGAGTCTGGGTGGGACTCTTGGCTTGTGTTGTGCCTTCTGGCACTTCCACAATGGGAGGAGCCTCTTACTGTTTTATGGAACAATTCCATATGAATGTTTTTTTTTCTTGTTGCACTGGATAATTCATGGGATTGGCATTTTCTGTAGAGGTACATGGGCTATATTATTATGTTTGCTCTCCTTAGTGGTCTTGGAGATAGTGGAAGTTGTAGTTCAGCAGCAGATTACTGAAGCTTATATGCCTGCTTGGCCTCTGCATATTTGCGGGCAGTTTTCTCATACTCTGGCAGGAAAAGTAGAAGTTTGTGGATTTGGAATGTCTTTTCACCCAGGCCTCACATACTTATAGTCAGCACCCAGGCCTCACCCATGTGAGAGCTCTCTAATGAAGTTACATTAGGGCTGCATGTGTCATCACAGGTTTCTTTCAGATAATTGTTTACATTTTCTGCACAGCTATATCTAGAACAACTGGAATGCTATGTTTTGAAATTTGGAATAGTAGGAGCAGCAACTGCCACGTATGGGGGCAGTAAGTGAGCCTTAGAAGTGAGTCTGGCTGGTTGAAATGGTCACAATAACAGAAGGTTAGATGCTTTCCTCAACACTCAACATTCGGCAGACTCTCTTCATCTTGTATAGCTTAAATACACACAAATAGATGCTCTTCACACCCATTAATGCTGAGAGCAGCCACTCCTGTTCTCCTCACTCCAGTTTCCTGTCCAGCTCATTGCTCCATCATGTTTCATCATAGAGCTGCTTGTAAATGGCCTGCATTGTAACATCACTCTTGCACCCGGCTGTCTGGAATCTGCCCTTCCTTTGTAGCCTTCCCTTCAGGGTTGCCAGGTCTCATTTTCAAAACCAGCCAAAGTCAGCTACAAAACCAGCCCAAAACTAGCCAAGAGGCAGCACAAAAACAGTACATGTGCAGTGAAAAAAAGTCTAAAATGTCAAGGAATATATGTGAAAATATTCAGTTTTCCAATTTTCACTTTCACAAATTTTTCCAAAATGGGACAGATTCACCCATCACGAGGGACGTAACTACAGAGGGGAGACAAGTATACTGGCCCCATGAGGACCTAATATATATACAATTTCAATAAATTTTGATATAACAGGTCAAACTCTACATGTTTTGATTTCCAGCAGATTTTTGCCCCAAAATTGTCTGAAATGGAGGAGATGGTAGACAGATGGTAGGGGTACAGAGCTCAAAATCTGGTAACTCCCAACTTCTACACAAGGCTGCATCTCTCACTGCATGCTGGGTATTGTAGTTTAAACTTGGCAGTTGGCAAATTGTTAAACAAAAACTACATAACCCGACATGCATTGGGAGACGCAGGCTTGGCACATTAAGGCAAAAAAAACTTTGGCTGGTTTCCAAAGTACAAGCCAGCCAAAGGCCCAAAAAGTAGGCCAAAGCTGTACCTTGGCTAGTTTGTACTTTCCAAACACACCTGGGCTTTAAATTAGTAGCCCAATTTTGTCAACCTTGCACCAGTGTTTCAACATTTTCCCATATTCCCCTGCATTTTATAATCCATTCATGCAGCAAAGTTTCTACCAAAAAAAGAAGACCATAACAGGTTTATAATGATTTATAACTGCAAGTAAAACAAATAGCTTGGGGGGTCAATAAAAAGTGTATGGACTTCTTTTTGACATAAATATAGGGTTGCCACCTTTTGCAGTGGGAAACATTAGTCTGGGAGCAGATGACGTCAGGGGTGGGGCATGAGGTGAAAACCAGGTAGCAACTCTACATTAATCCCCACAAGGTATTAATGGTATAGGGAACCCATTATCTAGACTGCTCAGAATTACAGGTCATCTCCCATAGACTTAATTCTAATCAAATAATTGTTGATCCTAGGTAAGCTGCATGAATCATATCGGTGGGAAATAATCGTATTGGGTTTATTTGATGTTGGGTTTGGTAAATTTTTAACATACTTAAGCAGGTATGCTTATTGAGTTATTGAAAGAGGGCACCCCCACTGTAATAAGCTCATATTCTTCTCTTTGTGAGCTCATCATAATCATCATCATTATAATCATTAATATAATCAGTGTCTCAAAAATCCAGTTGTTTCAAAAACTTGTGTGTGTTATTGGCACACAAGCCAGTGATGGTGAGCCTAATAAAGAAGTCTAAAAACCCTTCAGGAATAACACTGCCTTAATTGCTCTACTAACAGGTACTGTACACAGAGCAATGGAATGTTTTATTTTAAGCACGTTCCTGAAGTTGGTATCTGTAAACAATATGACCTATTACACTGGCTACTAATTACTGGAATTTTAAGTGCCACTAATTCTAGCCACACACTGTTTCTTCAGGGTCGTTTGACCACCTCTGTGCTCTAGCAGAAATCAGTGGTAGTCACCACTTCCCACAGCAAAGCATGGGAAACAGACACAGTCGGTGACAGGTGGGTGCCACACAGAAATCTTGCTTCAGCCTTTCTAAGAGGTTCCCATCTGTCACCACCTGCCTCTGTCATGGATACAGCATTTCCCATGTTCTCAACTAGGGCACCGTGAAGGTCATACAGGCCCAACAGATTTGTATTCCTTCAAGACCATGTTTTCATACAGTGTTTGATCACAATATTTCAGGCCAACACTCCACCATTTCTTGAGCAAGTCAATATCTGTGTGCCTGAATAGGTTTCTACAGGTTTATCAATAGACCACTAAAACAGACCATTTATTGTCATAAAATCCCTATACCATTGTGTTTTTATTGGGTAATGTGACTAAGTTACCCTCAAGCAGAACCGATACATAAATGCAGTTCCACATGTCGTATATTGTCAAAAAGTGATTACACAACGTTTTGGGTTGTGGAATGTGGTTGCCTGATTTAAAGGGGGCTGGTGATTCCCCTTGAGCACTAGACAAGTCAACAGGGCGTGCCTGTGCATCATATTCCTGTATACAGTATATATATCTTGCTTATGCCAAGATCTACTATATGGAACATTTATTCCCAGCCTATGCATTGTCACCCACTTAGCAGTTTGCACAATCTAACATTGTGGTCCCATTTGGGAAAACGAACTCTTTTACAGATAAGGCTGATAATTAGTGCTACTAAGGTTTATTGGACATCTCCCAGTATTCCCTGCAAGCCTACTTCCAGTGGGCCCAAGTTTACTCATCAATCAGTGTTTGAAAGGGAAATATATTGTCTGTTGTATATACTGCTTATTGGCATTGATTGATATGATGTGTTCTTCTATTTACAGTGGCAACAGATGTCTTCAATTCCAAAAACCTGGCGGTACAAGCCCAGAAAAAGATCCTTGGCAAGATGGCTTCATCTAAATACATAGCAACGTCCCTAATTGATGATACAAGTGGCGAAGTTCTTGATGAACTCTACCAAGTGACCAGGGAGTACACCCAGAGCAAGAAGGAGGCCGAGAAAATCACAAAGAACCTCATCAAAACAGTCATCAAGCTGGCAGTCCTGTACCGAAACAACCAGTTTAACGAGGAAGAGATTGCGCTCATGGAGAAGTTTAAGAGAAAGGTCCATCAGCTGGCCATGACTGTGGTCAGCTTCTATCAGGTGGAATATACCTTTGACCGAAATGTGCTTTCCAAATTGTTAAACGAGTGCCGGGAGCTGCTTCACCAGGTCATACAGCGCCACCTCACGGCAAAGTCTCACGGACGTGTTAATAACGTGTTTGACCACTTTTCAAATTGTGAATTTTTAGCTTCTCTGTACAATCCCTTTGGACCTTACAAAAGACACCTTCAGAGACTCTGTGGAGGAGTCAACAAAATGCTGGATGAAGACAATATTTAAACATTTTACCATCATTTAGAGGCAACAGTATTACTGAACCAGCAGCGACTGGGAGTTACGAAGGGCCAGGGGCTGCTCAGAAACTGGACTGACCCCATGTAGGTTACTGTTTTCAGGCCTTTACAGAAGTGGTGTATCTGTTTCCAGTTAGAATAACGCAGATCCAGTTAATATTGTATATCCAGTGACTTATACATGAAACAACGCAAACTTTTAAAACTTGACTCCCAAGGCAATGCGCGGAAAGTTTCCCAGAGATTCTAAATGAATGAGTTTATTTATGGTCTTATAAAAGGTACCTTGATTGGATCCTGTTCCCTTTATGTATATAAAATGTGCATTCTGATACCTTTTGCATTTATACAATCGTAATATGGAAATGAATAAAAGGCAGCTTTCTTTGCTTCTTCTAAAAGCTTTTTGTCCTCTGGACAATTAAATATATAAACTAGAAAATTGCTATGTTCTGCTCAAGGCACATAGGCTTTGTTTTACAGTAATACTGTCTGCGTCGGCAGCCAGTGGCACTGATTAAAAAATAAATATGTTTGAAACACAAATGCAAGTAGCAGAAGTGTTGAAAGATGATTTAGTCTGATAATACACACATAAAAGCTGCATGCAGCACAATCTCCAGTGCCTATATTTTGCTTAAATCAGTGTGTTGCTTCACTTTATTTATAGTGAAAGTAATTTGACTTTTGGAAACAAATAGAATTAACTTTAGTTGAGGTGGGAGCTTTATTCACTTTTTAAAACACACTGATATTATTCTGAACACAACTCTACCATTGCCCTTATCCTACTAGAATATACAGCAGCCATGTGCAACTAATGGGATGATCATGTGATCCGTTCTTTTCTTCTACCATTGGGTCAGCTCTCCACTTGATACTTGATGTCTATGGGAAACAAAGGGAAGCAAAGTTGTGGAGGTCCTTGGTGTGCAAGTGCCATACGTAAGGGGGAAAATGTTTTTTTCAAAACACATTAGTTAATAGTGCTGATCCAGCAGAATTCTGCAATGAAATCTGTTTCTCAAAAGAGCAAACATATTTTTTTTTATATTTGATTTTGAAATCTGACATGGGGCTAGACATTTTGTCAGTATCCCAGCTGCCCCCAGTCAGGAAGAACAACAGACCAAGTACAGAGCCTTGCGGCACCCCTACATTATGTGGGACAAGATATGAGGTTTTGTTAGCATATGCAACAGATAGGGGTTCTGTCATGAGAAAACCTTTTTCTTTTTTAAAAACACAACAGTTAATAGTGCTGGTCCAGTAGAAATATGTACTGAAATCAGTTTTTCAAAAGAGCAAACAGATTTTCTTTATAATTAATTTTGAAATCTGACATGGTTATAGACTGTTTCCAGGTGCCCACAGTCATGTGCTATGATAAACTTCAGTCACTTTTTACTGCTGTTCTGCAAGTTGGAGTGTTATAACCCCAGCTGCTTAACAATAGAAAAATGGTAAGGTAACCAGATAGCAGCTCCCTAACACAAGATAACAGCTGCCTGGTAGATCCAAGAACAGCACTCAATAGTTAAAATCCAGGTCCCGCTGAGACACATTCAATTACAAAGAGTAGGAAAAAAGCGAGAAAGCAGTTCCATCCTAAAGTGCTGGCTCTTTCCGAAAGCACATGACCAGGAAAAATTACCTGAGATGGCTGCCTACACACCAATATTACAACTAAAAATAAATACACTTGCTGGAATTAATATTTTATATGGTTGAGTGAATTATTTGCAGTGTAAACTGTGTAATTTAGAAATAAAAGCTACATCATAAAAATCATGACAGAATCACTTTAAGGCACATAATGTCCATGGCTATATCAGATGCATATTGTGGGGGGTGTTCAGATAAACTGGTGAGAAGTAGAAATTAATATGTAAGAAAGGACTGTTGTAGATGGTGCACAAGGTTGCTATAAAATGCCCTAACACAAATATGTATATCTCCATGCCACTATATGCAAACAGTGGGCCTTCTTATGAAATGAATGCTTATCAAACAAATGTAAAAAAAAACCTATTCTGCAAATGAAAAAACTTTGAGCCACGGATAAATAAAATATCCTGCATATTCTTTACAATTTAGATTGAAAACAAAAGTTAGTATTTCTGTAGTCCTCCCCGCAAGACTAAGTAAAATGCACACAAAACAGTTAGGGTTGCCCTTTATGGGGATTTAATCATCATCATCATCATGATCTCTTTCTATGTCATGCAGTTATGTCTTCTTGACAGGCCCGGACTGGCAATCTGTGGGTTCTGGCTAATGACAGAGGCTGCTATAAGGTCCCATAGAAAGTCAATATTTAGTGAGCTGTTGGGGGCTGATTGTGCCTCTTTGTACATGAAATGCCAGGGCCTATTTTAATTCTCAGTCCGGACCTGCTTCATGATATTATATTCCTTCTGCCTGTAAAACCCCGGTTTAATTCTTATTGCTGTTGTCTAGTTCTCATTTCAGCTAATTTCAATGTCCATGGCAACAAATTATCCTAATAAATCAAGTAACGGTTCTCTTATGAGCAGATGTAGGAATCAAAGCAAATCCTAAATTAATCTGTGTAGAGGCTGCGCTGAAATGCTGACCCATAGCAAGCTCCCTGTATGAATGATATATGAGTTTTATACTCTTATGTCTGGATAAACAGAGAGTTTTGTTTACCCCACAGAGCAATACATCCCATGTGATCTGATAATATTGAAATGACACATTCCCCTGAATTTGCTGCTGATGTTACTGAAAGTCTAATTTAGTAGTCTCTCCTTAAAGGAGAACTAAACCCTAATATGAATATGGTTAAATATCACATATTTTATATAATGGCCCTATTGCACCAGCCTAAAGTTTGAGCTTGTCAATATCAGCAATGATCCAGGACTTCAAACTTGTCACAGGGGGTCACCATCTTGGAAAGTGTCTGTGACACTCACATGCTCAGTGGGCTCTGAGCAGCTGTTGAGAAGCTAAGCTTAGGGGTTATCACTAATTATCCCTAAGCTCAGTAAGTGACAGCAGCACAGAGCATGTGAATCAGTGAATCAGCAGAAAAGAAGATGGGGAGCTACTGGGGCATCTACTGGGGAGACACAGATCTTTACTGCTAAAGGGCTGTGGTTGCCTTGGGCTGGTACAGAAGCACAAAACATCATGTACAACATTTCTAACTACTTCTTTAGTTCTCCTTTAACAGCTTCTTTTCCACTTTGTCATTGCATTCTTCCAAAAATACATGATTTAGACATTGTTTTGCCTCTAATATTAAGATATAATTTCTACCAACTGGGAAAATGGTTGGTCATTTGTGGGAAATTAAAAAATGAGGATGATTTGTTGTTGGAGGCAGCTTCCTGGCTATGACCTAAAAAACATAACTACTTAAAAAGTAGACCAGCAGACGCGAAGACAGCGGGACAGGAGGCAGATCAAGATGGTGTTGTGGCTAAAAAAAACTAAAACCCGTCAATATTAACTGGTGACACAGCCCTGCCAGGCACCTTATTGACCTGTGAACATGCCATGCCAATGTATATTCACTAAAAGTATACAAGATCTTGTTGTGCAATAACTGCATTGGCCCATTGATGCTGATGGATCTGCATAAGCCTACAGTACGATCCACTCTCAACTCCGTTTGACCCTGCACATACATAGTCAAATTGGATAAAGATTGTTACTTGCATGGCCGACTTTAGACTTGAAAAGGTCTAGCCCATTACACAGAAATACAGTATATTTGTTTATTTTGTAGCCAAAACCAGTTTGTGTTTTTGTTTAGCTTGCTCTAATCCTCACGGACACTACTCACCTGGACAGCAGAGATGAAGAATGATCAACATATAACTTTCTGGACTACATCCTCATTGTGGCTATTTCAGAATTGGTAGAGATGTGCGTTTTTCATCGTTGTGACTGTAATGCACCAAAAAAGTAGTTACATGTTCAGTGGTGTAACTAGAGTGTGCTGGGACCCCCTGCCAAAAAAATATTCAAAGGGCCCAATAGACTCCGATCCCCATTCTCCTGCCTCCACCCACTCCAAATCCAGACTCCACCCACACTCTGCC
>CM044432.1:155150435-155163096 GCA_024363595.1 Xenopus borealis | reverse complement strand
GTGGAATGCACTGCCGGGTGATGTTGTGATGGCTGATTCTGTTGATGCTTTTAAAAGGACCTGGATGATTTTGTGGACAGACATAATATCAAAGGCTATTTCGATACTAAACTCTACAGTTGCTACGGATTTTGACACTGGCAAATTTCCCCGCCAGAGGCGAAACACGGAAATTTGCAGCGATTTTGCTCTTGGCGAATAAATTCACCCTTCACTAAATATCTGTGCCGAAAATCTCTATCAAAATGTAAACTTTATAAAGATGTAATTTGTAAATGAATGTAGTGTAAAATGGCCATCTTATATAAGTAAATGCTGCACTATAGATTTGAATCGGTTATTAAATACATTTTTATTATACATATTTATCTAGCTGTGAAATTAGCTGCTTTTGGTTATTGATTAACATATGTGATTAGGGAAGCAATGCTTCAGTCTCTTAGACCAATGCCGTTACTTCAGTGTATTAGCTTAGCTTGCCTGGAAGATAAAAGCACAAAGAAAAACTACTTCTCCAATGGTAGTATAACATTCCTGAAACCTATAAAAATGTATAATATACAGTAAGCCATTTCTTCTTATCACTTTGACTGTGCTGTCTAGAGTAATTTAATGTATATTTCCATGTTCTTGCAGATGTTACCACAATGTCAAATCAGTGTCTGTCAGTGGCTCACAAAACTATGACCCTTAGTGGTGATCAATATGCAGGTACTGTTTTCTAAATGCTTAATCTTCAATTTACATTTCCTATAATTGAGGGATTTAGCTGCTCTCTCTGGATCAATTTTTTAAATCATATTTTTAGTTATTCATGGAAAAAAACTGCTGTTAATTAAAGTAGAACTAAAGCATAACTAAAGAAGTAGGCTAGAAATGTTGTACATTATTACTAATTTACTAACCAATGAAAATTTGCCAGCGGCCGCTTTGCAGCCATCGCAACACTTCGCTAGGTGAAGATTGAGGAAGTTCTATGCACCACATTGCACTTCGCCTGCCCTGAGTTGGCAAAGGTAATTCTGACAAAAGACGTAATGTAAAAGTTGGAGCAAGCTTCCAGTAAAATCTGGGGGGGAGCAGGGAGGGGGTCTATGCAGGTTTTTCTTTATCAAGGGTTTAGTTTTTCTTTAAAATACAACCTTTAGATAGTGCTATCTATTTCCCCCACCTTCTCCTATAGGCATTTAGAATTACTCTTACCATTGTAGCGCTACAGTAAATTTCCACTTTCCTCCTTGATGGGGCCACAACTGCCCTTACTAAATATCCCTACCTATCTTGTGCACATAGTACTTGCTATATAGTACATAGTATCTACAGTTCCAGGGTCTCCACTCACCAGCCAGGTGATGCTCTTCTGGCTATGCCCTCCCATCAAGACAACTCACCTTGGGCAAGTGTCCTACAGTGGCCTCTGGTGGTCAGAGTACAAATTACACTTAAACTAAACTAAAACTCATTTTTATCTCATACCCAGATAACATTCTACTCATGCAACACTCTCAACACTTTACACACCCTTACAAATTAGTAACCAGGATCATAAACCCACTCACAATCCTTGGAGGAGCCTCAAACTGCTCAGCTATAAAGGCGAGTAGCCTATCCTTACTAGACCTGACCTGTCTAGGTTCCACTCAAGCTCTGCCTGCTCAGGCTAGAGCCAGCACAAGATGGACCCAGAGCACATGGCTCACAAGGGTTTTATACTTTAGCACAGTGCCATCTAATGGTCATGGTGGACACCAAGGGGGATAGTTTAAAGCAGGATAAGGAAACCGTTCCCCCTCATAACTGTATTTTTGGACCCAGTTAGGTGTCTATAACAGGAGGGCTAAATAATACTATGGAACTAATTTACCAGTCCCCTTCACCATGATATAGCTTTATTCACCTAACTATACAAGTGATGGATACACCTTGAAATCAGGCTTTTGTATAAGATGCTGTTTATATACCTCTCGGATTATTCTGTTGAATTACAGCCTCCATTTGTATTCCAGTCAGAGTCTTACACGAAAAAAACTAATAACCTTGACAGTTAATTTGAACACCCAGCCACAACTCAATTTTAAATAAATTCCCTTAAAAAGAAAGTCTGACAGCCATCTTATTTTGAACTTGGGGCATTTGATATATGGTGATTATCCGCAGAAGTTGAAAGAATCATCCCTTTATACTGACAGCACCATTTATGTGTTTAAAATATGTTTATTGTATGGTGTCTCTCAAGCTAGCCCTGGCCTTGTTAAATCTAGACAAGCCATAACGCAACATTATTCTTTTCCCATACAAAACCCAAGTATATCAAGACATGATTAACACCATTTCATTGTTTTTCCACAACAGGATATTGAGGCATTATTCTTTTGCAAGAATAAGTGATGCTGATTGGGATAAGGCATATTATAACCTTGGTGAAGATTTGATGCAACATGTATTTATTCTTTCTTGCAAATGTCCTGCAAGCCCTGGACATCACCTTGTGACTTTGGCTATACATGAAAAATGCTAAATATTGAGACATTTCCCACTTTTAACTTTTGTAACTTACAATTTCCGTTAGTAATTCATGCGTATTTGAACACATTAATTCCTGTGACCACCACTGTGTTAATGTCCTGATTTAATGTAGGCCCATTGGAATAGTTAATTTGTAGCCCTGTAAAAAAAAAAATTGGATTGTACAGGAAGCTCTATATACATCACACTGTTCTAAGAGTCCTTCAGTCATTAAGAGTTTAATGTTCTCTGCAATGAGCACTACACAGCCAGCCAAAATGCACACTAATATTTAATTAGATGCATTATCACATTTATTATAATGGTCAAGAAAATATTCTGCTGCAGAAAAGTTACCTTTTTTTAGTGCCTTTTAACAGTTTATTTAGGCTGATTTCACTTTCAAAAATATCCACCAATACTCATACTTATCTGTGAATATTTCTTTACTTGGACAATTTGTAATACATACTAATACTTATTAATGCATTTATTAATGCATTTAATTGGCAGTGAGACTATTTGGAACTATATTTTCCAGAATGCCTCGGGCAGCAGTTCTAGGTTGTGATTGGCTGAGAATTTTAATTTAGCAACAATTGGCAACGTAGAAGTTTACTTGCCAATAAGTCCTATCCAGCAGTCTTGTTTACTAGCAACAGCTTTTGTTTTTCTGCTTATATTAAAGGGCAGATTTATTGTAGCTTGAACTGGAGAGTCCAGAAGGATTCCAAACAGTTCTTTTGAGTTTTAAAAACCTGACACACCTACCAAAGTAGATACAAATACGGTATACCAGTTACTCTGATAGTGGATCATTCGGCTATTATTTGAATACTTAACATTTTTGCTAGTTTTATCAAGAAAGTGGTTAAATCATATATAACATATCATACGCAGACTTCCCCCAAGAGGATTTGGTTCGTTATTTGGCTATTTGCAGCAGGATTTAGATTCGGCCGAATCCTTGTGCATGGCCGAACCACAAAACAAGGAAGTAAAACATTTTTTTTCGCTGTGCACTTTGTGTGCAGCTGGCTTTTGCCCTTCCTCTCACTAATTTGCATATGCAAATTAGGGTTAGGATTCAGTATTTGGCTGAATCTTTCACAATGAATTTGGGGGTTCGGCCGAATCCAAAAAGTGGATTCGGTGCATCCCTAATTTGTACACAACATATCAGTATTTCTTGATTTCTACTATTGCATTAAAGGAGAAGCAAAGGCATTACTATGCAGTGATTATGACATTTTTTTTTAACTGTGCCAATTGACTTCTGCAATAATAATTAGGGTAAATACAGAATAAAATTTGCCACAAATAAAGGATGATGTTGCTGTTCTGCATATGGAAAGTGTTTAAAACCTTGGTAATAAGACTGATGTTATATCTTTATGGCTTAGACGGAATTTGGATTGTAGGCTATACTAGCCATGTATAATCAGTAGTGATGGGCGAATTTATTCGGCAGGCGCAAATTCGCGGCAAATTCACGCGATTCGCCGCCGGTGAATAAATTTGCGAAACACCAGCGAAAATTTGCCTGCCGAAAATTCGCTGGCGTAAAAAAAAAGAGTTGTGCGCCGAAAATGACGCAATGCTGTCGAAAATTTATGCGACGCGTGTCAAAAATGACGCGACACGCGTCAAAAAACGTACCGCTACTCGTTCCGAGAATTTTTCGCCAATTCACAAATTTCGTTGGAAATTCGAGAATTTTCGTCAGAGAAACGGGATAGATTCGCCCATCACTAGTAATCAGCTGAGAAATAGGTAGTAATAGGTAGTGAGGTAGTGCTTGATACACTCTCTCTCTATTGCTTCTGAATCCTTCTGGAAAGATTAGGCCAAATACCAAACCAAATCTTAATTTGCCAAAAAGTCATGCAAATTCCCTTCCCACCCATTTTTTGCATATGCAAATTTGAATTCAGTCCTGCCAGGCAGAAGGATTTGGCCAAATCTGAATCCTGCTGAAAAAAAGCTCCAATCCCGAACTGAATCCTTGATTCAGTGAATCCCTAGCACAAATGGTGAGTGCTTTGCTGCTATGATTTGCAGCTTGACCTAAGGACAGCAAAATGCTCCGAACTGACCCCCTTAGACTTTCATGTAAGACAATAACCATGTAGCTTTTGAAGGGTCAGTTCCAAGCAGTTTGCCAAACACACGTTCAGCTGGAAATTGTGAAGGTAGAAAATTGTAGGAATCACCCGTGCGTGTGCAAATGTGGGGTGCTTTGTTTGTTTGGAGGGTTCATTTTCTAGTGTTGTAGCACCCCACCTACGCCCCTTGGATCAGCAACATTTCTTTAAACAACTACTGCATAATGTATATTTGCTAGGCTTCCTATATCATTCCTGTGCAACCTTCTCATGGCAGGCTCACTTTAAATGCTAATAATTCTGTAGCTTTGTGAGCCACTTTTTCAATGGCAACCATTCTGAAAGGAATCTCCGATGCATTTTTATTGTATAATGTAGAATTTTCCAGTGTGTTTCTGTTCCATAACAGCCTTGGGCTGATGTTTGAAATGGCTGTTGGAATCATTACAGATCATAAATTAACATGGTCTTTTGTGCGTGTGCCTTTTAATGTGCAATGTTTTAAAGGAGAACTAACCCCTAAAAATGATTAGGGCTAAAAATGCTATGTTTTTTATACTGAACTTATTTGTACCAGGGTAAAGTTTCAGTTTGTCAGTAGCAGCAATGATCCAGGACTTCAAACTTGTCACAGGGGGTCACCATCTTGGAAAGTGTCTGTGACACTCACATGCTCAGTGGGCTCTGAGCAGCTGTTGAGAAGCTAAGCTTAGGGGTTGTCACTAATTATCCAACAGTAAATGAGGTTGGCCTGTAATATAAGCTGATGCTTTAGGGCTGATTATTAAATTCTGATGCTACTTGCTCTGGTTTCTGTGCTGCCATGTAGTAATTGTCTGTATTAATTACCAATCTGTCTTATACTGTGACATATATTCCAGATTCTTTAATATGCCACTTAATTTGATGTAAACTATCTGTTGCTTAAGCATTCATTTTGGTGGTACAGTTTTCCTTTAAGTTTTATTTACATAAAAAGTAAATTTTTGCTCAGCTATTGCAATTTTGCTTATTATTCTGTTTTAGCATAAATAAATATAATAAAATGGATTACAGGGCAACAGCTGTTTTGCCAACTGGGCTCCAAAATAATATGCACGTAGACTGCAACATCTGTTCAACTTAAAATATGTATTGAATCTAGTCAGTCTGAACTGCACTTAACTGTTTGTCCCCTAAAGCAACAGAGGAATCTTGCTGAGCTTCAGATATCAACTGAAATATAGAAATATATTCATTTAATTTCAAATCAATTTTTAAAGAAGTTGTATTAACGGCAAATATTTGTTATAATGCGTCATACGCAACTGCTTCTGCTTTTCATGGGCCAATTGCAGCAGGCTTTGGTTCCTTTTCACCTTGAGCGTTAGTGGCAGTAATTGTATCTCAGTGACTCTGTAGAAAAGAGATTGTACTCTAGTAAATCAGCCAGGCACTAATGTTGTTCATTCAGCGGAACAGTAACTTGCCTTTGTAGGAGATCCATTCTCAGATATTCATCTTTTGATTAGGAGCGGCAGAAATAGTAGCGTTCTTGGCATATACCATTTATTCAGTGTTTGGCATGGTGTATAAAGAGATTTGTGGTACGACTTGTACTTTCTTCCGCTGTTTGCAATATACACAATTTTATTGTAATGTGACACAGTGACAAATATGCAGTAGAAAAAACCACAGACATACAATATTAAGAAACTAGTGTTACTGGAGTAGAGAAGCATTTCTGTGCCACTAAATACAGTTTGAACTATAGCTTCATACTGGGTTGCTGCCTTATCTCCCTAAAATCTGATATAAAAGCCCAGGCTGCATGGCTGAAGCCACATACATTTAGATGCATGCACTGTGGCAGTAACGGAACTAGGGGTAGGCAGGCCCAGGTGCAGATTGTGCAGCCGGGTACGCCCACCCATTTTTCCTGTAGTGCGCAGACTGCAGGTGGGCTCGCAAGGGGTAAAATTGCACCCCCTGAATTATCTTCAGATTTTGTAAATGGGGACAAGCAGCTGAAAAAGATGTATTGTATTTCTAAACCACATTACTAACTATTGTTCCTTTTTTTTATTTTATGAAGAATAATAATGACTTCATCAGCTGCTGGCATCTGCAGAACATTTTGAACAAGCAAACTACAGTGCTGCTAAACTTGTTGGGCTTTCTAATACTCCGGCCATTGAAGGGACAAAGTACAACAACCGTTCCAATTGTATTGCTCCTACTGCAGGCTCCAGACTGACAGACTGTGATGCCGCAAGGTTGTTTTTCCTGTTTAATTGAATTTTTTGCATGTATAAGCTTTCCATATTTAAAAGAAACCAGTGGAAGTAGAATAAATACAATAATATCTTGAAGAGGAAAGGAAAGAGGTTTGAGCCTGTGATAATATGAAAAAACAATGTCTGCACACTGTATATTGAAGACAGAGCTCTCAGCAGAGATTACGCTCAGGAGAGAAGCGCAGGAAAAGCCAACGAGTGTAACTAGTTGTAAGTGTGTGAAGGGCTGTTAAACAAGATAATAAGGATTTTTTAAATCTTATAATGTGATTGGAAGCCAGAGATGTATTTTAATAAAGACAAAGGAGACACAGAGCTATTGGTTATGTGCCGCTTGCAGCAGCACCAATTTTTTTTTCCAAAAGTGTTTTTATTTTGCTTTACATCCAAGATAACATTATAACAAATGAAATAAAATAAATTAACAGAGTAACTGTCAAGTGACGTATCAAATGATTAGGATCTCACAAATTTTTTACATTTCCATATTGAGACCAAGATAATCGTCTTTTGGTTTATAAGTATTCTTAAATTCCGATTTGTAAACTTTGTCTCCCTAATGTTTTCATATGTTCCAGGGTAGCATCATTAGACAGGTGTTATATTTGATCCATTAATATTCTGTTAAGGTATTGACTCCCTGATGATTCCGTTGTAGTTTGTCGTCTGGTTGTGTTTGTAACAAGCTGGTCAGCCTCATGAACAGATCTGGTGCCTCGTAATAATTCTGTTTCATACCATGTTGGGAAACTGGGCAGCAAACTGGAAAATGAGGTTTAATGTTGATAAATGCAAGGTTATGCACTTTGGCAAAAATAATATAAATGCAAGTTATACACTAAATGGCAGTGTGTTGGGAGTTTCCTTAAGTGAGAAGGATCTTGGGGTTTTTATAGATAACAAGTTGTCTTATTCTGGGCAGTGTCATTCTGTAGCTACTAAAGCAAATAAAGTTCTGTCTTGCATAAAAAAGGGCATAAACTCAAGGGATGAAAACATAATTATACCTCTTTATAGATCCCTAGTAAGGCCTCATCTGGAGTATGCAGTGCAGTTTTGGACTCCAGTCCTTAGGAGGGATGTAAATGAGCTGGAGAGAGTGCAGAGACGTGCAACTAAACTGGTTAGGGGGATGGAAGACTTAAATTATGAGGGGAGACTGTCCAGGTTGGGGTTGTGAGGCGCTTGCGAGGGGACATGATTACACTTTACAAATATATTCGAGGACATTATAGACAAATATCAGGGGACCTTTTTACCCATAAAGAGGATCACCGCACCAGAGGCCACCCCTTCAGACTAGAAGAAAAGGACTTTCATTTGAAGCAGCGTAGGTGGTTCTTCACAGTCAGGACGGTGAGGTTGTGGAATGCACTGCCGGGTGATGTTGTGATGGCTCATTCTGTTGATGCTTTTAAGAGGGGTTTGGATGATTTTTTGGACAGACATAATATCAAAGTATAGCTATGGGCATACAGGTATATGGTTTGTGTTTGAAAGAGTGGAGATGTGTGTGTGTGTGTGTGTATGCTGGGTTTTTAATTTGGAGGGGTTGAACTTGATAGACTCGGTCTTTTTTCAACCCAATTTAACTATGTAACTATGTAACTATGTAGTATGTTGGACTGTTTATATGGTTAATTGTCTAATGGTGGGTGGTAGTGTGTTTATGTATATTGACCAAGTGTCAATTAATTTTTCAATGTTTTTTTCTTTGTCTGTTAGAGTTACCACCCAGTCCATATGGAAGAGGAATTGTAGCTTTTGAAGGACTAAGGAAATAGGTGGGGAGCATTGGTGAAGTATTGCTTTTCGGGCTGCTAATAGCAGCAGCAATTTATAATTGTTGAATGTGGCTGGTTGGAAGTACTACATTAATCCATACAGGAACCTTTGGTAATTTCTTTGTTAAAGCAAAAGGTTATATTTTAACAGGTATCCTAAAGGAAATTCTGGCAGTATGTTGTCTTGCTATGTTGACATGTATGTTGAAATGCTTTGAGAGTTTTTTACTACCAATAACGAGTAGAAGAAAACGTCATCATATTCATAATTTTATTATGAATATGAGCACTTATTTACTTAATGATGGCAAGTAATCAATGCAAAATGACAAGCCACTGGTACACTTACATGCCAATTGCTTTCATTTACACAGTTGTAAAATGTAGTGTGTGCAATACACAAAGGGGAGTCTGTACTTGGCATCTTGGGTACTTGACTCCCTTGTGCTGGAACATGCTATGTTTTGTCCCTAAAAAGTAGGCGCAGCTGGAAGAGTGGCATCTTGAGGCTTGAGCTGCTACATGTGTGCCCAGGTAGGCATGAGCATGTAGTGTATGGCATTTCAGTGGTTACAATTCTGTGTCCAATTTAGCTATTGTCAACTGGTAATTACAAATGAGCCCTTTGATGATCTTGCCACATAATTTTCAGGTGTTACATTGGGAATCGGATATAGAACAGGAGCTCCAGAATGAATCATTCATTGATTTTAACCAAATTATTGGTGGTTGATTTTTATGACCTTTAAATAAAACCGATGACAAAGGTGAACAGAAAAAAGGAGTTCTTGAAAGAAGAGGTTACCACTTTATGTTCCTGTATTTTGATTAGAGAAGCAGAATGTAGAAAAAGGGGTTGTAGAAAAAGCCTTCACTTTCTAGGGCAGTTATAATGAATTTTATTTACGCTTTCATCACTAACAGAGAACACTGCAAAATAATTTAGTTCTAGCTTCATAAAAGTCAAGTTCCATTTTTCATGGTAAAAGATCAAATCAAAGGCTGTGTTAACTTTCAAGGAGCAAAGGTACAGGAGTCAAAGGAAATGCAATGTAGAATAATGGAAAAGATCACAAGAAGTTTTTATAGCAGTTTTGCAGATATACAGGTAGAATAAGAATGGGACATCTAGTCAGTCCAGCAGACAAAGGGGTTTTGAGTGCACTCTGAAAATGGAATTTGTGACCTAGATACAAAGAACAGCTTGACTCTAAATATTTAAACAAACACCTCAACAGAATAATTTAGGTTGAGGCATGTTAAATCTTTTAAGCAGTGTTGAATGAATGAGAGTAGATTTCCAGCTCACAGCTGATCAAAACCGTAGAGAATCTTCTAGACCTTTCTAACCTATTCTGCTTGTCTTCTAAGAGAACTATTAAATTCCATGGTTACTTTGCATATTTTGTATGGCTTAGGATCAAAACGTTCCACACTTTCTGATACAGAAAAGGATTTCTTTTTTTATTTCCGTGCTATTGTATGTGCGTTTCATGTAACTGTCAGCTGAAGAAAACTGAATTTTTAATATTTAAAAATGAAAATGCAAAAGGTCAAATTTCTATAACAGATGTCTCTTTTTGTCTAAAAAAGTTGCATCATCTATAGTATTAGTATAACAATCTATGATATATATATATAGAAAATGACCTTGTTTTCAATGGTCAGTATGGATAATTTCATACATTTTGTTAACTAGATTACTGGGGCTTTTGAATCTATCCATAACAAGCAAGCCTATATTTTATCTCCATAAATTGCATCATAGAATTTTTTTTTTCTTTCAGCACCATTCAGTAGTCTGTGTTGGCAACAATGGGCTTTTTCTGTGCTACCTACTTGGAGTAAGGCCCTTAAGAAAGAAGCAAACGTGACTGTACAGTTATCTTGCAGTCACCCCTTCTTGGAGAGAAAATACTATTCGTTAAAAAGTATTTGCCTGTGTGATAGAGAATCATAGGCAAATACAAGTAGTCCTTAGTCTTATTACTCATCAAGTGCACCGCCATGAGCCCTCAGCAAAGGGAGCGGTTCAAAACCGAAACAATGTAGAACAGGCACTCGAATGAGTCATCTTCCATCAGGCAAAAGTGTTTGACGTAAAATATGTTTTTATTGTATAATTGTTGTTACAGCCTTATACATTCATAGTGATGACATCTCAGAAGCTCCAGGGTCTCCAAGCCGACCACACATCAAAGCTTAAATCCTTTGGGTATTTGCTCCCAATGCTGTCTATAGCATGAGCACTCCAGACAACCACTACTGAACTGCACATCTCCACACTCTCCATAGTGTGAACACAAAAATCCAAGCTCCAAACCCTCTTGGTTGAGCAGGCATTGGAGGATCCTGCCCAGTCTTGGCAGGCCTATCAAATTCCACTGTAGCCTACATTTTTCCGGATAAGATTCTCCACAGTGAAATAATGTCCAGCAGCAGTCTATTAGTACTAATAATAATGGTTGTGTGAGCATATGGCATCCCCTTTTATAGTCCAGTGGTGCATCAGCCACACCTTGTGCACAAAAGCTCTTAGCCCCTGCACAAAAACCCAGGAGACCCCATAGTTCAAACTAAAACAAGGGACTTTCCATACCATGTGGTTTAGACAATAGGATTAACCCTATGGGTACCTACAATTATAATAAAAACAGCCACTCTAATAAATATCTTTTGTTATTAGAACTTTGCATATTCTTTTTTAAATGCAAAACTAAGCAAAGTGCCTTTCTAATAATTAATAGCTCTTGATTCACACTGGGCAATATTTAGCTAAACCAAAATGAAAGGCACAGTCCTGCCTAAATAGAAAGTGTATCAAAGTAATTAAAATATAATGTGCTGTTCCTCTGTACTGGTAAAACTGGTGTGTTTGCTTCATAAAGACTAGTATAGTTTTATATGAACAAGCTGCTGTGTAGCCATGTGGGCAGTCATTCAAGGTGACACAAAGATGAAAATACACAGGTTACATAACAATCACAGATAAAACACAATTGTATTGCACAGGGCTTATCTATGTAACCTGTGTCTTTTCTTCCTTTTTTCCAGCTTGAATGGCTGCCCCCATGTCTACACAGCTTGTTTATATAACTATAGTAGTCTTTCTGAAGCAAACACACAGCTTTAACTAGTGTATGCTAACCGTATATTATGTGTTAATTACTTTAAACCACTCTTATTTTTGGGTGTTACTGTTCATTCTCCCTCAGCCCCCCATAGGGTATTCAACAGAGGGTGGCAACTAATTAACAATAATTTATTAACTGTATAGTTAACTATACAGGGCAGTTATTGGTATTCTCCCTATCCAAAAGTTTTCCAAACAGTCTTTTATTATTCAGTGACTGTGAACCTTGTAAAATTAGAGTTAGTACCAATTAAATGTCTTCTAAGTGAACTTAAATACACATTTCCCAAACTTTTCTCAAAACCTTTGTTAATACGAACCTGTAGCATGAGTGATTTGGTTCAAGTACATATTAGATGTATACATATTTAAACTTATGTTGATGTGATTTCTATTTCCAAATATTATTTTTATTAAAGCCTCACTAAATAGTAGGGCTTTTAAATTTATTTCAACTCATTGAGAATTATCCAAAATATTGTCCCATTCCATTTTAATATAAATAATTATTAAATTCTATAAATGTATGGAATTCCCTTACTCAAAAAGATATTTCAGATTCTACAAAAATAATTCCAGAAATGGCTCATTAAACCTTAAAGTTAATATTTGTGCCTAAAAATAGTGTTGAGTAGGTTAGCAAAACATTATTTACTCTTGTTGTGAATATCTTAGCCTTATGGTACATAGGTGTATTTTCATCTTCAGTGTATTAACCACAAGCAAATGGAGAAATCGATCGATTCAACAGAAGTCTGAAAGAAGCACTACACTCTTTCACACAAACCATATATGCCTATAGCTATACTAACCATAGAGTTTAGTATTAAAATAGCCTTTGATATTATGTCTGTCCAA
>CM044432.1:155136138-155148345 GCA_024363595.1 Xenopus borealis | reverse complement strand
ATACGCTGCTCATCCTCGGCTACCAAAACACAACAATTTCTCAGTAAGCCAAAAAGTTCCTGCTGTTTCCTGTTTGTTTCAGAAAGAAATGTGGCCAATGCTGCAGCTGATGCTAAAGTGAGCATTTTAGACTGAAAGGTGCCAGGCAGAGAATATTGCTTGCCATAACCCTTATTACTTTGATTCTTGCATAGTATAGTGCTGTTTCCTTCCTTTATCTGATACAGAAGCAGTTTTCTTTTTGAGATTCTAACAAGTGTATCCAGTAGTTTTATGACCACTGTGGTCTAAGATATTAGAAACCTTTTATTTTTATCTCTGCCATATATTAAACTCTTAGTAGCATTAGTAGCAGCATCATGAAGACACTATGCATTTTAACAAGGCAAAAGAAACAATTTTGAGGTATTTTTTAAAATATGAAATGGATTTATTATAGATTATATTTTGTGACATTACAAATGGAAGTGCCTAAACACAGAAATAGTGGCATAACTGTATACCTTACAGAGCATAGAGCATCGCATTAATTTTTAGGTTTTTTCTTTTTATTCACCTTCTGCTGTCAGGTTTAGTGATGGGCGAATCTAGCCAGTTTCGCTTCGCCGAAAAATTCACGAATTTCCAGCGAAATATACGCAAATTGGCAAAAAAATTTGTGAAACGAGTTGCGGCAGGTTTTTGTTGCGCGTTGCGTCAACTTCGATGCGTTGCGTCCTTTTCGTCGCATCGTTTTCATCGTGTAGTTTTCAATGTGCGATGCGCGACTCGTTTTTTAAGCGAGTTTTCGCCAGCCGAATTTTCGCTGGTGTTTCGTGAATTTATTCGCCAGCGCGAATCGCGGGAATTCGCCCCTGGCGAATAAATTCGCCCATCACTGGTCAGGTTATATTTAAACTTATACTTTTAATTTTATAGTTCCATTATGTTACACTGGGAATTTCCTTTGGAAGAAGACAGTTCAATAATTTAAACTTCAAGGAGGTAGAACTGCACCTTATCCACAAAACTCTAAAGACTTATTGAGCTGTTAAATGTGATGAAGATACTTTATCATCTCCTGTTGCAAAGTCGTTTAGTATTTTGCTAAGAAGGATGAATGGCAGGGCTTTTAAAGAGCTGTTAGTAAATGCGGTGGAATAACTTCTAGATAGTTTAGAAAATCCTGTTGAAAAGTTTGCTCTATAAAACTTTGTTTTCTAGTTCTTCTAACACTTTGTTGTCACCTTCAGCTTCCTGATCAATATTTCCTATTCCCTGTTTCTAATTAGTGCGTTGGGAACTATCTCTTGGTGCTGCTATCAGGCAAAAGAATCACCCAATGACACCAGAAGTTCTACGTGATGAGTGGGCAAAGATCTGTGATTTTGATAATGCCGACAAGCCACAGACAATCCAAGGTACCCAATATAAATTAGACCACAAAACTTTTATTATTGTGTCCAGCAATATGTAGTATATATAGGGTGCATTTTCTAAAAGCCATCCGGTGCTTTAAACTTGTCATTTAGCTTAGTAGTACATGCAGTATAAGTTCTTAGGCCATAAAGTAAATCTAAAGCTTTTATAAAAGGAAGGTGGGATGGTATAACTAAAATGCACCTAAGTGATTATTTTGTGTATATTAATCACAAATATATTGTGTAATGTTTTGCTTATGCTTATTGAGAGGGTTAAATGATTATTTCAAAAACCATAAATTTGTTTTGTATCATTTGCCAGCTGGACATTCTAAATTAGGTCAACAGGTAAATGTCCTCTCAAGAAGAAATTCTGATGCCATGGTATGGGACAGTCATTTTGATTGAAGCAAAGTTAAAAACGTTAATACAATTTTGTTTTCTGGCTACAAAAAGTGAAACGAGTTTAATCTTTTTTTTAATATGCTGATCAATTTACCCCTGTGCAAATTGATATACTTATCTTAATTGTAATAGGTGAAGATATCCAGCTTCAGATTAATGTGCACACTCCAGTGGGTTAAATACAGAAATGCACCATTTTGGGGGATCTGATACCTTTGTCAGTTCAGGCATAAAAAACTGTCAGTAATGTTTTAGTTATCCTGTGCTAACCTATCCTTTTTTAAAACTGTGAAATCCTTTTCCATATAATGTGTAACAGGGTGGGTCAGGGTTTTCCTAAACTTCCCATGGGTTACTATCCACTGGTTTTGGTACCTGGGCAAGGGGTCCAACTCTCAGCAACTCCCGGTAGGCACAATATAGTTAGACTTTTTATCTCCAGGTGGTGTCCCTGCTTATGGTATGGAGGAAGGGATTACAACTCGGGTATAAGCTCACAGCAATCATTCTTAATCAAATAAACTTTGGGCACCAGTGGTTCTTTAAAACAGCAGAACATTTATTGAACTTGTGGTACACTTCATGAAGCAAGTAGTGCAGCAGGTCTTTTATTACAGTTGTATTACTTAAGAATACTTTGTGATGCTTTGGTTAGCCAGCTTTGTGAAATGAGCCACCTTTCCTGCATCTGGTGTACAATCTCCATGGAAGGCGACCTCACAGCTGGTTGGACCTTCCAAGGATCTCTGTATCCCTGAGCCGAACCACTTGCGTCCCTAACATGATGTGGATGTCACACCACAGGGTGCTAACCATTCACTTAACTCCTCGTTGAAGCCTTAGCTGCTCACTAACTTTCCTGAAATTATCTGTCACTCCTAGAGTGACCTATTACAGTTTCTAACCTGATACTCACTAACTTCTATACTGAGGCCTACTTCCACCTCAGGCCTTGGCAGCACACCCCACTTCCAGTGGGTTTACTGGAAAGAGACAGAACACATGGCACATCCTTTTTTTATAACCTCTGGCAACTACTCCCCCTCCCCTAGGGGGAAAAAGGACCCAGCCTAGTTGGCTAACATATTCACTGGGGCATAGAAACACCTTTTTACATAGTGACATCTACTGGCCAGTCCATGAACTGCTAACGCAATACTTTCACATAGGACGAAGGAAACAGCTCCCCTTGTGTAACTGAGGACCCAATCTAGGTGTTTAAATTATGCCCAGGGAACAAAGGACCTAAAGGTTAGCAAAACATTTACCCTCCTACATAATCTATAAAGCATTAATTTAAAATGTTGATTTCATTAATATATCATTAAAATAAGTGAAATCTGCTTGTCAGGTAATTTCTCACACTTTTGGTGGTATCTGCTCCCAGTTTGCTTAATTAAAGGGTTCCTCTCCACAGAATGAAGAAGTCATCCAATTTCAAAAGTCCAAATAAATTTCACTCTGGAGAAATGCAAACAATTCCTTGTTTCATTGTTTGTATTTTTTTCTGCACAACATATTTCAGATCCTGTGATCCTTCATCAAGCACCTGATGAAGGATCACTGGATCCGAAACATGTTGTGAACAAAAACAATAAAACAACACTAAATTTCTTGTGGTTCTTGTGTCATAGGGAGTTTACTTTTCCTTTAAAGGTTCCAGGAGGTCCCCATAGCCTAAAATAGCAATTTCACAAGTTTAAAGCGGCGATTGGCTGACTTTTTAAAAAAGACTGTACTTTGATTTTTGAATGGTCAAATTTTAAAATTTTAATCAAATTTTTTTCAGTTTGAATCGAATTTTGGCCTATTCAATAGTCAAAGTACCCAAAAATTACCCAATTTTCAAATTTTCACTTCGACCCTTAGTTAATCTGCCCCTTTGTGTGTGAAAATACACAATTTACAAAAAAACCCATATTGCCTGAATATGCCAGTACCAAATATATATAGTTTGATAAAGATTTCTGACTGACTCCCAGCAGTACACTATGAAATTTTCAAAGCACTACTCCATAAATTGGCATATGTACAATACATTGCAAAAATTGCTTCTAACAACAGGTTTACCCCAGAAAACCATATATTTTTTAGACAGTACACATTCTGACAACTACAAAATGAGTACATTTTTTACACCATACTCCTAGGGGAAGATTTATGAAGGGTTGCATTTTGAATTAAAAAGAAAATCAAAATTCTAATGCATTGTTCGATTTGAACAATTTTGGAAAAAATCCTTCGAATTTCAAAAACTTAAAGGTTCCAGGAGGTCCCCCATAGACTAAAAGAGCAATTCGGCAGCTTTAAGGTGGCAAAGTGTTGAGTTTGAATTTTTTTTAAATACACATTACTTCGAAATTCAAATTTTTTTATTTTTTCAATCAAATCGAATTTTGGGCTATTCGAAGTCCAAGTTGCCAAAAATTACTTAGAAATTCTCTTTTTTTTATTGAAATTTTCACTTCAACCCTTCATAAATGTGCCCCCTAATCTTCAAAAGAAATGCAACAAAATCACCAATAATGTGGTAAAAGCATTGGAATAAAGTACAAAATATTTTGCTCTGGCTAAAAAAAAGTAATAAATGTATCCTCATTTGCTTTGCATTCGCCCAAAGATTGTTCCTGAAGGGCACCCTTGGTCTAAGCAAGGGAGTAATTCTTCATTTCCTGGGTCACAGTATGACTAATAGCTATCCTAGGTTTTTGTGACTAGATTGCAGTGTGCTCTGATATAAAAGTTTGAGCCATGCAGCTCTAGAGGCTTTTTGCCAGAGGCTTCAGGCTTCCTCCCTGAGAATTAAGGTCTCACCCAGGGGATATATTGGATATATAAAGCTACAAGTTGGTGCAATGGTGCCACTCATTTTACTGTAAGCTTACACAGGAAAAAACCTGAGGCCAAGGGCACACTGGGCTAACTCTCAGGATGCAGATAGACACAGGCCGAGAACCAGCCACTACACTTGAATTGGTGCTCTTCTGTGTCAGTGTCTGCAGGATGTGAATCAGAACAGTGGGCCCTTGGCCTCAAATGAAATGAAAAAACTCTAATGATCGAGTTCATGTCAACTCCCGCTGATTTCTACATGACAGCACCAGCTTTTAGATTAAAATTTACATTCGAATTTTTGAGTTTTAAAAAAATATGTTGAATGTGTGAGTTTGAGTGGAGAAAAAAAAAATCTGCCCCTAAGTGTAGTTATTTAGAAACTTTTTTAAATCTATATTTATTTTATTGTAGCAAAACAATGCAAAATGTTTGCTTTCTGTATATTGTGTTTCCATTTTAAATAATTAATTGTAGAATGCAGATAGTGTATAATTAGTTAGGCCAATGGGGAAAATATTAACATTTCCCATAGCCCATCCAAGCATTCAATATATTTAATCGGTCCATTTTTGAAGCTCTGCATAGTTGAATTTTTCCTATTGAATCAAGAGAATAAATTGAATGGTTTGATCAAGATTCCTATAAATATCTAACAGATAGGAATACTGTGGGATATCCTGTGTCCAATTATTTATTACAAGTCAAGTACTCGCTGTGCTTAAATAATGTGTGTAGTGCTGCATGTAGTAATAATGGTAATTAGATTGTATAATATATGCTATTGGTTCATTACTCCCTCTGCTCCACAGTCAAGAAATAATGGCTGTAATCATTTTGTTAAATCAAAACCTTTTTTAGATCTTCAGTGTTTATAATGTGGGGGTATTTCAGGTGTTCCTATGTTTTATTTCTCCTGCTGATTTCTCTTAGTTGGAAAGGAATTTTGATATTTAAATAATTTAAATCTTTCAATAGAAAAGCAAGATGAAGTGCATGTACCCTTTACACTATTGAAGTTAGAAAAACTACCTGGTGCATTCTTTAATAATGAGCTTTATGGAAGGCAAGGAAATGTAGTTAAAAGCATTTATAGAGGACACTAAAGAATTAAAAAGCACTTTAAATTTTAATAAGATATAGAAGAAATCCCAAGATCCAAAATAATGCACCATTCTGTGAATGGATATAAAACAATGGACACTGGGGTAATGATGAGTCCCATAAAAAATGTTCCTGGAGTGAGAATACCAATAAGTATATAATGGAACGTGAACCAATTACTATGGTTATTGGATGGTACAGAAAGTAATAAAAATGCATATAAGACAGTGTTACTGTAATAGTCCCATAAAAATCATAAAAGGAAAACACCAGACAAGATGTAGCCATAATAGATGAAATGAAATATGATGAAATTCTGTATGAACCATGCTGATAATAATTTAACATAGGAAAAATTCCTTCTATCACACTGGTAGTTTAAGCACTACTGCCAGTTAGAAGGGTTGTTTTCGTACACTAGAAACATGAGGACTAGTGATGAGCGGAAATTTTACCAGGTTTCGTTGCAAAAGAACTACACCTACAGATGCAGCCACTTGGATTTTTTAAATGCGACTCAGGGTTAATTGAAGAAACTGTGTTATCTAACTCATTTAATGAATTTAACCTTTTCATTAGCATACCAAAGCTCCATTGTTTTCAATGGTGAACTCTTTAATTGGATGGGATGCTGTGACACAATATTCTGTGATAAGTGAGTTAAATGGGATGTCTGAGTTAAGTTATTCTGTGTCAAACACACAATCCAAAGTGTCTTCTAGTGATGGGCGAATCTACCCAGTTTCGCTTCGCCGAAAAATGTGCGAATTTCCAGCAAAATTCGTCAACTTCGTCGCGTCGCGTCATTTTTTTCACAAGTTTTTGCCGAAGCAAAATTAAGTGTAAGTCATGCACCTGGGATGTAAAAATATTCAAGCCACTTATAACCTTAATGAGACTGCACTAGGCAAATCCATTATTAAAAAGGACCTTGGAGTTCTTGTAGATGATAAACTTGGCTGTAGCAAGTAATGCTAGTCAGCAGCATCAAGGGCAAATAAGGTCTTGAGCTGTATTAAAAGGGGCATAGAGTCACGGGAGGAGGGGGCCATTCTTCCACTTTATAAAGCACTTGTAAGGCCACATCTAGAATATGCCGTACAGTTTTGGTCTCCCTCACTCAAACAGGACATTATTGTATTAGAGAGGATACAGAGAAGGGCAGCTAAGCTGGTAAAAGGTATGGAAAATCTTGGCTATGAGGAAAGACTGGCCAAATTTAGGATGTTCACGCTGAAGAAGATGCGCTTAAGGGGTGATATAACTATGTATAAATATAATAATCTCTCTAATGCTTTATTCACCAGTAGGTCTTTCCAGCTGATACAAGGTCACCCATTCAGTTTAGAAGAAAAGAGGTTCCGCCTAAATATTTGGAAGGGGTTTTTTACAGTGATAGCAGCGAAGATGTGGAATTCTGTCCCTGAATCAGTTGTACAGGCTGATACATTAGATAGCTTTAAGAAGGGGTTGGATGGCTTTTTATCAAGTGAGGGAATACAAGGCTATTGGAGATAGCTCATCGTACAAGTTGATCCAGGGACTAGTCAGACTTCCTAAGCTTTATTTTCCCTGTATAATGGTGAAGGAACTAAAATCTTTCACCATTTAGATTCTCTAAGGGAAGGCTTTCAAGCTCACTTTATGCTGTAGGTATCATCGTACACTAATCCAGAATAACAAAGTAGTCGATCCTAAATGGTTGGTATGGGCTACTGCACTTGCTCATTTTAAGCATGTTATATAAGAGGCTTACTTGAGCAGCTATCTAGCCTTGCTGATGGGGTGAATCTATATATATATATATATATATATATATTTTTTTTTTTTTTTGTGTGATAACTGTAAGAAAAAGACTGCAGTTTTTAAGCAACTTTAGTTGCCATTGATATAGCTTTATGCTGCTTGTGTAATTTTTTTTTTTTGACCATCTTAACTAAAGGTGAATCCTGTTATACACACAGATTTTATCAGATATGTGAGTTTCTTGATGCGTAGAATTCTCTTAGTCTTCCTGCTCTTCGTTTATGACTTCAGTTTCCAAAGCATTAGTGTCTTTCCTACAAAAGGAAAACCTATGAGTTTTTCTTCTTCTAGTATCTTTTTGAGGCTCAGTCTTTTTCTACAAAATGCCATTCTAGCTGGAAAACTTTCTCCCCCAAGTTAAGTTATAGTCTTTAAAGGGATGAGGTTAACTTTTTATTTTGTATTCAGCATAATATTGCAAGATGTTCCTTAGTTCTGACCACTGGCCAAGATTCTCAGTGAATGCATTGGGGTGACCTTTCTGCTATTGATCTCTCAGTGGATTGCTCTAATATACAGTGGGGGTCGTTTACAAAGTTTGCTCAGTGCATATTTATTTGTGACTGGCTGTATTGCCCATGTTTTTTCCTGAATGCTGAAATATTGCACTGCTGTGCCTGTCTTTCCATTTTTTTGCAAATTCGCATTAACAAATATTTGCAAATTATACCATATATATTATAATATGATTATACCATATTTAAAAAGTCAATATAGACATTCACAGTGAGATAAAAAAATTGCAATTCTGTTTGTGTATTAAATACACCACTCTTATACATGTTTGTAAATATATCCAAAAAGTTTCACTGTGAGAACCATTCTGTGCTGACCACAGTCTGCAAATGAGCCCCACAGTATGTTCCAGTTACTCTAGCAATTTTCTAGTTCTTGTGTTAGTTTTAAGGGCTTTGCTGTCTACAAGCAATGACAGAGGCAGACACAAAAGTCCTTATAAAATAACTGCACTGACAGTCTTATGGCTGCTCTAGCTGCGTAATAGCATAAGCATGATGATGCAATAATTGGACACAATCAACTCACAACACTTTAACAAACAAGGAAAAGTTGTGCTCACCACTGATTTTAAAACCATTAGGCAGGGGTGCAATGAGGCTGTGACCACAAAATACATATAGGGGCAGATTTACAAAATTCACGTGAATAATTTGAAGTTCGATCGAATTTAATATAAATTCGAAGTCGAATCTTCGAATATGCAAATTAGGCTAATTCGACCATCGAATATTCAAATTCGAATATTCAAATAAAATTTTATTTGAATATTCGATAGTCGAATACTTCCCCTTTAAATTTTTATTCGACCACCTACTTTGCCAGGATCAAGCTACCAAATTGGGAATCCTTAGCTGAGATCGAATATAAAAAATCTAATTTATTTATATTCGATCGTTCTATCGAATTTCGGTAAAATCCTTCAAATTCCCATGGTCGAATTTCGAATTTTTTTTTAATTCGAAATTCGTCCATTAGTAAATCTGCCCCATAGTGTTTATATTATATATATATTTTGTGGTCACAGCCTCATCGCACCCTGCCTAATGGTTTAAAAATTAGGGGTGAGCACAACTTTTCATTGTTGTTATAGTTATACAGGAGCAGTGACCAGCTCTCTGTTGTAGCCCCCACCCTTCCCAGCTATAGTCAGGTGATCCCACTGGTGTCTAATAAAAGGGTAACCAAGTTTGGGAGTTTTACTTTGAAAGCAGCACGTAAGTTGCAGGTAAAACTTAGTCCCTTTGTAAAATGTACAATGAAGCAATAGAATTCTTAATGAATCAGATAAAAATTGAGAGTAGGACTGGCCAGATATGGGATGACTTTGACGTAGTTGGCCAGCTTAAATATATTGCAATATATGGGCAAACAATCCCTGTTGTTTAAAGGGTAAGGCATTTTTTAGTAGCTGTATGCACAAAATGTCTCAATGTCTTAAATATATTGATAATGGGTTTAGTGCAGAGGACTGTATTTGTCTGTATGTATTTTGTGGTCACAGCCTCATTGCACCCCCACCTAATGGTTTTAAAATTAGAGGTTAGCACAACTTTTCCTTGTTTGTTATAGTTATACAGGAGCAGTGAAAATGTACAATGAGGCAATAGAATTCTTAATGAATCAGTTGTAATTTGAGAGTAGAACTGCCCAGATATGGGATGACTTTGACATAGTTGGCCAGCTTAAATATATTGCAATATATGGAAAAACAATCCCTGTTTTTGTTTATAGGGTAAGGCATTTTTTTAGTAGCTGTATGCCCAAAATGTCTCAATGTCTTAAATATACTTACGAAAAAAGGTAGGGTTCTGCATCTTTTGGTGTTTTTTTTCACTCGATGTGGTGATCCCATTTCTTTGTCTTGCTGGACAGTTAAGGTGTATTTACGCTGTGGACAGATGGTCTTTTGCTTGTTGACAACACGACTCTTGAAACCAATGCATGTATTAGTATACAGTATAGCTAGAGTAGCTGGATCATATATTAGTGCAATCCACTGAGAGGTCAACAGCAGAAAGTTCACCCAAAACATTTATTGAGAATCTAGGCCCAGATGTCATAACCGAAGCACTTCTACATATACATATCCACAAGCAAGTTACAGGCATTCTTGCATTAGAGTGTGATTCTGTGCTGTCACCACCTCCATGCTATTAATCTCTGCAACTATGGGAATTCTACTGATGTTCTGTATCCCTTAATTACCTTATCCAACAGATGCCATGCCTCCTAAAAAATGTTTTATTATTATTTATATATCTTATTCATGTATATTTTAATATCTAACTTCTGTTTAAGAATGTTTTAACTTACATTTTAACTATAAAGCATGATGCCTTGTGGGTGTTAATGCTTCATTTTCCATCCTATGTGATATATTGAAAAGGACATAAGTATTGACAAATGATCAAGCAATTTGTGAAGCTGTAGAAACTGCTTAAATTATGTGGAGACCTTTGCTCCTATGCTTAGCGTGAATATATAAAAAGTTTAAAGAGTGCTGTATAATGTGCATAATTTAATTGATTTTGTTCTGTCCATTGAGTGGCTCTGCAGACCTGCAATACATATTTTGACTGCTTTTTTTTCCTGATATGAAAATTCTTTAGACAAAAAAGGGCTTGATGGAAATTGCAATTTAATCCTTTCTGATCCTTGGAAATAAATCAGTGCTTTCAGAGTTATTAAAAAAAACAAAACTAAAATAAAGTCTAATACCGGTCAGGTCTGTAGATTAAATAAGCTGGCTCATCAGTTGCATGATAAGTGAGTCTCTCTGCTGTGCTGCTTGATTAGGCCCTGGAAAAGTGACAATTGCGGACTTCCAACACTTCTTATCTAAAAATCTTTAATTCAAACTTAACATTGAGGACATATTTTGTTTTGTTTATAAGAGGCCATTACCTACTGGGTTTTTTATCATCTCTAGGTGACATTTGTTTTATCATATGATTTAATTGGTTATGTAATGTCGACCATACAGAGAAAGATCTTCTCAAAATAGTGGATCTCTGCCTGATCTAGCCACCCTGTTGATGGGCCGTCTTGAATTCATCAGTCGGTCCCTGGGATGAAGACAGCATACATAGAACGTTCCAGTCTTTGTTCACATAAATTATAGAGCCACCTAATGGATGTAGGTTGATATCTGACCAGATATTGTTCCTCATTTCGCTCTGGGGAGAGGAGGCAAACTGTTTCCCGCTGGAAGGCCCATTTTTTATACCTTTAAGCCAGTGATGGGTACTCATTTTTATAAGAAAATCAGCTTGTAATTAAGATGAACTTGTTTTCTAAAACAGTAGTGACCAAGCAAATTGGTTACCTAAACTTGACATTGTTGTTACCTTCAACTTCTAGAGTGTAAAGTATTTATACACAACATAATAATTAGTGTATACACAGCATTAGGGCCCCATGTCTGACATTCCGGCTCATTAAAACAAGATTGGAAGAAATAAGATAAATATGCTGTTGTAGCAATATCCCTTTATTATTCTGTATTGTTTCTTGGCAGACTCTATAAACCCCCTGCATCAGGTACTGTCTCAAGTGGATTCTGAAAAGGTAGTTTCTATGAATCCAACTAGCCAAAGGACATCATTGTCAACTTCCAGCATTGATTCATAAACATAACAATGTCTATCCTTTGTGATGTAACTAGTGATGGGTGAATAAATAGTCGAAACATCGGCAAATGAGAGGACTGGATAGCAGGATGAGAGGAGTGCAAGGCAGAACAGGAACAGGAATCGGGAACAGGTAAGGAAAGGTCAGTACAAGGTCAAGGCAGGGAAAGATATAAGGTGGAAGGACAGGACGAGCAAGGCAGAAAGGACAAGGCAAGACAAGAAGCACAAGGCAAGGCAGGAAGGACAAGGCAAAGCAGGGAAGAATAACAAGAAAAGGGCTTTAACAACCTAGTCAGGGGCACTGCCACAGTACTAAGAGGCCAAATAATGCTCCGGTTACGTGTGCTTGGAGGGCTGGTCTTAAATAGGGCAGAGCCAGCCCTGATTGGCTGACTGCAACCAGAAAGGCACCAGAGCAGAGGCCAGGAAACCTATAGTGAGCAGCTCTACAGGCTGCTCTCCTGGCCTCATAAATAAGGCATTGAGCCAGAAACCCAAAGGTCCCTGGC
>CM044432.1:155093600-155120983 GCA_024363595.1 Xenopus borealis | reverse complement strand
AATGGAAAGCACCTAAACCCAAGTTAATGGATTTTTTTGTTTAAAACTGAGACAGAAAATCAGCACACATTTGGTGCTATATATTCTTTTAGTACTAAGAAGCTAACTTTTTGCCAGCAGTTAAAATTATTTATCCATATGGTTTTTATGTTTATTTTGGATGTTTTGTTGTAAACAAATACAGATGTATCTTAATAGGATTCACTATGCATACTGTATATGTTCTTGTTCCATCTCAGAGTTTTCATGAAAAGTCCCATTAAATGTGCATTCTCACCATTTCCCTTAATGTTTTAAAATTTTTGCAATATGAAAGTGCTAATAACGTAATTAAATTTGTTGCAATTTAATGTTTTAGCAGACTGTGTTTTCGCACTTTTGCTGCAGCTCTTGGTAATTAAATATTTGCAAAACACACCGCATCTCTTCTTGGGCACGTGCGTCCGTTTTTGGATGCCGGCACCCATTGGCGGCATTGAAAAGACGGACGTTGGTGTCCATTTTTAGAGGTTGACAATGGGTGCCGGCGTCCAAACACAGACAAGACACCAGTGAATTTTTGCCAGGCAAATCGCGGTAATTTGCCGTGAATTCGCTCCAGCCGAATAAATTCGCCCATCACTATCTCTCTGTTAAGGGGGTTCATTGTGGCTCCCAGCGGATTTACACTGCACTTATTTGATCCCATTGCCAGCTCATAGTGATGAGTGAAGTTTTGCCATAAAAATGAAGCCCATTATTAAAGAGACAGTTCAGGGTAAAAATAAAACTGGGTAAATAGATAGGCAATGCAAAATAAAAAATGTTTCTAATATAGTTAGTTAGCCAAAAATGTAATGTATAAAGGCTGGAGTGAGTGGATGTCTAACATAACAGAATACAACACAACATCCTGCTTTTCTGCTCCCTAAATCTGAGTAAGTCAGCGACTTAAAGGGGGGGCACATGGGACATAACTGTTCAGTGAGTTTGCAATTGATCCTCAGCATTCAGCTCAGATTCAAAAGCAACATTTATGACCAATGTGGCCCTCCCTCAATTCACTGATTGGTTACTGCCTGGTAACCAGGGTAACCAGTCAGTGTAAACAAAAGAGAGCTGAAAAAGTAGTGTTCTGTTCTGTTAGACTTACAGTCACAGCAATTCTATAACTATTGTAACTATTACAATATCATAGACTTACAGCCACTCCAGCCTTTATACATTCCATTTTTACCTAACTATATTGAAAACATTTTTTATTTTGCACAGCTTATCTATTTACCCAGTTTTTACTTTTATACTGAACAATTCCTTTAGTGGGTGAAAAAATTTGTCTCATGTAAATAAAATTGTCACCTATAGACTATAGACATATCAATGCATTTTGGTGAATTCTTGCACTTTCACAAATGTTCAGCAACATGGTTCAGATTTGCCTATTACTACTCGCACAATGAGAAAAGCTTGACTTTTCCCATGGGTTGTCAAATAGGACAAATATTTTCTTGTTTCCTCTTATTTAATGGCCTCTCTAAACAAGAACTGCCCATGTATGGAAAACACTCAAATCAACACTCTTGTCACTAACAAATCTTTGCATTTCTTGGACATACATACAGATATAAACTATAAATACCTGTAAAAGTATTTCACTATGCAATGTTTCGGGCCATTTAAGATTTCACTGCAATCTGGTGTTATTCATGGAAATGGTTAATGAAATCTACGACGTCAGAGAGGATCCAGCAGAGCTTTTATCATATTGAAAACTTGTTAAAGTCATTAGAGTACACATCCCCTTTACTTTTTCTCAATTTTACAAATGTCTGTCAAAACCATTTCACACCAAAGCACTTTGCAGCTAGAAAGGAAACAATTCACATTTCTGTTAGAAGTGAAGGTCATCTCAGACAGAAGCGAGGACAGTGCAGGGAATCTCTAAATAGGCAAAAAGAGAAGGCTGTGCACTGATTATTTAGAGGTAATGGAGAGATGTGACATCTTTCTAATGTCATACTTGAGAAGCTCTGAAATCTGGCAGTTTGTAGCCATACACAGTGAATTCTTCCGGTACTCAAAAATGACACTAATTGTATACTTTATTGTTATCTATTTTTGATAAAAATAAAGAAAATAATGAGGAACACATGGAATCAGCTGCTGTAATGGTGGCAAGAAATAATGGTATTAATGAATGAAATTAAATTCAGTGTAAAATCTTGGGGCTAATCTAAGACTAATCCTATGCCAGAAATTGGAAAATATTGAAATTGGAAAATATTTTCTGGTATGACGTATAGACTCTCTTGGAGCCTCAAAGCTACCATGCAGGATCATATCCTAAAATTTACATTCCACTAAACTTAAGGCCATATGAATACATTTTCTTTTGCTTTTTTTCTATTTACACGTTCACATTTTATTCTGTTAAATCTATCTCCACCTAAAATCTCCTGAAAAACCTCCTGCATGATGCAATTATTATTATTTATTGAAGGCAGCAATGCTGTTGGGTTTATTTAATGTGTAAACTGAGCATACAGAATATCTAGTCCCATGAAGGTACCTTCATGTATATTTTAGTTAAAATTTTCAAGTTGTATTTTTGGTCAAAATTCACAAATTTGAGTTGAAAATAATCCAAACTCAAATTTGAATTTGAGATTTATCACACAGTACTTTTACTGTGGGAACAACTCAAATTCCACTATTGCCACTTAAGAAATGCAGAATTCATGTAGAAGTCAATGGCAGAGGTCCAGTGACCCATTTAATGATGTTAATAGCTTCCAGTTGTAGATGTTCAAGTTTTTCCTAAAATAAGATACTTTTTGAGTTTCAAAGTAATTAGAGTTCATTCAGGTAAAGAAAAAAAAACATTTGACCTTTGAGAAATCAGCACCTTACTGCCAACTGATATTTTTGGATTACTTTTATTTTCTGCTGTTATATACAGCAGCTTTCTCTTAACTGATATTACAACCGGTGAATAGGTTTGCATTTAACTTTATGTCTAATGAATTTCCTTTGCAGTTTGCACATACTGTACCATGGGGCAGATCTTGTATGCTACAACCAGTTTTCTGTCTTTGTGGTTGGAGCTGGTGGATTTGGTGGGAAACGCTCATCATTCAAGGCCAAAGTATATATTTAACTGAACTTTATGTCGTACAAAATAAAAAATAAATGTGGTAGTCTGCATAGCAGTCACTGCATCAAGATTAGTTATAGGTCTGAACTGGAAGACTAAAGTTGATATTTTAATGGAGTACAGCAGACTGGCAGATATTTAACTGTGGTTACAAAAAAGTTGTTAATAAATGCATGTCATTGAATAGGAATTTCTTTTAAGACTACAATGCATTTGTTCTAAAAGAGATGAAGAAAAAATCAGTTGGCAGCCAGCTGCACCTAATGTATTTGAATACTCATCAAATATGATCAGGCTGTACAATGAGATGACACTCTCCTGCTGGGCATCAGTGTCATTTAGAGGGCAGCATTAATATTAAACCATAAGTTTATAGATGCTGTAAAGAATTTCATGCATTGGATCATTTTGTCTCGGGAACAATGAGGGTTTTAAATTTAAGAATGTATTTGATTTGTTTTATTATGTAGATATCCACATAATTTCTATAATTTGGAATAAGAAAAATAATGCCCAGTATATCTGGTAATTGGTAACTTAAGAGTAAATGAATGCTATTTTAAACCTTCTCATAGGGTATTTGCAATAAATAATGTACTGTAGTATGGATTTTTTCAGTGTGAAACCAGTTATGATTTTAGTTCTCTAAGATATTTTCTGTAAGGCATGAGCTATTGGGTTGTATAATATACTATTAAACCGGAAGTGTCCATGCTTCATTCTGCAGTTTCACTTTTGGTACTACTTTGCTTAGAAACATCATGAGTTTATGCTACCTCAACATGGTTATGGCTTCACATTTTCATTCAGATTGTAGCCAAACAACATTTTATTTGTTTGTTAAAGCAAGTTTCTTAGCTGTGAGAAATGGATGATCACTGGTTTATGCTTGTAAATCAGGAAAGCAGAGAATAAAGAGGCAACCAGCCAGAAACTGATAAGATATACAGTAACCCCAGTACATACTTTAAGGCAGAGTATGTTGAACATGATCCCAGAAAATGCACATCAAATACACATCACGTGAAGCCAAAGTAAACCTCCCTGATAAAAAAAAACATGGTTTGGATCCTTGCTGTTCTGTAAGGTTTATTGCAATGGTGTTGGTGCATCTCATAAAGGCATTCATGCTTCTGAGTGCAATATAAAAGGAAAATGTCTTTTGAATTTGCTAGTTCTGCATATAAACAGAATAGTCAATATTGTGTGTGCTTGACCACCTTATTTAACCTTGTAGGTTGGTGCATAGCAGTCCAGTAACCCTTTCCAGGGGTTTGCATAGACATACAGGAAATAAATATACAGCTGCAGCACCTCCGCAAAAAGTAAAAACTTGGATTTATTAGGGCAAACAACCAGACAACTTTTCGGGCTTACTCTTGCCTTAGTCCTGGATATAAATGGCATTTTGGTCTGGATAAAACTGTAGCATCAGGAAAAAACACAACACTGACCATACATGCAAACTCCAAGCACAATAAAACTGCAAGCATAAAAAGTCACCCTTTATGGGTCTCACAGGCTGTGTGTTGCTGCCTCGTCTGATTGCACTGCTAGCACATTCACAGCCCACTATGGCACAAAAGTGCTATGCCTCAACATACAACTTTATCGGTTGCATCCCCACTATAAACCACAGAATTCTTGCACTATTCTAATCCATCAGTTATCTAAACAGTCAGCCAAATTTCATATTCAAATAAGAATTAAGAGATACTTTTTCCCCATCCTTTTTCTACTTTAAAGCATACTCATTAATCCTAAAACGAAAGGGAAGTTAAGTCTCAGCTTAAGCAAGCAAAGTGTGAAACATTTTAAAGGTTATTGAATGAACACAGTAAATGAGATCCGTGAACATGCTGCGTGTATAATATGTAGTAACATCTGTTTGACACACACATGTTGAGTTGATCAATAAAAGGACATTAGTGTCCATTTAAAAGAAACGTTAACGGACTTTCTCTTCATAATATTATTCATGTCCTGTGGATAAATGCAGAATGCTCACATTTCACACATTCAGCAGTTTAACATGCACACGCCAGAAGGTTTTATTTTCTTGGGGGAAGAAAAGTAGTCTAGTTGATTTTATGTATGCTTTCTGGCTTTATGGAGCAAATGAACTAACATTCTCTAATTCCACTGCCATGTGAAGTCTTTATTTAAATAGTTTATCTACTCTGGAAAGTTACTTCTGCTGCATTAAAGCGCATGCCAACAATATTTTTGGTAATTGCATTTCCATCTACCAGTAACGGCTATAGATAATGCTCCAACTGCAGATGATCTAAACATAAAGCATTCTTGGAAATCCATATTGTAACTGTTACATGCATTGGCTAGCATCTATCTTGGCTACAGCTTGCATTTTCACGTTCGTTTACTTCAGTAAATCGGATAATAAAAATATGCTGTCTTGTTTTGCCGAATTGGGCTTTGGAACAAAGTTGATGTATGAAGTGTATAAGGCAATACAATAAAGCTGCTCCTTTGTGGCAACACAAGTTTGCTAAACAGATGAATAATAGTAACAGCCTGCTAATTAAAAGCAATATCCTTCCATCAATGTGCTTTTAACTACACTGTGAATATTACAGCAATTAATTTGACTAACGTCCCTGGTGATATACCAGTTAATCTCTTCAAGCCTAGAATTTTGCACAAGCTCTAGTTTTATTGGGAAATAAGCTTGTCCCATGACTCACTAGCTACAATCCTGTTCAAACATTAAATATCTGTCATTTATGCTTTCTAAATTCATATTAGAATGGTGACATTGCCAACTACTGGATTCAGTCAGAGATGTGTGTGAGACTTTTCAGTTGTGTGTTTGCTAATGTATGACAAATGATAGCCATTAGCAGTGAACAAAATTTGGATTAATTTAGCTTAACATATTAACACTGCAAAAGAAAAAATATAAACATAAGTGATACAATATGCCTTGTCCGACCTGATGCCATGTTGCTAAACTTACAGTTCTGAGCATTGCTTTCTGCATTTAATATCAGCCGGAGAACCACTAGTAGATGTATTTGTGACATAATTTATACATTAGTGGAACATTAAAAAAAAAAATCTTAATCATCTCCATGCTGAGGTTATATCTGTGTTTTTAGCAGTTTAACTGCAGTTTCTGAAAGAAGCACAGATATGTACTGTTACCTCTTATTTGCTGTTATTGTATCTTGTTACAGATGTTTCATAATGATGATGAGAATGCTTTAGGACTAGTAACATAAAAAATTCAAACTATTGTTTTGGATTGACATTTTTTTGTTGCAATGCTTCTGTATTTTCTAAAAAAGCCCATCTAGTTTATTATATTCATTGAAATTTTAAGGCGCAGATGCTGTGATTTGGTTGGGCATTTATGCAGATTTCAGAAATTCTGTAGAACAATTGGGCCCACATACAAGAAAAGGGGTTGGCTCTAATACATAATTCTCATATTCTTTTGGATGGCAGAATTGTCATCTGCCAATGCTTCATATAGGCAAGTGCATCATCCGATAATGTTTTTATTTCCTACAGTTCTAATATTGGCCCTAAAAACATGGAACAATGGAAGGTATCCATCATGTATAGGGCTGCAAGTACTGTTTCCATTTGTTCAGCTCCTGACCAATCAATTTGATACCATGGAGATTCTATCAGTGTATGGTAGTTGTTTTTAAGTTTTATTTGTAAATTGTGAACAAACGGGAGGATGGGGGTGTTGTGAGATGGTTGTGTGTAGTACAGTAGCTCAGGTACAGTGTATGTATATATACTGTAAGTTATTAGAAGCCAGCAAATTGTGATAGACATATTAAACCCTTATCATGCTGATATTGTGTCAAAAGCTTTGCATAGAATCTGGACCTACATCTTATAGCAAGTGTCCAATTCTCCCAGATTGTCATATTCCTCCTGAACATATACGTCCGTTTGATTAGTGGGAGCATTGGCCTTATTGATCCCCAGCATGGATGGAGTGCTGGCTTACATCCACTTGGTGACTAAACACCAAGTGGATAAACAGAAGGGTTCTGTTTAGGTCCATCTGTAAGTCGGTTGCCATATAGTCAGGCCAGAATATTTGCCAAAGGTCTTAAAAAGCAAAACACCAACTGTCTGGACTTTACCTGGTCACTCAGATACAGCAATATATAATCTGCATAAATAGATAAGTGATTTTTCAGTTCAACAGTTCTGAAGTCACACTTTTCCCATGGGCAGTAACCCAAAGCTAAACCCCCTCCACAGAGTGGGGTCTGCTTCCTTATTAGTTACACCCTATAATGATGAATGAATCTGTCCAATTTGGCTTTGCTGAAAAATTAGCAAAAAAATGGACAAAAATCATAGATGTCAACAGATGTTTTTTCACGAGTATTTTTCTTTCACACTATCATATATTCCAAATATTTGTGGTGTAAAAACCATAAAAACCTTAAAGGAAAAACCTTGCCA
The DNA here is from genome assembly GCA_024363595.1 of Xenopus borealis. NCBI lineage: Eukaryota > Metazoa > Chordata > Amphibia > Anura > Pipidae > Xenopus > Xenopus borealis. The sequence goes on along the minus strand of CM044432.1, from coordinate 155,113,395 downwards.
AGTAAAAGTCAAGTTACTATAGAAGTCAGTGGGAGCTGTGGGGATCCTATTGTGTAGCTGGGTGTTTTATTTTTGGCTAAGTTAAAGAACAGTTAGATCCCAAAATAAATATTCATATTCATAATATCAAAATATAGCAAAAACAGACCTAATATAACGTATACTTAAGAAAATGTACTCAAACATTTGTTTAGTATCTCAATTCAACGGAATAATTCATTTTTATATGTTTGGAGTCTTTTTATATACGTCAAACAATAGACATAGAGCTGCACACTGGTCTGTGTGACCCAGTCAGGCCTGATATTCATATTCTTCCATTGCATTGTACAGTATATGTTCACAAACACTAAGAGGCAGATATTGTATACTAATTTACCATCAAATTTTTTTGGGGGGCATTTTCAAGCAAAAATAGAGTTATTTCAATCAAATAGATCAGTTTTTGATCGAATAGAAATCATTCGAATGCACCGTTTGATTCGAACGATTTTTTTAAAAAAAAACTTCGAATTTCCAAGACTTTTCAGGAAAGGTTCCAGGAGGTCCCCCATAGGCTACAATGGCAATTCGGCAGCTTTAAAGTGGTGAAGTGTCATATTCAAAGTTTTTTAAAGAGAAAGTACTTCAAAATTCGATTTTTTTTTTTCAGTTCCAATTGAATTTTGGGCTATTCGATAGTCAAAGTAGCCCAAAATTACTTCAAAATTCAAATTTTAAAAATTCTAATTCTATTCAAAAATTCACTTCTACCCTTAGTAAATGTGCCTTTTAATTATTCATTTATACATCAAAACAGCAGTGATTCCTTGCAATGGTAACCAGTGAAAGAGGGTGCTAGAAATTATATTTCACACAACCAAGGTCAGGGTCATTATTACCATGTATTTTTATAGCGCCAACATATTTCACAGAACTGATTATGCTTACAGAAGTGTTTTCATTACTGGTATAATTTACTTTCTTGCATGTGTAGGCATTTTTGTCAGCAAGAACTGTTCTTTTCACAGTACCACTTATTGCCTGGTTAAAAACTTTTTGGGGAATGTAATCTAGGCACTATTGAAAATTGTAGGTTAACATATCCAGCTACAAGGAACAACAGATTTACTGAAGTGATAACTAAAGAAGGTATTTCCTTGCTACACCAAATATTTATAACCGTATTGCATCATGCACAGTGGGTAATAAATGGGTAACACTCACTCCACAGTTCCAGTTGTGCCTCAATGAATATCCCACCCTGAGCTCTACCAACTGTAGTCCCTATAAACTGGTGGATGTTATCCCCCACCTATGACACACTATAATCTCCTTGTTAGAACACAGTACTGCTCTTAATATCTTACACAACCAGCCTCACAACTCCTGTGCTATTACAGGAACTCATTCACAGGGTCCCTTATTTGTGACACAGATTTCAACTCGAGTTACTCTAGGGTTTCTTTATGGAGGCTTTCTGATTCATGCTCCCTATCACATCCACTTGTGGTACCATGTAGAATCCAAAGAGACAGAACCTGGTGACCCTACTCTTTTATAGACTGGGGAACAATTCCTCCCCAGGGCCACTTTTTTTTACAGCAGAGATGGTCAAGACCTTCTAATCCCCTAAAGTAATTAAAACTGTAAAAGGAAAACAAATGTGCAGAAATTATATTTTTGTACTTCTATTACAAATACCTATACGTATCATTCTAAACATAGGAAAATATTTTAATTGAATGTTGCATAATATTTTAGCTGTGTTTTTGTGTTAGTGGGATAAATAGAAAATCTTTCCAGTTCAGTGCAGGCACTTGATCATAAATGCCAGCAATGCAGTTGCATGAACAATCTTTTACATTGTTATTTCTTGATTTCAGGCAACAGCTAACCCACCCAGCCGGCCTCCAGATTGTGTGTGTGATTGATTGCCACAAATGCAGACCAGGTACAGTAATTCGGAATTTTTAGAACCCATATAGTTCTCACTATATCTTATATTGCATAGCTATGCTTAACCTTTTCATTCTCATCCTTTTGGTATTATAATAAACTATTCTGCCATATGTTCCTCTTAGTTCAGCACAATTGTTCAATAATATAAATGTAATGATGCTGTATTTTTATTCTTTTTAGACTTGTATTATGCTTTTGTTTACTTTAGGGTCTTGAAACTCAATTTAGCCATTTTTCTTTTTAGTTGCATACTTAACTGCAATAGGCTAAGAAAGAGAAAAAGATGAGGATAGAATTTAATAAAATTGGGGATGGTAATACCAATGTCAATGGAGAAGTGATTTGTTCTCTAGCTTAGCAATGGTAGTATTAATGGCTACAACTATGTTTCAGTTATGTTTCATCTCTATTAAGGGATAATATGCAGACTATACTTTGAGGTGCCTTCACAATAGCCCAGCAGAAAATGTAGACACAGAAGGTAAAGAGAAAAAAAAAGAATTGTCTATGTACTATAACTGCAGCTATCTTATAAATGGACATGGTGTTAGAAATTAAGCCATACTAAAAGGCTTTCACAAATCTAGAGCTTAAGCATTTCCTGCTCTGGAATAAATTATTTATTGTAGGAATAGTCATTAAGTGGTGTTCTGCTGCATAGCTGCATAGTATTCTTTAAAATATACACATTTATCTCTTTTGTATTATTTCACGAATAAAGAGTGACATATTTTCAATTTGTTGTATAGTAAAAAAAAAATTCTCAATGCAATTTATAACTTTACCAATACCGGGTATTAAAGTTGAAGGCCTGATAAAAAAAAGTCGTCTTAAAGTATCCGTTTGTAATGGTAAACTGAATATGATATAAAAACTGAGAGCTGCTACTGTACATTGATTTTTAGGTATATAGAATGATAAATCCTTCTCTTTCAATTACTTGAGAAACATTTCTCATGTAGAATAAATCCTAAAAGTACTAGACTTTTGCAGTTGTACTAATAATTTGGGTTTAGGAAATGTTGGATTTAGGAAATGTTGATGCTTTGCCACAATCTCAGCTGGTGTCAAGCAGGTGGGGTCCCTACTCTCAGAAAACAAGAAGTAGAAGGTAGCAGAAATATCAGTTTATTCTTGTAACCTGTAACACTGCCATTGTATTGTTCTGTGACATTAGATGCAGATAACCAGTTGGTGAAGTTGGTTTAAATACAGTCTATTCTCTGTAAATGTTAAAAGAGCCAGCCTATTTAATTGCTTAGCAATCCTGTATATAAAGTAAGACAAAGTACCTTGAAGGTGTTTATTTGTTCATTTCTAGTGTGTACTGTTTGGCACTGTTTTCTGCAATTAATTGCAGCATGTGTAACTTAATTAAATAAACAAAACAATGAAGCCATTTGGCTACAAATCAAGAATAGATTTTGTTTTTGTATGAGTTTATGGATCACTTTTTTTTTTAACTCCACACATGTAGGGAATATGGTTGAGGAGCCCAGCTATTGTCTGCTTATTGTTGCTTTGCCAAGTATTGAACCTACGTTTGATACAATCAATATGTTAAAAAAGTAATTAAATTATGGCTTTCCTTGCGATCCAAGGACTATTAGCTGCCTTTCAGTCTTTAGTATAATGGCTTTTTGCACTGCTAACCACAGCACACGGAATGAATATCTGGTAGAAAATAGCACAGTGAATTATATAATCACAGTGCATCATAAGCGTTTTTATAGACAGAATCAAGTGGATTTTAGCTCAGATGGGGATTTAATTTATCTGTGCCAGTAGGGTAGTTATTCATTAGCGGCTCTGCTTTTTAAGACGATTTCTATAGTCTCAGAAAAAAATGAAATCTCTGCATGCAGCCAGCATGCTTTTATTGTCCAAAGCAGATTTATATTGATTCTCTGCTACAATTTTTAGTGCTTGAAAGCTGAGCACAGAGTTTATGTAAATTTAGGGTCAGATTATCAATGACCATTATGGATTGATCTTAATCAAGCCATTAAGATTTTGACATTTATCCTCTGTAATACATTTGATAAAATTAATCAAATTTATTTAATTCAGACTTAGGAAAGCACATCTTTGTTTTGTTCAATCAGTAGAAGTAAATATCAATATAAATCAAGTGTAAGGTGGTAGGCCATAACTTAAGAAAATAAAACGTTGCCCAAAGCCTACTATGGGGTTCAAAATCTCATTCTGAGATAGCAAATCAAGCTAACTGATCTGCCGAGTTGGCTTGATAGGCCTGCTTGATCATCCATTAAAAAATATCAGGAGTTTGAATTTATAAGAATCCTGCAGGACAAAATCCTTGATTTCCAGTTTGAACTTCCCCTCTAATCTTAATGTAGGCTAAGCTGGGTTTCTGCATACCAGCATTTTCTTCAATACAATTAAAACATTACAATATATGGATATAGAGACAATGAATTGTTTGTATTTCTTTTTTAGCATTCTGTGTGTATTTGCTGTTTTCAAGTGAAAGACACAAAAGCTAGTACATTTTAATAGATCAGAATTCATAATTACTGACATTGCTAAATTAGGAAAAAAGATTATGGTGGCCACACAAGCACCAACATCATTGTACAAAACAAGGATTAATATGATATTCAGTGTATATATGGTAGAACAGTGATCCCCAACCAGTAGCTCGCGAGCAACATGTTGCTCTCCAACCCCTTGGATGTTGCTCCCAGTGGCCTCAAAGCAGGTGCTTATTTTTGAATTACTGGCTTAGAGGCAAGTTTTGGTTGCATAAAAAACAGATGTCCTGCCAAACATTCTCTCCTGTAGGCTGCCAGTCCATATAGGGGCTACCAAAAAGCCAATCAGAGCTCTTATTTGACATCCCCATGGACTTTTTCATGCTTGTGTTGCTCTCCAACTCTTTTTCAAATTCAAATGTAGCTCACGAGCAAAAAAGTTTGGGGACCCCTGTGGTAGAAGATGAGGCAACCAGCATACGCTTTTGCCAGCACCTGTATTGTCGATCAGACAGAATGGACTTTTATCAGGTAACTTTTGAAGGTGCCCAAAATTTGCAAGATGCTGCATTGTCAGGATAGAATTCTATTGTTTCTACAGGCATATCTGACAATTCAGCTTTTAACATTAGTAGAGAAAACCTACCATCTTTCCTGAGACCAATGGTCGTGGGAAAGATTGTAATTGTAAAGTGTCCATCATTACAGTCTATGAGGGAGAGCAGTCATACAAAACAAGAACTACTCCTATTCTTTCCTTATAATATTAAACATGCTACACACACTCACATGCTTATGGTGAGGGCAACCCACATTTCCCTTACAAAGTACATGTTACTATTAGAACTAACATACTTTAAAAGATCATGAAAAGACTGATTGTGAGAGTTTGATGGATATCAGGAGTGAAGCTCTACAAAAGAATATAAACCTTAAAAAGGAGATTATGGATTTTTTTAGGATCCCCCTTATAGCAAGACACCGAAAGTTGGTTATAGTTAGAGGAGAATGGGGAAATATTTTATTTTAGAAGCCACCTGACAGGAAGCAAAGGGACAGATATAGTTGTTGCAGTTTTACCAAAAAAGAGTGCAGCAGTATCATGGATTTATTGTGTGTAAAAAATATGGAAATCAATGAATTCACAGTATTCAACGGTCTAGTCTATGGAGGATGAATCTGTGTTTTAAATGAAGCAAGGATGAGAAAGTTTTACTCCCTGAAATGACATCAATTTATGAGGCTTAAAATTTTCCTTCTAGACAAACCATTTGTTATAGTGGTTTGATCAACATGTATATGTATCAGGGCACATAAAAAGTATCTGTGTGACATCTGCATGAAGGTAGTAAGTAGGGCAGAAACAAAAGGATGTAACTAAGCACATATGGTTTTTTTCCTTCCCATGAATTGTGTTCATGCATTGACAATAAAGGTTACTTGTGCCATTCTAAAATAAAAATGCTGCTTTCAGTGTTTGTGAATATTTAAACAGTTATTATAAACAGTACAGTGGTATAAAAACAGCACAGAGATTTGTAGATAGACCTGTAACCCTTTTGGTAGATGAAATGGACAATATTAAAAGAGCAGTTGGAAAGGGAATGTAGAATCACATTAGAGTCCAGACAGGCTTGGTATATATAGTGAATATTTTGTAAAATATAAGGATATCATAAGTTACAGAGGAGTTTCATGATCATTCGGCCTCGTGTTTTTATACAGGTCATGGAACTCCGAGGTGACTTCTAATATCCTCATATTTTGCAACATGGGGTACTTTATATATTATAATACACAAGCTTTAGTGAGTTTTGTGACATAAATGACATCACTACTCATTGTTTATAACTGATGACATCACTACCATTTATAAGGATATCAATTACAATATATTCATGGCTTTTGTGTATTATAATCTCATATCTACCTATTTAACCTGGTGGCCCAGTAGGCCAGTCTGCTTCCTTTTCAGTACAGTAGCCTCAATGATAGGGTTGCAGATCTAGCCCATTATCCATTGGGATTTGTGTAAATCATTGTGTATATTCATCTGTATATTTAATGCCTGATATGCTCTTTTAGATATATATACACAGACACGAACATATATATATATATATATATATATATATATATATATATATATATATATATATATATACAGTCCAATAGAGTCGCACTCCTGGATATATACTGTAAAACATAACATTTATTTGGTTCAGCGTTGTAAAATCAGCAGATTTGAATCAACAGTCATACTCATCTGTCAGGAGACATATCACGAAGTTTCGGAGGCTCAATGCCCCCTTTCTCAAGTGCATCCTCTTCTGAAAGTGTACAATAGTGGCAGTGTATTAGGGTATTTTGCCACTATTGTACACTGTCAGAGGAGGACGCACTTGAGAAAGGGGGCATTGAGCCTCCGAAACGTCGTGATATGTCTCCTGACAGATGAGTATGACTGTTGATTCAAATCTGCTCATTTTACAACGCTGAACCAAATAAATGTTATGTTTTATATATCCGGGAGTGCGACTCTATTGGACTGTATGTGATAGTTGTGGATTCACTCACCACTAACGAGGACGCACCCGACAGTTTAATACATTGGGCCAGAGTGTAATATATATTACCACCATTAACCACTGCCAGTTTGGGAGATTACTATTCAGCTTTGTTCTATCTGTGAGACTGTGTGGTTTCTACACCTAAGTTGCTGGATGTTTTCACATTGTTCTGGGTGTCACCAGTGGGGTTTGCCAGAATATACCCATTAGCCCAATCCTATAGCATACTCACGGGTGTGCTACATATAAAAGTGTATAGCCGCATATGTAGTTGGAGGAACAAACATGCTTTTACTGTGGAGATAAAATGTAGTCACATCCAAAATATTACTGTCCCTGTTCATCCCCGTCATATCATGTGGACGTTGATCAAAATGTACTGGAGTGAGTAAAAAATCTATTTCAAACTGGAATGTATCAAAGGGCTTATCAGGGCAGAAATGTAAGTCCAATGATAGCACAGACTTTTCCATTTCAATCAATGATTTAGATGAAATATTATAAATCACTTGCTTATAATCTTTTTGCTGCAGGCGTTCTGTAGCCATTTGCTGGTACCACCTATGTCTGGACTTTCCCTGTCCTGTCTGTATCCTCTGCTTTTTGTTACCTTGTCCATGAAATCTGTAGTCTGAGTCGGATCATGCGTCTCTCCATTAGCATCAGTCTCTATTGAGACCCAGCCTGAAGCTTTGTGATGCGTTCCAGTGTGGATATTCATTGTGTTAGTGAATCAGCTTAAATACAACAAAAAAGAGGTGCACGTTGGCCATGGTCAGTATAGAAAAAAAGAAAAAGCACATTCACATAAAGCTTAAAGTCCTGTTGCTCAGCAACCATAAGGAACACCGTTCTATCCCCAATCATAGATATATGTCCAAAAGCAAAAGTGGCACATGGTTTTGTCAATGCAAAAAAAGAGTAACCAAAAGAATCATATATGCGACGTGTTTCTCTTTCCAGCTGCAAAGTTACACTAACCCCCTCCTACCCCCAGAGCGCACACCCTCGCTCTCATCTCTTTCCAGCTTCAGGGAGGGAGAGGAAGTGCAGGGAGCGAGTTTGTCCTGCTGGCCCAGTCTGACCCTGTACGTAGCTTTTTGCATATAGCTTGACAACGAAATGCCGTAAATGTGATTCTTTTAAATACACTCTTTTTTTGGAAATATATATATATATATTTGTGTAATATAGCTTATATAAATTATTATACATATTATATCTTATTCTGTGATTGGTAAAAATAAGGGAACCAACTCTTAAAAACAGCTCAGTTTTAAAGCATTGAATAAGGAATGTCCAAGAAGATCAGCACAGCTTTCATTGAGTTCTATAGGAGTTTAACTTTTACTTGACAAAGTTTTACCTTAGAGGTTTTCATGGTTTTTACACTAATCTCAATTTTTAGAAATATAGGAAACCACAAATGTTTTTAAATGTGTTCGAAATTCAATTCTTAGTAAATCATATATATTTTTTTTTTTAGTTTTTGGTCCTTTAACAATATACATCATTCTGCTAATAGGACTGTTAGTTGGAAATCTTACCTAATGTATTGTAGTTTTTTCATTAAAAGTTATTTATTTAGTGGCCCTCTACATGTGGCAGCACAATTTCTAGCATCCTGCCAGCAAACCCCCCTCCTACTGTATGTTGCCCTGTGAGCTGTAACCCAGGGCAAACATATGTATAACCATTTTCAGTAAAACTGCAATATATATATATATATATATATTCATTCAAAATGAAGTTTGATTTCTAAGAATATTATGCAATGTTCTAATTTACATTGCTCTGAATTTCGGTCTGTTTCTTGTAAGAGCTGTGAGCTAAATGTGGCACCACTGATTCCTCCTTTCACATTTTACTACTGCATCTTTAATCCCTCTGCTTTCTCAATTTCTTAGCTACATTGCTTGCTTAATTGTATACTTCCCTCTTGTCACATGTTATAGGCTGCCTGGGTTATTATTCACTTGGATGTTCCACCATTACCCAAAGCACTGCAGACATAAAATGAAGCTGGATATAAGATGCATAATGCAGTTTCCTGAATTTACATTATATTAGATTTTACACCATTTTTTGTGGTTCTGTGCAAAACATAAATAGGGTTCTACTGGAAGTGCCAATTATTTGCATTTATTCATATGTCTTGGCAAAGCATAATCGGTAAAAGATAAAAACACAGAAACTTGGAAACGGTGGAAAGATGAAAGTTAATAGCCAAGAAATAACTTGAATATGAGGGTGATTGTTGTGTTACCCAAGCTGATGACGGAAAGGGTTTTTTTCAGTTATCTTGGTGCCACTGCTTTACTTTTACTCTCTAACCATTAACCAGTTTCTCTTTTAAATCACATCAGCTGCTTAATATTTGTGCTAACATTTTATTGATTTCTCATAAAAACTCCAGTGTGCCTTTTATCTAGCTTGCATTGCTGGAATTATTGCATTACTTAAAGAAGATACTAAAATCTAAATGTTCATATGCAAAATATACAGATAGTTTTCCACTAAGCCTGCAGGAATACACAGCTTACTAATCAATGTTCTGAGGCACTACATTTTCACTGTGCACCTTGTATTACTAATAATTATCACTCACACATTAAACTGAAGGAAAAGTTTAAGTATCAAGAGCTCGCATTCTCCTGCCATATAATTTTGGTCACTTGGCTCTCATTACCAGTGATCATAATTGTTTTAGAGTATCATTGGCTGAGTGATTGAGATTGACATCCTTGATGTAGCATATACAAATGCTGCTGTGTATGTATGTTGATTCATGGCATTGCCTATTTTATGCCCTCATTTAGAACTGTGATAAAATGCAGGATTCATAATGACTATCCTACTTATCAAAGGTGGAATTTCGAAATTTTTAAAAACTCCCCTAAACAACCATACATTTGAAACACGACCAATCAAAATGTATTATTAAAATCACATTTTTAATACTCTGATGTATTGAAACGACCTGAAAATTCTAATCGAATTCCATCATTCAAGTTTTTTCTCCGAAAAAACTAGAATGTCAGGAAGGCTGTAAACAGCTCCAAATTGATCCATGGACCTCACCCATCGACATTTGCCAGGTTTTAGGTGGGGAATAGTTAAATTTGAATTCTTAAAGGGCCAGAGTAAGATAAATCTTCGAAAATCTAAAGCTATTTTTAAAACTCAAATTTAATTTTAATAACTCCCTAGTCAATTTTGACAGTTTTGGCCATAAGAATTTTTGAAAATTTGAATTTGAATTCGACCTTTAATAAATCAGCCCCCTAGTGTTATAAGGTAAAGCTACCAATACATAAGCATAATGACTAACTGCTCTATCTCGCTTTCCTGTGTTGGTACCCAACCCCATGCATGAATCCAAAATGTCCAATCCTAACATCATGTGATCAGGGCTAGTTAATAATTTATTGGTCTGTGTGGACTATCTCCTTGACTGACAGGATCTTCACTTCAATTGATTGTATCTGTCCAGTTGACCCACTAGGTGAATCAAGTAAGCATCCGCAGTAAAACCTCAAATTTACATCCCCTGATTTTAGGTTTCCCCTCATTTTACACCCTTTTTTTTGTTGTCCCACCAATATAAAATGCGTAATGCAGTTTCCTGAATTTACATTTTACCAGATTTTACACTATTTTTTTTCTTGTCCTGTGCAAAACATAAATGGGGTTCTACTGTAAGTGCCAATTATTTACAGTCATTCATATTTCTTGGCAAAGCATAATCGGTAAAAGTTAAAAACTTTGAAACGTTGGAAGGATGAGTTAATAGCCAACAAATAACTTAAGGGGGATTTTGGGGATAGCCAAGCTAAAGAAAGGAAGGGATTTTTCAGTTATCAAAGCAAGAATAGCAAAAGAACTGGTAACAGAGAGCAGAACATATGGCGAACAAGCAAGTTAAAAATGGAAAGAAACTGGAGAGACCATAAATGATTGGACATAAAGGATCGCTTGCTTTCACAGAGAAGAGCAGTGCAGAAGGCAGCAGGAGTAATAAACAACAGTCAAGAAGGAGTCTGCTATAATGAGCAACAAAAAAAGATAACAGGGAAACATGCAGGGTCAGCAAGGGATAGAAAAAAAAAAAACATGATGCCACTGAATACATTTGAAAAATGTATATTGTAACCTGCAATTCTAGTTCAAGAATGTGTATAGAGGGTTTCTAATTAGTGATTGGCGAATTTATTCGCCAGGGTCGAATTTGCTGCGAATTCCCGTAATTCCCCGCCAGGGCGAATAAATTCGTGAAACGCCAGCGAAAATTTGACGCGACGCGAGGAAAATGACGCGACGCACGTTGAAAAGGACGCGACGCGAGGAAAAGGACGTAACGCGCATCGAAGACGACTTTTTTTTCGAATTTTTCGGCGAAACGAAACTGGGTAGATTCGCCCATCACTATTTCTAATTATTATATAATAGATGCAAACTACCTAAATAAGAGTCTTGGATTAAATTAAATATGTTTTAAAAAATACTGATCCGATGTGCAGTTTGTGTTCTTACTATACTTTGCCTCTAAGCGGGCCCCTCAACATCCAGAGATGTAACAGTTGAAACTGACCTACAGTACTGGAGTGATATTTTGCTTTTTTTTTTTTTTTTTTTAAATAAAAATTCCTTAAGCCTTAACCCTGTGAACTTGTTTCAAAGACATAATCAGTTTAACATCAGATGCCTTAAGGGTGCAAATATTCTACCTTGCATTTCCCATCATTTTAAATTTATTGCAGGGGCATAAAACTGTTCTTGCTGGCGAAGCTTTGGAGGGTTTCTTTGCAATAAAAACAATTCAATGGACTGTATATAAATGGAAGTTAAATATGGTGCTTGTACTGAAATTGAGAAAGTATCATTCTTGTACAAAGAAGCCTCTCTACAGGAAGTGCACGATTGGACAACAATAAAACTAAACCATTTTCAGTAGTGAAGAAAAGAAATATATTACTTTCTTTAGAAATTAGAATTCCATAACATGAGATTATTAGAATGCTAGCACTGCTTCTTGGTAGACACTGATTTATAATTTACAACATTTTACAAAGCAAATAACCATAACTGAAATGAGTTAGACATCCAGCAAAGTGGCACCAGTCCATAAAAGCATGTGAAATGCATCAGCTGGTGTTGGGTTAACAACTTCTTAGCCACAAATTTTTCAATAGCGAATCGGTTAAAGCAATAGTCACTTTTGGTCAAAGAGCATTTGAGGATAAGATTGAACTTTTAGTCAGTAATTTGCAGTTCCTATTACCATCATTACTGTCATTTCTATTTTTTCTTCTTGAATGGAAATCAGAGCACTAGTTGCCAGCAGGTGAGCAACTATTAGTACATACATTATCCTACATATAAGGACTGTCAGTCATAACAATGTCACAAACCACCAAGGTGTTCATTGACCTTTTTTAAAAAGATGCAGAATTGCAAGGTGACTGCATAGCTCTCTCTCTCTATTCTTTTTTTCTAGCCCATTAGCAACAAGTTTACAGTTTGAAGTCACAATATGACAGGATTAATATTAAAATAAAAGTGTTTTAAATCGAGAATACCTTTATTTCTAAATATATAGAGTAGAAGTCATTTTGTAGTGCAGATCTTTGACTACATAATGGGGCAGATCAAGGGTCGAATAGTCCATTCCAATTTTCGAGTTTAAAAATTCATACATTTGAATTTTAATCCCCCCTCTGCCATTGACTTGTACATGAACCCACCGAGTTCATGTACAAGTCAATGGCAGAGGTCCGTTGAGCCATTTGGAGATGTTAATAGCATTCCCGACATTCAAGGTTTTTTTTTTCCAGGAGAAATACTATAAGCCATACTATTTTTTTCTTAAATAGCCTCCTGGTCAAATTGTGAATATATTCAAATTTTAAAAATTTTAATTCAAAAATTCAAGGGTGCCTGCCGACTACACGCCAGATGCTTTTATATAAATAATGCAATCATTAAAACTTTTATTATGCTTATTTTATAACAGAGAGAATATAGTTTCACTGTCATTCTCCTGATGCATTTATTGGTGAATTTAGAAACACTGCAGTTCTATAATATACAATTTCTTTCTACCATTCATTTCAGCTTGATTTGTGGCAGTCCTGTCAGTATGAAATTATCTGTTGTGTAAGTGCCTGTCGGTACTGTGATTTGGAGAGGTGCTTGTCATCTGAAAGTGACACATATAAAGATATCTGTTTGGTGTTTTCCATTGCGTATTGTGCAGATACAGTAGTTGTTCTCTGGCAAGATCATGATTTGCACACTCAGCTACTTATTAGCAAGCATTGGAGATATTTTTGAGGAAGCTGGGGAGGAAACAAAGCTACTGGATGTTATGGGGGAAGGAGGGAAAGCAAATTATTTGCATTTGTCCTTACATCAGTTATGAGGCAGCAGAGTGAATTCCCAGAACTCCTATGTTGTTAACCCCATCTGCCTGCTCTGCAGCATTTTTCCGAGAATTGCATTCTTACATTCAACAGAAACAGAAAGGGAACCTTCTCAACAAGCAAATCAGGACACAGTAGGAAGCCTAACAGAAGGCAAGCAGGATGACATTGTTAATATTTAAAAAAATAAATATTTCTATCCATTAGCAATGTTTTTTTATCCCTTTTGGCCTTGGTCTCATTATGAAAATCTCCTTTTGTCGTTCTGTACACAGTGTGAACTTAAGTAAAGTGTAACCGTGTTTATTTTTGTATGGAAAATGTCAGGGTCGCTTGATTAGAAGTTGCTTTGTCACTTGGAGGACATTGAGAATGTCTACTGAGCTTTCCTTTCTGGTAGTTTTGCAAGTGGCCTTTTCTTAGGTCTGCAGGCAAAAGGAATATTAGTTTAGACAAGAAGGCTTTCACCCGGCATCCTATCTGGTGAATTCTTAAATTGTTAAGAAATGTGACTTGACAGTTTACATTATTAATTGGAGAACAATCACGCCACATTAGAATTGACGTCATTCATAGCCATAATCAATTGGTATTTTCAGTCTCCCACAAGATCATTTTGTATTTGCTCTTGCTTCAAACTTTATTCAGCATCAATGTATTTCTATAATTTTATTTCTATTTTAAATCAGATGTATAGAACAGAGTTATTTAATGAACTTCTAATGGCAACTTTCACCAGTGTATTCCACTATAATAAAGGCAAATTATGTGTCCTTGCAATCTTAAATCCATAACAATATGGAGGATATTTATAAAAAATTATTTTAGGAAAACATATTTAATGTTTTTAATGGGGTTTTCTGGATAAAGGAGCTTTCTACAATGTTTCAATGAGGTTCATTTATAAACACTGGGCAGTAACCCATATCAATCAATCAGTGATTAGCTTTTTTTCAGTCTGCTGCAGGGCAAACACTGATCACAATTACCTGAATGGTTGCCATGGGATCCTGCCCAGGAGCAAATTTGCCCAGTGTTTATAAATGAGCCTGACTAGGTATCAATTTCATACAGTACAACATTTTGGTATTTTATCTTTCATTTTTACAGAGATAATGGAAATCTTTTTTTAAAATTAGAATTGTTTAAAATGGACTCCACATAATTCTGAGCTATTTTGGTTGGCTGGTTTCTGGATAAATGATCCATGTTTGTTTGTTTGCTTGTGTCTCTCTCTCTCTCTTTCCAAAATTCTTGCAGAATTAACTAAAAGGCATGTTATATTATCAGTCTCACTGGTTTATTTTTAAGAGCAAGTGCACAGATAACATAAACTCAAGAATGAGGTGCTCTTGACCATATGAGGGTATTTGATTTGTTATCCAGAAAGCTCTGAATTATGGAAAGTCCAGTATCTCACAGACTCCATTTTATCCAAATAATTAAATTTTTTTTTAAATAATTTCCTTTTTATCTGTAATAATAAAACAGTACTTTCTACATGATCCTAACTAAGATATTAAACTGTTTTGGAAACAGAACCAGCCTATTGTGTTTTTTAAATGTTGACATGATTTTCTAGTAGACAAGATATGAAGATCCAAATTAGGAAAAATCAATTATCCTGAAAGCCCCAGGTACCAAACATTCTTTTACCTTCAGCTGCACTTGCAATTGAAAAGCCGCTTTAAATCTGTTATCCAAAAGAACTGTATTCATTGGCTCCAAAATATGCAATTTCTCAATTATCAACCAATCTTTTATTTTGGACTAGTTTGTGTTTGTCTTTTAAAAGAAGATTGTATATTTTCTTGACATTAACTAAGGTAGCAAACATACATTTTTATTTTAAAACAGCTCAATTCAGTGGTTTCAAAAAGTTCATTCATCAAGTAGAATCTGATTCAATGGAAATACAGCAACAGTTGTTGAATCTCGTATACTGTATATTATCATATGCCATTCCTATTGCTTTGTAACACAAGGAAAGGAGATTCCAGTTCATTGTAATTCACATTCAGGAGGATAAATACAAGGGTATGGTAAGTATAGTGACAGCTTGTTAATAAATATTTATGAGATGATTAGCTTATCACAGCAAGCAGAAGCCACTGCCAAAATCAAGTTTTGTATATTTCATACACTTATTTAGCCTTAATTTTTAAAAACATGAGAACCAAATGAAAAAAATACCAAAGACTTTGAGGGGTTATCCTATATTTTGTGCCTACAGTTGGCAGAGCAACAATATTGTTTGCTACCTAATTTCAGTGGAATCTTGCATATTGCTTACCATTGCAGTGCTTATAACTGTACTGTTACTGAACCTGCCCATTTAGATTCACTGTACCTCCGCACAGGCTGAAAGTCAAGAATGAATAATGGTACAGTTTTATTTAGGCTCATTTATTAAAATTACATTTTTTTTTACAAAAATGTATTTCCTCATACCTCAACTGCTAAGTTATAGAATGATATATAAAAGCTGTTTGGCCATTATTAGATCACGCAAAGATTTAAAATTCTGGCAAGTAACAAAGTATTTTTGTTGTATTGCATAAGGTGAAACACATGCCCCCCCCTTTTTGCAGCTTGTAATGTCAGAACACAACCTGTGAAGTAAAACACTATAAATTGTAAAACATGCCAGAGCTTTGCCATCAGCAGCTCTTGTAACCGCTTAATGAAGCCAATCAAGGTTTTTTTTTTTTTTGTTATAATCGGGTGACTACTTTCTAATTGATGAGGGCAAAAACATTTTTCTAGGTTGTTTACAAATTAAATACTTCAATAAATCATGTGTAGAGCAGAAAAATAATGAATGAGGGTATGGCAGTTTTTGTTGGTATTAATGGCCCCATTTAATGGCATGAGACATGCATACCATATGCAGATGAAAAGCATTTCATAAACATGATTGTTTCAAATTATTTATTGATTGCCTCATTAAAGTGCAATACTGTCTCCTATCATTGACCGTTTTCTTCTATAATCCCACAAATATCTAAAAATAAGTTGTTCCTTGTGGCCTGGTTTTACAAGTGTTCATGTGTAGTTTGAATACTAGAACCCCAACATTTGCGAATCTTTCCTAAAGGGTTACCGCAATGAAAGTCAGTTACTCAGTTTGCAGTTTGATAGAGTAATGTATACCATTTTCTGAAACGTTGCCAGACTATCTTTGCCAAAACAATGTCACTATCCCAATAGAAATATGACTATACCACTATAAACTGAGATGTACACTTTGGTTAAGGCAGTGCAAAAAGAGAAAGTGACATTCACTTCAAAGGTTGCAATGCTTATTGATTTCACAGGCGAATTATAGTAAATCATTCAAATTTATGTACTGCATTAACCAAGAAAGAAAAAAACAGTTTATGTGATATTTTAATTTCCATAAAGAAGAATACTCTTTTCTAGTGTTAGTCATGCAGAACTAAAACTTTCAGCATAAGTTTATCTGGAGGGGGAATGCAGCTCTGCTAGAAACAACAGTCAGGAGGGCAGCAGAGGTATGAGTTGATGTGGTGAAATTGTGTCTTTTGTTGTCTGAATAGAGGTATTTTTCTCATTGTACCTCAGTTAAAGAAAAAAAAAATGGCACATATCTGGACGATTTTTGTCTTCTTTTGCCACTTTGTGAATCTTAGGAACCTTATGCTTTGAGGAATGAAAACAGCATTATTTCTATAATCACTCCTTTCCTTTTGGTGTGAATGAAGAGTCCTCACGTTTTCAAGGAGACAAAGGCTAGACATTGAGTAGAAGCTTAGATATCTTGCTGGATTTAGATTACAGTTTTCAGCCTCATGAACCCCCACCTATTTTTCTTTAAAAGTGACATCAGCGTAGTTATTCCATGCTGTGCTGTCTGAAAAGCAATTCTGAATTCCCTTTCATTGAAGATCCAGTAACTACAGTTTATCCATAGCAGACATGTACATTATTTGCTTGAAATATATTTTCAGTTTATTTAGGTCTTGGAAGAGAAAGGAGGAGGAAATGACTTTTTAGTGTCATGTTTTGTCTAAACACTGAACATTCACAGCATTTAACCACAGTTAGTTTTGAATGAATGAAGGTTAGGAAGGAAAATACAGTCGGAGTAGAGAAATCTGTTGAAAGACATCTAATTTCTTACTCAAGTGAAAATTTAGGTAGTGTGTGCATGTTTTTCCTTTACCTCACTACAGATGTATCCAAGACTACAAGGGGCAAATTCACTAAAGCGGAAAGTGTGCTAGCGTTGGCTTGGCAAATGATCTGGTCTGACCTGGTGAACTAAAGTCTAGCGCAAGAGGTAACATTCAGTAAAATGGTCACCTTAGTGAATCAGTGAAGTTAAGTCCCTTCGTCAGTGCACAACTTCTTCTGGCGTGAGGTTGCGATGTTGCGCTAGTCTACCTACTTCTAGGTCCTCAGCCTAAGGTTTTCTGGTGGACCCCTGGCATCCCAGTCCAAAACTGGTCTATGCACTTTCATGTTATCTAGATTACAACAACTTGCTATTAACTCAAGTTCTACCAGCTCTCTCCCCTACTATTCATAGTGAAGGTTTCTACCATAGTTATCTACCTTAATTGACCTTTTTCTTCTGACATTTTGTGACTCCCTATTGTTTGCAGAATTAAACAATCTACTACTACATTCAGATCACTCCACAATCTGGCTTCCCAGTACAGTTTTCAACTTTGCAGTTATCAATAAAAAGTTCTTATGCACATTGCAGCCTGACTGCAGCCTATACTGTTTCTAGCATATTCCATTTTTATCCTGAAGCACTACTGTGAACCCATACTTCATAGACTGTAAACTCATTTATGTTTGTTCCATTGTTTGAATTTGTCTGTTTCTATAGCCAAGTGCAAGGCAATATTATTACTTGTTGTTCCTTTTGTGCTTTTGCATGGATCCAAGATGGTGTAGTATTGAATATTCTCTAGTATAGGACAGTATTCCACTAATATTAATGAACAGGGAGGCAGTTTACTTGTCACTATAGTGAGAAGAACATCTCCTCCCATGCCTTCTTTCCACTATTCACACTTTTATGTATCTTCATTAGAAACAATAGGAACAGTGGAACCCTTTATCCAAATCAGAACAGGATTTACCCCCATAATGGTTAATACAACAGGATACAATGGGGCAAATTTACTAAAGGCAAAGTGGTCGTCGCTAGTGAAAATTAGCCAGAAATCTGATAAATGCAGGGACATTGCCAATTTACTAACAGGCATAGAGGACAATGCGCTAACAAAAGAGTTCATGGCTAATAAAGTTTTTGCAACATTTTGCCAGGCTAATTTCCGCACAAGCTTACAATTGTTTGCTACAATTGTTACACCACAATTTCTATAAAGTGCAAATTTTCCATTACTTTACACCTGTCACCATAACATGCTTCACCAGGTTATATTTGGCAAACCGAGAAGATGAATCTACATCCTCCTCAATCTTATGTTAGTGACATCATATCCTGTATCCTGAAAAGTCATTAAAAAGTTAAAATGCTGGGTTTTTTGATTTCCCCAATATCACTAATAAAAACATAGGAACAGATTTATCAAGAGTCAAAGTGAAATTTTTTATTAAAAAAATTGAATTTTGCGCAATTTTTGTGTACTTTGGCATGGGAATAGTCCAAATTGATTTGAATTTGCAAAAAATTTGAATTTCAAAATATACAGATACAGCCACTTGGATTTGTGTGTTAAATGCGTCGTGACTCAGGGTTAATTGAAGAAACTGTCTTACCTAAAGTCATCTTAACTCATTTAATGCGTTTAACCTTTTCATTATCATACCAATGCACCATTGTTTTCAATGGTGAACTCTTTAATTGGATGGGATGCTGTGACACAATATTCTGTGTTAAGTGAGTTAAATGGGATGTCTGAGTTAAGTTATTCTGTGTCAAATGCACAATCCAAAGTGGCTTCATCTGTACCATGTACAGTCTCTTTGAAAATTCAACTTCAACCATTCGCCATCTAAAACCTGTTGAACTGCTGTTCTAGCCTATTTGAATTAATTTTGATTGATTTTTGAATTTTTTCACTCTGACATTTGAGTCTTGATAAATCTGCCCCATAGAGTCATATGAAGATGTTTGGGAAACCATCTCAGCCTGCATAATAATTTACTCCACTTTCAACAACAAAAAATAACATTGGTATGTCTTTCATTTCCCAGGAACATATGAGTACTGGGGTGTTTTCTAAACAAAGATTTTAGTGAAGCAGTATTCAGTTGAATGAAATTAATCAAATGTGAAAAACTGGCTGTGTAAAAATGTGTGTATCCTTGTAATTTGAATGCATGTAACTGCTCAATACTGATTACTGGCAACACCAAATTGGTT
>CM044432.1:155010002-155028387 GCA_024363595.1 Xenopus borealis | reverse complement strand
ATGTTTTGAGAATGGGAGGGGGAAGACTGTCTTTCTTTATCTTCTGTAGAAAATGAAGGCGTTGTTGAGCTTTCTTTGTGATAGAGCTGATGTCCAGGAAAGGTCGTTTGCCATATGCACTCCTAAGAACTTCACATTGTTAACTATCTCAACTGGGGAGCCATCGATGAGTAGTGGTTGATGAGTAGCAGGGTTTTTCCTAAAGTCAACAACCATTTCTTTAGTCTTTTCAACATTTAGAGTCAGGCACCAGTCTGCCAAATGCCTTACTTCTTCTCTGTATTCAGACTCATAATTTTTCCTAATAAGGCCTACCACCGTTGTGTCATCTGCAAACTTGATGATGTGACTGGGCAGTACAATCATGTGTCAATAGGGTGAAAAGAAATGGGCTAAGCACACATCCTTGGGGCAAGCCTATACTCAGTTTTAGAACCTCAGAGGTGGTCTCTCCTATTGAGACATATTGGGGTCTATCAGTCAGAAAATCAAGGATCCAGTTACAGAGGGAAGTGTTTATACCTAGCAGTTCCAGCTTCATTACCAATTGCTGTGATATGACAGTGTTGAATGCTGAGCTAAAGTCAATAAATAGCATTCTGTCCTTTTCATCAAGATGAGAAAGGGTGAAATGAAGTGCAGTGGAAATTGCATCATCTGTGGAACGATTTGGGTGATAGGCAAACTGTAGCGGGTCTAGGTTTTGTGGGATTTTTGTTTTAATATTTTTAAGTACCAGCTTCTCAAAGCACTTTGATATGATAGGTGTGAGTGCTATAGGATGGTAGTCATTAAGGCAAGACACGGTAGACTTTTTTGGCACTGGTATGATTTTGGTGGTTTTTAGGAATACGGGAACAACAGCTGAGCTCAGGGATGTGTTGAAGATATCAGTGAAAATGTCTGTAAGCTGTTCAGCACATTCATGTAGCACCTGACCTGGGATATTGTCAGGACCTGCTGCCTTCCGAGGATTTATTCTGTGGAGGGTCATTTTGACTTCATCGCTGATAATACAGAGAACCTGGTCATTCTGGAAGGAGGTCAATTTCCTTGTAGGTTCCCTGATTTCAGTTTCAAAACGTGCAAAGAAGTTGTTCAGTTCATTTGGCAATGATGTGCAAATTTGTAACCTGTAATGGCTTGGATGCCTTGCCACATGCGCCGTGTGTCTTTAGATGATAGGAAATGGTTGTGGATCTTCTTAGCATACTCTTGCTTTGTCTCTTTAATGGCCAATGTTCAAAAGTGCAGAGTTTTTTTTTATAATCACACATAAACAAAGGACAGAAACCTGTCAAAGTGGATTGTGCATGCTTCCTTGTGAGGAAGGTGAGTATAAGTTACATAGTTAATTGCTCGAAAGGACCGTTGGGCTATGGGTATCATACTTATGCACTGTCTGCATTCTTCTTTACAAACTCAAATATTCACTGTATATAATGAAAAAAAAAATGTTTCAACACTTTGCTTTCCTTTGAATCACTGAATGAATATTTAGTTGTCTAAGCAGTGTTTCTGAGAACCGCTGCACATCTGTGTTGCATGGAGTCCACCAACTTCTGGCACCTGTTCTTCTTCTGTATTTCTTGTATTTTTTTCATGTCACCCCACAAGTTGTCTATTGTATTAAGCTCTGGGGATTGGGCTGATCACTCCATTACCTCAATCTTGTTGGTCTGGAATCAAGATGTTGTTCATTTACTGGTATGTTTGGGGTCATTGTCTTGTTGAAACTCCCATTTGAAGGGCATTATGTCTTCGGCATAAGGCAACATGACCTACTCAAGTATTTTGATGTATTGAAACTGATCCATGATCCCTGCTATGTGATAAATAGGCCCAACACCATAGTGTGAGAAACATCCTCATATCATGATGCTTGCAAATAATCACTGTTGGGTCTGTTTTCTATTTCTATTACTCTGCTACACCTACTAGTAAATTGCCATTTAGAAATATAATTTCTACCAAAACAGTGACTGATCAGGTTAGTGATGTCGGACTGTTATTTTTCTGAACACAACTGTACATATGGATTACAATTATTTTTTTCCTTTGGCTCCCACATCATGCATTTCATGTGTTGCTGCATACTGTATGTGCATCTTTATGGCTTTTTGAATAAAGAATTCATATGCTTCTCATCAATATCATCTGTAAATATAATACTAGCACAATTATTGAACTACATTCACACAGTATAATGTCAACTCCTACTACCATTACAGTTATCATTGCCTTATATTTTTAATAGCTGGAACATATTACTTAATTTTTTTTGTTTCGCTTTGGGTTTTTCTGTTAAGAAAATAAAAGTTTTTCTGGAAATAGTATGCAATGTTGCAAGATAGGCAAAACATAAAATGAAAATGTAGCATTTTTGAAAGAGAATAAAAGCATTTTCTTAAACCTTTGATAGAGAGCAAAACCATAGTAATAATAAAGATCCCTAGGTGGGACCTAAATGTTGGAATAACAATGAGATGGTGAAATAAAAAATTAGTTATTAAGATATAGTCCTCCATCATCATCTAATCATCATCTGATGAACATCAAGATTTTCTGACTGCATTAATATTAAACTATTACATATATGTATATATATATATATATATATATATATATATATATATATATATATATATATATATATATATATATATATATATATATATATATATATAAATTCCCAAGGGATCAGCACTCTCTTGACTCAGTGAAAAAAAGTGTATTTATTGAACACACATATACATGTATATGGAATGTATATGTGTGTTCAATAAATACACTTTTTTTCACTTAGTCAAGAGAGTGCTGATCCCTTGGGAATTTATCTACTTATATTGGATCGTGCACCGCCAATCAAGATACTGTCTTGAGTGCTGGTACTGTGGAACTTTATATAGTGAATAAAGTACCCTCTCTTGTAAAATATAAGGATATTATAAGTTACCGAGGAGTTTCATGACCATATAAAAACACGAGGCCGAAGGCCGAGTGTTTTTATACAGGTCATGGAACTCCGAGGTAACTTCTAATATCCTCATATTTTGCAAACGAGGGTACTTTATTTATTATAATACACAAGTTTCAGTGAGTCATGTGACAGAAATGACATCAGAACTCACCGTTTATAACTGATGACATCAGAACTCACCGTTTATAAGGATATAATTTGCAAGATATTTACGGCTTTTGTGTATTATATATATATATATACAGTATATATATATATATAAAACCACATATACAGGTATGGGATCTGTTATCCTGAAAAACATTATCCAGAGAGCACAGCATTATGGAAAGTCCATCTCCCATAGGCTTTAATTTTTTTTAGTAAACTTAAGGTAAGGAAATTCAAATTATTGAAAGATCCCTTATCTGGAAAACCCCTGGTTCTGAACATTGTGCATAATAGGTCCTATACCCCATGGGTATCTCATATCAGATTTTTAAGGTATGGAGATCCAAATTACAAAAAGATCCCCTCTATGGAAAACCCCAGGTCCCAAGCATTCAGGATAAGCATATCCTATACCAGAAAGAAAGAGAAAAAAAGACTAAGTGAGTGGTCTCTGGAAACGATCCCTGGAAACGATCCTACAGATAGATGTTATACCAAGTGCTTTATTAGGCACTGTGAAAAAATAAAGAATCTCATTCTCCATCAATGTCACAGACAATAGAAAACAACTGCTAACCAAATCAATTATGTAGAATGCTCTTACGCAGGGAAAAATCTTGACAGCCCTAGTAAATAATCTAAAAGGCAATCCTTGAGATGAATTGAACATGCACTATGCTGTATAAGTGTCTGATGTATTCTTGAAAGCTATATATATATAAAAAAATAGATTCAGCAGTTTAGGAAATGAGAAAAACACAAGGAGGACAAACAGAGGAACATGCATTTTAAGACTCAGTCTAGGTGGAGGATGTTTTTTTAGTTTTGCAGAATTCAAATTGATGCTTATCTTTAGACTTAATGGACAAATCATTAATTACTTAACTGGTGTTAAGTGCTGTAAATTAAAAGCTGAGGAGGTATGTTTGCCTCTCTAAATCTAAACACCAGTGCACTGTACTTCCAGGCAATGCTCTGTACAATATGGTTACAGTATTTATGATTTAGTGCTTGCCCAATAATGTACAGTAAGAAAAATGGCAGCCCAAGGAGATTCAAGATTGTATAGTTAATGTTTTGTGGTTTAGCTTATTGGTGCTTTTATTCTTAAGTCATATGCCCTGATAAAATAGGGTGTCTTTGTAGTTCCAAAACACAATAGCTTTGTGTTCAATTGTAGTGAGGTGGATTCCAAGCTTAATTTTATTTCAGTTGTTATTACTGTAAGGATTTGAAAGCATTACCAGGGTGGACCCCATCAGCCCAGACCCATTATTGCCCATGACCTCCATGGTAGGGGTTTCAGCTGAGACTGGAGGACATGTGGTATCTTTGTGAGCCCCTGAAGCAGGCCTCCCAATCCGACCCTGAGTATAAAATATGCCCTGCAGAAGACAGATGCATTGCCCAGGGGTAAACCTTGGTATAAAAAGGGAGTAGTCATGTTCTTTAGGTTCTACTCTATGGAGAAGGTGGCTTCTGCAGGAGGCCTCAATAAAGGACTAAGATGTGAAATCTTAATAGATGTGAGAAGTATTGATGACTGTGAGTTGGTGGCTTAGTAGCTCCTGTTATAGCACACTTTATGAGTGTGAGAAACATTAGTAAGAACAGCTGTGTGCTCTGTGAAGGAGAAGTAGAGGACCTTTTCCAGGCAAATCAGGGGATGTGATTAATACCCTTGTCAGACTAATTTAATGAGTTTACAAAAATATTAGGTGTTCTAACTGAAGTACTGCTTTTCATTTATTTTATTTTAAAGTAAATATACAGTTCTTGTTCAATACCCACTGGCATGTAAGATTTTATTTATTGTGTGTCTGTGTGAGAATTTTAGTTTAGTCTGGAGATCCTTCACCTATACTATTTTGTGAAGTCCTAGTTGAGAGAGCTCTACCTAGACAGCATCAGTATGCTCTATGCCCATAGTGTTACAGTACCCCACTATCGTCATATGTGGCATATTTGTGCAACTTGTGTATACAATTTTCAGTGCTGGTAGTGTTTTGGATTGTGCATTTGACATTAACTATAAGTTAGGCAGATTTCCCTTGGACAGATGGCACTTGCACATGATTAATCTGAAGCTGCTGTACAGAAATCAATTGTGCTTAGCACAACTATATGGTAGTGCAAGGAACGTGTGCAGTTTCACTTGGACAAAAAGTTGGGCATGTACTTTTTTTCAACCTCAACTGCTATGTAACTACTAATAATGCCAAATGACAAATTGTTCAAAAACTGTTGCATGAAAATGAGTCAAAGTACAACTGTGAGAGAGCAGTAAGAAGTAAGACAGGGGCTTGATTTAAAATAACATTATGGCCAGGGAGACATTATCAAGAGGTGCAAGAGCAAGTGCTGCACACATTGATACCATCCATTAAAGGTACTTTCAACTGCACACTTTCCTTGCACTACCATATAGTTGTGATAAGCGCCATTGATTTCTGTACAGCAGCTTCAGATGAATCATGTGCAAGTGCTGTTTTTTGAGCCTGGGCAATCCTAGAACTGCCCCAACCATGGACATGGCTGTAGTTTCAGGGTTCCCAGGGCTGTGTCACTAGATACCAGACAAACAAGGCTTATGCAGTTTTTAATGTGTGGTTTGGAAGCAGTGCTACTCAGTGATGATGCTGCAATCTGCAGCCAATGCGATATCACATATACCGCCAATTGCATGCTTTTTTACTCATTAATTGTGTAATTGTGGTGAGCATACAATATCTTCACATACAGCTGCAATGCTGGAAAAACATGGAGATTTGCATCTAAAAAGTGCACTTTGCACACTGTGCCTTTACATATAGATTTATAATTGATAGACTGATTTAGGAATAAAAGTGTTTGCTCTTTTCAGTTATAATCCTTATTTTTTTGCTCACATTTGTATTTGCATATATATGATGCCAGTAATTAGCATAATGTTCTGTAATTGGCATAATCTTCCATCCATGACAAAACAAGGAACTAAATTTGGTGCACTGGGGCACAAGCACTTTCACGGAACATTTTCTTCCCAAGCGGGTTGCCTTTCTCAAAGAAATGGTTTATATATCCAGATACAAAATATTATCTTGTAATACATTAACCAGAAAACTTCCAAAATACACCAGTGCCATTTCCCATAGTGTCATGTTTTCAACAGTTTAAACTGTCTTAAGTAAATGTTTTCTTCCCAATTCTATTGGGTTCTTGTTAACATTTAACTCCTTTCAATAGCCTTAAGGCATGCTTAACCATGTCACACTCTGCAACACTGTATCTCAGATATTCTAAATAATAGATTCCATAACTGTAAAATAGTCACCCCACAAAGTGTTGAGACCCCCCTAGTGCAGTGTCCCATATAAATAGCAATCAGAAAGATAAATACATTATTATTTAATCTTGTATTTTTTCCTGCTTATGTTCATAAGTAACATCTTAAATACCCAACAGCAATTCCCCTAAGTTTCAGAGAACATTCATACCAACACATTAGAGAAGTGAACAGATTACACATATATAAGGGGAACCAAATCCACTTGTATTTTTAACTATTCATTTTCAATCCTCTCTTCTCCCTCCCTTACTGCATGACCCCACCCATATCAGTTTCTCAAGTGTGCAGCAATGCAAATGGGTTGGCAGGTGCCATTTACAGTGCAATGATCCATGCCACTGACCAGCAGGAGGACCAAGGTTCACTTCATATGATTGGATATCAGTTATTAGTATGAAACCTGTGACTTATGGGACATGACCAAACATGGAGGTTGTCTACACATCTGTACAATTTTTCATGTGGGAGGCTGCTATATGAATTTTCATTTCAAATATTCTTTTAATACTTTATATGCAGACAGTCACAAGACCAAAAGCTAAAAGAGCAGTGCACTGCATTATTAGGGGGCAAATTCACTAAGTTGCGCAGTGACAACTTTGCCATAGTTTCGCCAGCGCTACGCAAATTCACTAAAATGCGAACAGTAGCGGAGTTGTGCTGCTGTTACTTTGTCAGGCAAAGTGAAGTTGAGCTGGCGATGCCTAATTTGCATACGGTGCCAAGTTAAAGTATATTGGACGCATATGCTGCAGCCACTACATCACACTACACAAGCCCAGGAAATCTTTAATACAGATGAAGCCACTTTTGAAGCCATCTAATTAAAGTGTTCATCATTGTGAACAATGGTGCTTTGGTATGCTAATGAAAAGTTTAAATACATTAAATGAGTTAAGGTAACTTTAGATAACACAGTTTCTTCAATTAACCCTGAGTCATGACGCATTTAACACACAAATCCCAGTGGCTGCATCTGTAAATCAAATAAAGTTGTTCTATTGCCCTAAACATGTGCCCACTGTATAGTTGAGTTGCCATATGTTAGAAAATGTAGGGGGGAAGGAGGGTACCCTAAAAAAATTGTGATCTTTTTCAGCCTATCACCCTTAAAAAAGTAAAGGACGCCAGCGTTTTTTGGTACTTAGAAAAAATTTCAACTTTTTTTTAAAGAAACTCATATATAATCTATTGGACCTTGCCTGGTCTGAGGTGGCAAAGTCAAGTCTTGGGCAAGAGGTAACGTTCAGTAAAATCCACATCTTAGTGAATTAGCATATTTACCTCCCTTTGGTCAGTGCGCAACTTCACATGGTGCCGGGTGCGAAGTTGCACTAGACTCTGTCTACTTCACTAGCGAAGTTACACCAAGGATCGTTAGTAAATCAGCGAAGTTCCAAAATGACGTCACGCAAGTGAATTTGCGCTAGCGTTAGCAGCTTAGTACTTTAGTGAATTTCCCCCTTTGTGTATTACAGGCCCTACCAGGGTATAAGTTAAAGGGGAATTATTGTACAAATGATATAAATATAAAATATAATGTAAATATAATATAAGCTTCATCATACTGAAATAAGAAACTTTCTAAATGTAATCAATTAAATATTCTGCATCATTTCTGATATAATCAAGTTTATTTTTACTATCCCTCTCTGCATCTGTTTCTCTTCATTCTGTCTTTTTGCAGCAGTTGAGTATCAGAAATTCATTGACAGTTAGATCCAATATATCTTATGGGGGGCTCCTTTCCTAGCAGATGTATTAGAGCTCACATACAATAACTGATTCCAGTATGAACAAAATGTAGCAGATATGGGGGCAAATTCACTAAATAGTGCAAATTCGCCAGCGACGGCTTCTCAGCCATCACAACACTTCGCCAGGCATAAATTCACTGGGACAACGCTAATTCACTGAAGTGCGAAGTTGTGTCCATGGCGCCGAACGCTGCCAAATTTTCTCTAGCATTACTTCGGCAGAGCGAGCAAATCAAAGCAAAGCTGCTCTAGGGTTCAATTCTGCCCAGCACAACTTCTTGCACTAAGGCTAATTTGCATACATCTGGCAATTTAAAGTGGAATGATGATATTTAAGTTACACTGATAACTAGATATGCCAAGGGAACCTTAAAAAAGTCAATAGAGTTGTTTTAATGTCCTATACATAAGCCCACTGTTAAATAATGTGCCATATGCTAGAAAATGTATAGGGGAAACAGGCAGGGGCGTTTCCGCCACGAGGCAAGGAGAGTACCTTGCCTCAGGCGTCAGCTCCCGAGAAGTTACCAGGGGCAGTAAATAGCCACTCCTGGTAACTTTAAGAGTAGTGATGGGCGAATCTATTTCGCTTCACCAAAAAATTTGCGAATTTCCAGCGAAATAATCGAATTGGTGTAAAATTCACAAAACGAGTCACGGGTCTCTTTTTTGACGCGTCATGTCATTTTTAAGCTCAGTGCATCATTTTGGGAGTGCATCACATCATTTTGATGCAAGTCTTGTTTTTTTTGACGCCAGCGAATTTTCCTTGGCGTTTCGCAAATTCGCACCTGGAGAATAAATTCACCCATCAGTTGAACCAGAAATTCGGCTTTTCTAGCGCAGAGAGTGATATTTCACACTCTGCTCTAGCAATGCACCCCCCCCGGACCCCTGAGGTAAGCGTGACGGGCGGGTGGGGGGCAGCATTGAAAACGCCGCCTCAGGTGGCGTCAGTGCTTGAGGCGCACCTGGAAACAGGGTACCCGAAAAAAATGTTATGCCTGTTGCAGCCTAACATCCTGAAAAATTTAAAAGATGCCAGCGGTTTTTGTACTTTGAAGATATTACAGTCAAAAATTATGATGTTAGTAATTGAAGATTGAGGATGTTCGAAGATTGAGTCTGGCGAAAGAGGTAACGTTCAGTAAAATCTGCATCTTAGTGAATTTGCAGAGTTATGTCCATTTGCCAGAGCAAAAATTCACCTTTCGTTAGAATGTGAAGCAACGCTACCGTCTATCTCCTTCGCTAGCAATGTGCCGCCTGCGCCTGTTAGTAAATCGATGAAGTAACAAAATGAAGTCACTATGGTGAGTTTTCGCTAGTGTAAGTCACTTTGCCTTTAAGTGAATCTGCCCCATGTTCTCTGAAGATTTCAATAAAAAGGGAGCTCTAATACATCTTCTAGGCAAAAGGAGCCGCATATAAGATATATTGGATCTAACTGTCAAAGAATATCTGACACCCAACTCCCAACTGTGTGAAGACAAAAGGAAGAGAAACAGCTGCTGAGAGAAGGATAGTGAAAATAAACTTGATTATTTCAGAAACGATGCAGAATATTTAGGATTGTTTTTAGAAAATTTCTTATTTCAGTATGCTGAAGCTTATATTAAATGTTAATTTTCATGATAGTTCCCCTTTAATATAATATATTTCTATTTACAGTGAGAAATAATGTCCTAATCATCTCAGAATTCCTTCTAAATTTATTGGCAGAAAAATATACTTATTCAAACCACCTCTCCTCCTCCTACTTTAGGTATAAATCATACAGCAATTTGTTGTAAATTACTAATATCTTTAAGTACACAATGACACAACCAAATGCCATAAAACTCAAGCCAACATCAATGATATAAGACATTACCTGAATATGCCATCAAACTTTAATATATTCTTGTTTTCTCAGTTATTCACTACATTAAGATTGTGGAGCATTTTTATTATTTAATAAACATTCCTGAGAAAGGTAGGAGTATTAATGGATTTTTATTACATAATCTATATTCTTCTGGACACAGGGGGAGTCTATTAATGAGACCAGACTTTATTTTATTTTACCAGATATATTTAGCTTTTCATTTGCTTAGTTCCGTTTGTATGCAAATATTATGGGACGTTTCAGGTAAGGTCAATTTACTGCACTGCAGATGTTCACACGTGCTAGTGTTTATATGGGCCCTAGATTTATAATGCATTCTGTCTGAGACACAAACACAATTATCCTAGAAGGCAGTGAGAGAAGGCTTGTGTCTGGAAGCATGAAGTGTTCCTGCATTAACCGAGTGCTTGAACCCAACTAGAATTCCATGTTTTCCTCAAAGCTTATTGCCCAGTGAAAAAAGATTACTACTCCTACCCTTAATTAGAAAGAGGCCACTAAATATTCATATCAAAAGAAACATGCCCTGCTGGAAGTTGTATAATACACACGGTATGAATAACCTGTAGATGGTGAGTTGTGTTGCAATAAATTTTAAATGTTGCCCAGTGGTATCAACTGACTAAAATGTATGTCGAAAATAACATATCTGAAGCCATCTTGGTGCAACAGGACCTTTATAATAGGATTTCTAATAGTTCCTTTTTATAGAAACTAATATATTTATATTTTACAGTAGGGATTATGATATTGCTTATATTATGCTTCTGTACAGTACAATTACAAAGTAACATAGTAAGTTAGGTTGAAAAAAGACACACATCCATCAAGTTCAGCCTTAAATTAAAAACCCCATCTGAAGCTTCTCCAATGTGCCCAGAGGGGGGAAAAATCCTTCCTGATTTCAAAATGGCAATCAGACTAGTCACTGGATCAATTGGTACTATGAGCTATCTTCCATAACCTCATATTCCCTCACTTGCTAAAAAGTCATCCAACCCCTTCTTAAAGTTATCTAATGTATCAGCCAGTAGAACTAGGACATTTAGGTGGAACCTCTTTTCTTCTAATTGGAATAAGTGATCTTGTGTCAGCTGGAAAGACCTACTGGTGAATAAAGCATTAGAGAGATTATTATATGATCCCATAATATATTTATACATAGTTATCATATCACCCCTTAAACACCTCAACCCCAACCTGGCCAGTCTTTCCTCATAGCTAAGATTTTCCATACCTTTTACCAGCTTAGTTGCCCTTCTCTGTACCCTCTCTAATACACAATGTCCTGTTTGAGTGATGGAGAACAAAACTGTACGGCATATTCTAGATGGGACCTTCCCAGTGCTCAATTACAAGAATGAACTCCACACACAGACATGACAAATTAAAAGCACACTCACAGCAGAGGTTCATCCAGCAAAGTGAAACATATAGTACATAGAAGTTCCCTCCGGCGGGTCGGGGTGTGGAAAACAAGTCAGGAAAGCCCTGGAGCTATAAGTGCAGCGGTTGCATGACAAGGGATCTGAATGACCAGCAGCCAAATTATAGTGGTCTAGGTCAGAGATGGACAGAATCACATGTAGCTATGTTTAGATGAAAAGGAATGAGTTAAAGCAGGAGAGGGCCAGGCCCAGGGGCAGAGTAAAGTTGGCCATAGACACAAAGATCTGATCATTCGAATCCTTGAATGATCAGACTTCCTCATCTCTCGACCTGCCACTGCAACCTTCTTATCGAATAAACTAGTAAAAAGCACAGATTAGCCAATGTTCTGCCCCTACAGGGATCGTACGAAAGTTGTGTCCAAAAAACATAGTGACAGTCTCCCACTGAAAATCGTACGATCGGCAATACACACAGCAATATTATCAGCAGCCGACTGAAATTTTATAACCTGTCCGATCGACCAAACGACCGATCTCCGCCAGACAAAAAATGTCGGGACTCGCCACACACGATCTGAAAATTGTACAAATCCTCAATTCGTAAGATCAGATCATTGCGTTTATGGCCAGCTTAAGAGAGGGACGTGAAGAAGCAGTTCACTTCCTTATCTTCTGAGCAGGTAGAAATATGCCACCCACCCTCCCCCATTTTCTAAAAATGTCAGGAGTTTTCTACTTTATGTTCTCATATTATCTATTAATAACTGAATATGGATGTTTACTGAGTGTGCTGTCATATTGTGGTTTCTGTATCTTTACACCTTATAATTGTGATAGCATGTATTGTATTAATTTATGTTAAATTAATGTGAAACTCTTGATCCAGGGAATGTTTCTGATCGCCATTTGGGTTTTCCCTCTAAAAGCTTAATCGGCTTCGGGCTGGGTTTTTTGCCTTCTTCTGGATAAAAACAGTTATGTTTATTTGATTAAACACCACAAGTTATTTGTCACAGTAGTGGTAGGACCTTGCCAGAGTACTGCACAGGTAAGTTTAGAAGAGGGAGGAAGGAGGTTCTCTCCTGTTACTGCATGGTGGATTTATTGCTACAGACGCTACTACTGCTTGTGCTAGGGGGCAGCCTGCTTGGATTTCCTACCATCAAGACACTGCAGATACAGGTCCGACAGCAGGGCTGCTGAACTTCTCTCATGTTGGTGACACAGCATAGTAGCGATCTCTTGTTAAATTCTGGCTTTTGAATATTGCCTTGGTTTAAGCTGGCAAGGTCCTAATTATTTGATAAAATGTGAATAAATGCTGTGGTCAGTTTACACCCATCTCTTCCTCCTGGTTTCATTAATGTATGTTTTTCCAGGTCCAAGTTGGAGCACCATTCCTTAAAACTACTACAACGTAAAAACATTTTAACAGTAACACCAACTTGGTTTTACTGTATGCTAGCTTATTTAGCATCCAGTTAATTGTTGCTATTATTACAGAGAAAAAGCATAGCAATGTTTGAACTAGTACATGTTTTAAAGGAACAGTTCAGTGTAACATCCTGCTTTTAAGCTCTCTAACTCTGAGTTAGTCAGCAACTTGAAGGGGGGAGGGGCACATGGGACATAACTGTTTAGTGAGTTTGTAATTGATCCTCAGCATTTAGCTCAGATTCAAAATCAACAGTTATGACTCATATGGTCCCCCTCAAGTCACTGATTGGTTACTGCCTGGTGACCAATCAGTGGAAACCAAGAGAGCTGCAAAGCAGGAAGTAGTGTTCTGGCTATTATGTTAGACATCCAGTCACTCCAGTCTTTTTTTCTTTGGCTAACTAACTGTATTGGAAACATTATTTATTTTGCACAGCCTGTTTACCCAGTTTTTTATTTTTACACAGAACAATTCTTTTAAAGCTTTTCAGATAAAGGAACTTCCTTATAATTGATCGCCAGAAATATCATCTGCAGGGACATCACCAATTTTCTAACAAACTTTAATTACAATTCACTAGTGAAAGAGACATTTTTAGTGCAGTTCTGCGCCCTTTTGCAACGCACATTTTCATGCAGGCGACTATTACTCCGCAAATTCACTAAAGTGGTAATTTTACAGAATGTTAAAGAGTAGTGATGGGCGAATGTTCCAGTTACTGCTGCCTCCTTTCCCAGGTTGTGCAGGGGAGCGAACTGCACTCAGCATGCTGCACTGTAGGATAGGAAATTATCAGCAGGTAGACTCACCTGAGAAGGAACTGAAGCCTGTCTTTGCTTTTGTGACTGCAGGGCTGTGATTGGCTATCCACCTCCTACTGTGCTTCTGGCAAAGACTTTAAGAAACACCCACTCCTCAGAACTCAGACAGAGATAATAGCAGATCTATAGGGAGCACCAATAAAGGGGCCATTTTTAAAGTTCATTTTTTGACCAAAGCAAAACTATTAATCATTATTGCCTACAAGATTACAATGGGTTTTAGAAAAGCTGTTTGTCACCTTTAAAATTGGAAACTTTCCCAGTCTGCCAGAAAATCTTCAGTATCGGACATTTCAAAATCAAGTCCTGCAGCCCTGCAAATATGATTTGGGGTGATATAAATTTGAGCTGGTACATATCCTTCATCTACCAGCCATCCCCTTTACCATTGGAAAGTCCATTTTAATTTGAATTAAGGCCATTCTTTATCTTTTTTTTCTTTGTCTTTATCTTTGAGTTCTTTTCCTCTTTAGGAATCTCACAAATATGTTTCCCAAAGCATGCTGGGAAGTCAAAGAACTTCTCGGCTCTTTCACACCAAACACAACTATTGCTGATATCAGTATACATGGAGGTAAAAGCATATTGATCTTGTTTTTGTTACGCCAGTTCATTTAGTTGTTATATTGTCTTTCTGTCACACAAACACACATCTTCGTTTTGGCTAAGAGAAGTTGGTTCAGTTTCACAGCATCCATTCACAATGACGCAAGTTTGAGCTTTACATAATGAATGTTCCACTCCTGTTAAATAGCTTAGACTTCAGTGGCATGAGCCAACAGAAGATGAGATGAAATATAAAGTAAAAGGTGGAAACAATAAAACCAGTAAGGAAAGGAAAGTTGACCAGTCCGGCTGAATGTAATTAAATTTCATTAAATTTCATTCTAGCCCATAGATAGGAGGGCTGACGGTCATTATTACTACATACGTTACAAAAATGTATTATGTCATATTCCAGCAATAAAACTGGTGAATGTATTTTTCCATTACATTTTTTTCAAGTGGAGTTACCGCTGGGTTTCAAGTTTTTTTCCCCATGCTGCGTGGTTCATTTTTATCAGGAAGTTCCATATTACTCTGATCCAAGAGTCACAGCAGCTGGAAAGTTAATTAGCTATTTGAAGTCTCCATGTCTTGGCACCAGTACAGCACCTGCCTGCATTCTGTGCATAAGGAAGCTGAAACTAATTTGGAACCAGTTTCTTAGAGTGCCAGCATGCAAGTTTTATTATTTGAAATTTGACATGGGTAAACAAATCCCTTTGTGCTTTCAGCCTCTGCATACATCAAATCCGAT
Organism: Xenopus borealis; assembly: GCA_024363595.1. Taxonomy (NCBI): domain Eukaryota; kingdom Metazoa; phylum Chordata; class Amphibia; order Anura; family Pipidae; genus Xenopus; species Xenopus borealis. The sequence continues at coordinate 155,013,334 of CM044432.1, read as the reverse complement.
TACTCAGACCAATAAAATTACTTTTTCTGGTGCTTTAAACTAACCTGAGCACAGACTGGAATAAATAAAATGAATTCACATATCAAATACACTTCTAGCTTGACACATCAGTTTATCACGTTGTGGCCCTAGGCTAATGATTTATGATTTGGGTGAGCAGGGGAAGACAGCAATTTTCCCTACATATGTTGATTGCTCTGAAATTTCATTTAAAAAGTGAATATGAAGAATCAGATGCTCTCTTCCATGTGATAATGCATTTAACTCTGGGTAATACAGTTGTCTGTTTATGGCAACCTGACAACTGCATGGAGACAAATAGCACTCGCCGTTTGCAGAGAATGACTTACAGTGCTCCTAAAATCTAATGCTCCATATATTTGAAATAGAAATATAGTTTGTACCCCCTAAGGGTGCAGAATTATTCATTATGGAGTGCATGAGGTTCATTCTCAGGTACTGATAAGGCTCTTAAAATTAACCATATGCACTCCATAATGAATAATTTGAATAAGACTATCTTATGTGGGTATGCAAAGCGTAATCGGTGACACAACTAATGGCACAAATAGCTTCAACAACAAAACTCCTGAAATAAGGTTTAAATTCAGGTTTTAGAAACAACATTTCAGCTATATTTTGCAACTGTACCCGTTTCTCTTATGACCTGAAGAAACACTAGACCTATAATAAACATTTTGACTTGTACAACATTGCCTGCTAAAAGATCCTTTTGAAATAAAATCTATCTATTATGATAAAAAGAATGCCATATTCTTTACAACTGTGCATTTGGTCGTTGTTATAAATTTCTTCTTTCTTGAGCTTACATCTTTATTATTGTTAATTTTATTCCATATGTTTGTATTCAGTCTCTCATTTAAACCACTGATTGACTGCTAAGGTAAACAAGTCCCTACCAACTGGAGAGCAGCTGAACTAAAAGTTAATTTAAAGGTAAACAACCCCCTTTAAATTAGCACATTTACACTATGAAAATGTTATTCTGAGGAATCCAGCTAATTAACTGAGAATAGAAAGATATAATTCATTATACAGAAGAATCCGGATAAAGATCAGAGATATATCATAGTTCCAGATGTGAGTACTCACTGGCACATTTTTGAGCATGTTGTACACCGTAAAGTCAAATTACTAAAACCTTTTAAGTCAAATAAATGATAATTCCAATACAAAAACAGCAAAAGGCTTGTAAACATATAGTTACATTGTGTTAGTTCAGGCACAGGAAAGAATGCTTGGCATTCCAGGAAAAACATGCTTCTGTCATCTCTATTTAGCAGTGGTGCACTTCTCATTGTAGCTGTCCTTGATAAAAGAAATGTTCCATTATTACCCAGTTCTTTTCATACACTCAGAAGGAGCTGCCGCATGTTCTATTTCAAGCTGTTCTAGAAAAGTCTGTAAAACCTTTTTTTTCCCATGGTAAAAAAGTTTTTGTTTAAAGGTATACTATTATGTGTACAGAGTCTTCTGTAAAGGTTCCATCTCTACTTGGCACTTATTTTGTTTAATTCTCTGTTTATTCTTCATAGCAGTGAAACAATGATGTTGTATTCTGTTTCATTTAGGAACCCTTGCACCAACCTGCTTTCCCCACTGGCTCTGCTTCTTTGGGCCCGTTGTGCCCTGTTACTGATTCATTAGGATTTTTCTGCACACTGATGGGCAATGTAATAAAAGTCACAAAGAGATAAACAATTTGCACAAATAAGAATACAAATTTGCCTTATTCTTCCTTAAACTGTTATTGCATTATGGATATTAATTGTTGCATTTTTAAGAAGTGCGTGAAGGTGTAAATCTTGTGAAGCAAACTTTTCAGTAATAAGTTTTTATAACATTCACTGTGCACTAGTGCAAAACTATAACATTTGCAAACGCTCTTCTACTGTTAGAAATGGACGCCAAACAGTTTACGGGTTTGTAAAATCTATATTAAATTTGTGCAAAGGAAAATTTGTTCACACAAAGGCAAAACTTTTCACATTGCGAAAAGTTTTGCCATTACCGAATTTAATTACATTCCCCCATACATGTTTACACTGCAATTACAGGTATGGAACCTGTTATCCAGAATGCATGGGACCTTGGGTTTTCAGGATAATGGATCTTTCTGTAATTTCAATCTTCGTACCTTAAGTCTATAGAAAATCATGTAAACATTAATAAACAATATAACCTGGTTTTGATTCCAATAAGGATTCATTTAAACTTAGTTTTGATCAAGTACAAGGTACAGTTTTATTATTACAGAGATAAAGAAAATCATTTTTAAAAATGTGGATTATTTGATTATAATGGAGCCTATGAGAGACCAGCTTTCCGTATATCAGAGCTGGCTGGATAATGGGTTTCTGGATAATGGATCCCATTCCTGTATTATAGTTCTTCAGCATAGATTTAAAGGATGTGGAAGCCATATAAAAAATGAATGTAATAATAAACAGTGTACTAGTCTTAGCACTTTTCCAATTTACATTATTACTTTCAGTTCCAGAGCTATTTACATTTTTATTTACAGTAAAATTAATGAATTGTTTTACAACACTACCACCTGCTGCACAGTTCCTGTAAATGTACAGTGAGAGAAGTATACCTTTAGAAGGAAAACAGAGATGTGTTCTGATGTTGCTCTGCTCGGCATTTGAGACTTCTAAAAAAAAATTAAATTGCTAAATTGCTTAGGAAAGCACCCTGAACAATTTTACTAGTCCTTTAAACCATATATATCCAACTTCTGACCCTGTTAGTGTCGGGCTTCTGCCAGTACCCATCAACATTCTACAGTATCTAAAATAATTGGGCAAGAAGGGCCCTCCTGCAATTTCATCTCAAACTACATATATCACATCACATGTAGATGGCATCAGTGGTTGCAGCTGGCCTGCTGTGCTTTATTAAATAGCTATGGTTCTACTGCACTTAGAGTTATTACAGTATTAAAGTGTGGGTTAACCCTTTCTTGGCACACTCTTACAGAACAAGATGCCACTTCAGTATATACATAGTACCTACCTTCTGCAAAGTAAACCTGGAAACACTCTGCTGTATTTGGATGGGGAAGTCTGGGAGAATAGGTTACAGGGATTATTTATATTATTCATCTATTAGGCACTAAGATATATACCTTAGGGCATTTATTGAGGAAATAAAATACACAGAGATTTGCAATAGTAACAAAGTTTAAATTGGAAAAATAAAATGCAATTTTCATCTGCATCTGAATATTTTTTTCCACCCACAATAACTAAGTAACAGAATATTCCAAAATTGTTAGAGTTCACAAGGAAATCACTTTAAATGGCCAT
>CM044432.1:154973944-154984693 GCA_024363595.1 Xenopus borealis | reverse complement strand
ACCTGCTAATAAAGCATTGTTATACCCTCCTCATCCTCGGCTACCAAACACAACACTGTGGATATATCGGGGGCTCCAAAATTAATTTGCTGTGGGCCAGGTGACATCTAGTTATGTCCAAATTAGTGATCTTATTGACTTTATTCATTAAAAGGTACTTGTGCCCAAACCCAATATTTGCACTTCTGTAAAGTTCTGCTGAATGCAGATGTTCCCACTCAGTCCACTTGGTGTGGGTCAGAAATTAAGTGGTAGATTCATCAACTTTTACAGTGTGGCAATGATAATTCCAATGCCTTACATGTATTTTTGTGTAGGAACAATTCAGAAAATAATTACCTGAATTGCTAATGATTAATGTTGCCGCTGAATTTGGTTGAGCACTAACACAGCGTTACATTTGGATATGTGGCTCAAAGCTGTTTAACTATCTTAGACACAGTTAACATATCTATATAGGTTTTCATAAATTTGTTGCTTTATTTAAACTTTTCCCAACTTTTCTTCAGGATTATCTTATTTCTAATTTTTCCCTGACTTGTTTTAATGTGAATTGCCCGTGTGTCATTACCCTTATGGTAGTTACATAGTTACATAGTTAAATTGGGTTGAAAAAAGACAAAGTCCATCAAGTTGGATGTGATGTTTTAGTGCTGGCATTATGCTGAAGTTGTCTTAATTTTGTATACCCAGGGTCAGACTCCAGCCTCCCCCCGGTGCACCCAGTACATTTTACGATTTTACCTCCCTTTCCTTCTATGATCAGGAAGAGGGCATGGTCAAGTGAGCAGTGAGCCTGGGTCAGGGTGGAGGAGCATGTTTGTAACCTATCAGCGGAACAGGCCTTGGACAGCAGGGCCAATGAAGACTGGGCCAACTGGACTCTTTTCCCGGTGTCTCGCCAGCCAAGCCTGACACTGGGTATACATCCAAACCTTGGCCCACCTAGAATCATTATATGTCAATGAAACAGAGTTAAGGGCATGAGTGACATAACACATCTACCCATGTTCTTATATTTGGATGCAAACAAGCATTCCTGTGTTCATATTTTTTTTTGGCTTGTTATCAATACAATATAGAAGTCATTATGTTTTGGTATTTTTAACGTGCAATGGAAGAAAAAGAACAGATCAGTAGAAACAGGTCAATTCTCATAAAATACAAGTCAGTATTTATTTCAGACCTATGTTGCTTTTTTTGTAATATCAAAGAAATAGATCAATATTAATAGTTCTATAGTGAAAAAAGAAATCCTGCTGAAAACAATGCTTCAGAGCTGTTCCCTCTAACTGGTTTCTAGGGACAGAGTTTCTTACAGCATATAACTGTAATAACAATATTTAGAAGGAAAAACTGACATTTGCTCATCTTGTCCTCATCTTGAGGACTGAGGTTTCTTCCTCAATATTTTCAGAAAATCAGAAATCTGATAATTTTATTTACAGCTTTGTGGATCCGGCAACTAAAAAAAAATACTGGTTGTCTTATTCAAGGTATCAGACATTGGGGCATATTTACTATGATGTGAATTTTATCTTCTGCTAATGTATGTGTGATCCTTTGTGCTGAGATAGCACTGGCAATAATACGCAATTTCAGAAGCATATTGCTCAATTGGCTAATGTCAGGAACTGCCTGGAATCAAATCCTGGTTTGCATGTTGAGGTTTGCATGAACTACCCTTCTCAGCCACTGGGGGCTACGCTGAAGGACATGTTATATCACCCTGAAGTGCACTTCCTCTGGCCACCATGTTATCGTCAAGTGATCTCAATCTGGCAACTAAGAGCCTTTATAAGCCTGTGCCATGCACGGTCCCATTGCTTGATCATTGAAGCCTTCTGCCTGGCCGAACAAAATCTGAATACTAACTTACATATGCAAATTAGGGCCTGGGAGGGAAATCACGTGATGTTTTGGCACAAAATGTTTTCCCTTCCCAAACTTAATTGGCATATGCATATGCAAATTAGGGTTCAGATTAATTTCGGTATTCAGCCGAATCTCTCTGGAAGGATTCATGGGTTCGTCCGAATCCAAAATAGCGGATTCAGTGCATCCCTAATATATAGTCTACTCCATATAACATGAATTCTGCCTTCCTCCAAGCACCGTTTGTGTATACACAGCACATACTGTAGGCTCCTACCAGTTTGCCATTCATCTGTCATACATATATATATCAACGTTTCGATCCAATACCTGGATCTTCATCAGGAGAGTATAAGACAAACATACTCTCCTGACGAAGATCCAGGTATTGGATTGAAATGTTGAGATTAAATAAAGGATTTAAATTTTTTTGCAAAAGTCCTGTGAGTGTCGCTACTATCCGTACAAATATCTACCCAATTATTGCGGGCACCTGGGCAGTTCCTAAGTAAACGGTGTGCACCTTTTGGGACTTTATAATATAACATTTATAATAAGGACTAAGACGGATTATATAGAGAACTATGCAGTGAACAAAGAATTATGAATACAAAATAAACCCCCTCAATTTAAATTTTTAAAAAGGTGTTGGGATATAGCCAAACACATGTGACATATCTAAGCATAACTTTACTAAGCATCAGTTATATAGTGATTAATAGGATCCCTATTGTAAAATATAAGAAAATTAGTCACTGACGAGGAGTTCCACAACCACATACTGTAAAAGCCCTAAGCCAGAGTGCTTTTATACAGGTCATAGAACTCTGAGGTGATTATCCTTGTATTTATTATAATAGTCATACATCAGAAATTACACCACTATGCACCAATTATTTGATAGTAATTGTTTTTTGTATTATAATGATATAATACATCTCGTACACTATATTCTATAAATTATCTCATTATAAATAGCACTATCGGTATCATTAGTAATAATGACTCCTTGGGGATGCCATTTCTGTCACATTTCAGACGAAAAACATGTGAATTATAAACAATAATGTGCTCCTGTTATTACATATGAGAATAACAGAAGTCACCTTGTAGTCTTATGACCTTTAGAAAGGTCAAAGTGGAGCTGGCCAGTGACTTATAATTTAAATAGGTAAATCATTATTTATATAATCTGTGTAAATGTTTATATCACTGACAGTTCCCCTTTAATCTTACTTCCTCAAAAGCCATGAGTCTTGGGGTTTTACACTTAGAAACACTAGGAAACTATTTGATTCTAAAGATTAAAAAAAAATCAGTTGCAACTAGAGTGGGAGTTTAATATAACCATGCAATGCCAGTCAAATCAAAGCCGTGTTTAGCACTATATTGATCAGTAGCTGACAAATGTGCAGATAATTTTGCTCCTTCATAAGGGTGATGCAATATATGTCATTTTATATGACATTTATATGTTAAACAAAAATGTGATTTGTAAGGTTTTTTTCTACTTCGAATAAAATCACAACTTAAAAATCCTAAATGTCTGTTTATTTATTTGAAAAAAATATATATAAAAACCTCGACTGAATACAAAAAACTGAATTTAAAACTTCAAAAACTTGCATTTTCTGAGTTTACAAGCTCAAAAAATAAACTTAAATTTTGTGAACTTAAAAATCTCAAATTAAAAACATTTCTTAAATTTTGACTATGATTTCCATTGACTTCTATATGAACTGTCAAATTTTACAACTTTTTTTTGACAGTTAAGTTTTTCAAGTTTTATGTGCTAAATAAATACCAAACATTTGAGTTTTTGAAAATATTGTAAATTGTAAATTTATGTGCAAACAATTGGTATCGTGACAAAAATTTTAATTTTGAACAATGATAAATTATGCCCTTAATTAAACGCAAATGTTATTTAAAGGACCAGTAACATAAAAAAAATTGTTTGTACTGAACGAAAAAAAACACCAAGATACATTTAGGGGCACATTTACTAAGGGTCAAGGTAATTTTTCGAATAAAATTTGAACTTCAAAGTAATTTTTTTCAAAAGTAATTGAAAAAATTTGAAAATTCGAATTTTGAAGTACTGGCCCTTTAAAAAAAATTTGAATTTGACTATTTGCCACCTTAAAGCTTCCGAATTGCCATTGTAGAGTATGTTGGACCTCCTGGAAGCTTCCTGGAAAATTGAATATTTAAATTCAAATGATGCGATAGTTCGATTTGAATGATATTAATTTGATCTAAACAGTCAGTTGCAATCGAAAATGACCCCCCCAAACAATTTGCTGGTCAAATTTCACAATAGTAAATCTGCCCCTAAGGGGTTAAAATCTGCAAAATCTTTATTAAAAAATTATTTACCAATACTGAGCTTCCGCTCCTCTTCAGAAAAGGCAATCCAGCAACGATCCATCATGCGGCGCTTGAAATCGAGCACCGCCTTTTCTGAAAAGGAGCGGAAGTGCATTATCGGTAAGTTATTTCTTAATAAAGACTTTGCAAATTTAACCTTAATGTGTTTTGGAGTTTTTTTTTTTTTTTGTGAAGTACAAACAAACTTTTTTTTTTAAAGAATTTTGTTACTGGTCCTTTAACCCATCTGAAGTGGCAAGTGTGAGGCTGTCCTGCATGTGGTTATTACCCCTTGGTTTAAATAGGTTTGTTTCCTCTGTTTGTCCGCAGCCAGAGTGGAGCCGGTTGTTTGCCTCCTGCCAACTGATTTCACTGAGACTCCATTACCGGCTGCAACGGCGCACACCTACATGCTTCTATAAAGTTTGTTTCCTTTTTTAAATCAGCAGTCATTTCTTTACTTTCTAAACTAAAAGCAATTTCTCTTATTTTAATTATTTTAAATAAATCTAACGTATAAACATTTTTATAGGCTTAGTTGTTTGTGTTAAAACTAGATCATTAAGCCTTGTATATTTATTAGTTATAATTATTAGTGTGGGGAAGAGTGATGCCAGATCTATAATGGTGGTCATACACAGGCTGATAAAAACTGCCAACAGACAGTTGGCAGCTTATTGGCCCATGCATGGGACCCTCTGATGGGCTACCCCGATCGTTATCTGCATGAAAGTCGGCCAGATGTTGATTGTACAGGACTAAAAATCCCGTCTGATCGCGGCCACATCTGATCATTGATGCAGTCCCGCGATCCGACCGCCCCTTCTTCTGCATTATGATCCGATCGTTGGGCCTCAAGGTGGGCATTTCGGGGAGAGATCCACTCATTTGGCAACATCACCAAACGAGCAGATCTCTCTGCGTATGGCCAGTTTGGCCACCTTAACACTTACATTTGCTTGACACTAGAATAAAAAGTACATTTTGCTAATGTATTCCAGCATTTTTGTCATATAAACAAGGGAATTTAACTTTTTTCTTTCTTAACCCTTTGATTAAAGAAAGCTATATTTTGCTTTTATGCTGAATTTACTGTTTGGTCCCAGATGTTAAGTAACGGTAATAACACTTCAAATGTATCCATGGTAGCTCAGTATTATTTGATCCAATTAGGCCAGTTGTAGAAGTGTATCATTATTAACTACACTCTGCAGTAGATAAAACAGGAAACACATTATTTACTGCTAGAAAATAAAAAGCGTGTGTAATAACACTTCTAATTTTTAGAATGTGAGCGCCATAGATTGGTTTTTCAGCTTCAAACGAGATACAAGATAGACCTTGCATTCATAAAAAGTGAGAGGATATTCTGCGCCAGGGCTGGATTTACATAGTGGGAGCCCCTAGGCCCGCTGTCATTTGTCACCCCTGTCCCCTCCCTCAAATTTTCATCAGGACGGAGTAATGTGAATTGGCACACAGGAAATTTAAATTTCTGAACCAATGTGGGAGTCGTTGGGCAGCATGCCGCCCCCTAAAACCATGCCTCCCTAGGCCCAGGCCTAGGTGGCCTCTCCACAAATCCGGGCCTGTTCTTGGCAAGACATCACTAACTACTGAAATGTGACACATCGATGCCTGTATTCATGTACACAGATTCCACATAACCAAGGAACACATACAAAAGCTTGGGACCTGAGATTAAGGGGTTTATTTATCAAGGTCAAAATTTATCCCAGAATTTCTAATATCCAACTCCGAGCAACTCCGAGCAACTCCGAATTCCCGAATGGACCTTATTCATGAAGAAAAAATTCCAAAAATAGGGTTGGGCAAAATTACGTAAACTTTGGACCTTTGACCAAAAGGCAAAAACTGATTATTTCTATGTTTTCTGCCCAAAATCATCAGATATTGGTACGTACAGATACTGGGACCTTCCCCACTGACATATACAGGACCTTGAGAGCTTTTAGATGCCAGGGTTTGGATCCAGAGATTTTAGACCATCAGACTTTAATAAATCTAGAATAATTTGTAGTTTTTTTTTTCTCCAAAAACGACAAATTATTTGAAGTTCAGATATTGAGAGCTTGATAAATAACTCCCAAAATGTTGCCTATGGGGAATGGTCTTCCTGTAATTTGCAGCTTTCTGGATAATGGATCTACCAACCCATTAAAATGAATAACAGTGGCCGAAAAGTTATTTGTAAGAGGGTATTTAGTCACTAAAATGGGCTTCAGAATAACTTTAATTGTAATTTGTGGAGATGATTTTTTTTTTAATTAATTGTGGTGCAGTGATGCTCAAGCGAACACAACTTTATGCAAGAATTTTACAGTCTTGGTACAAAGGGGAAGTTCAGCATAGGACACCATAACGTTCAAATAATAATAGACCATAATATCCAATGGTTTGGCCAGTTTTTGAGCAATTTGCCTATGCTGATGAATTAATGTGCAGGCTAATTTGTTAATATTGTTATTTTTATCACTTCTTTTCTAATTCAGGACTTCTTCTATTCATCTTGCATCAAGCGCCTGCCTGGTTGCTATGTTATGCTGTACTCTAGCAACCAGACACATTTCTGTTAAGAATTCACTGTCATTCAACTTATTTCTCCTACCAACCAACCAATCAACCAATTATGACAATATTCTTATTACAGGTATTGGATCCCTTATCCGGAAACCCATTATCCAGAAATCTCCGATTTCTCCCATAGACTCCATTATAATGAAATAATCCAAATTTTTTAAAATTATTTCCTTTTTCTCTGTAATAATAAAACAGTAGCTTGTACTTGATCCAAACTAATATATAATTAATCCGTATTGGAAGCAAAACCAGCCTATTGGGTTTATTTAATGTTTACATGATTTTCTAGTGGATGTATGAAGATCCAAATTACAGAAAGATCTGTTATCCAACAAATACCAGGTCCTGAGAATTCTGGATAATAGGTCCCATACCTTTATATATTGTTCTGAACATTTTGAAAAGTTGTCTGTCAAAAGGCACTTCTAATAAAAAATAATCAGTGGTACTCAGGGCTGGGGAAGCCAACCTCAGTGGCCCATCTGACAAAAATTATCTCACAAATAAAACGTAATTGTATCTAACTGAAATTCTTACACCAAGTAATTATAAACAATCTCTTCTTTCTGCTTGCTTGTTCCTAGCATTACCAAAGCTTGGGAAATGTGGTTTTATACTTAAGAAATCAGATATATTGCACAATGATTCAATCATTTTAGAATTTTAAGATTGACCATATAAACTTCTCTCATTCTTTTATACCGATAAAACACGCATTTATTTTTATGAAAAAAGTAATAGTTCTTGCATTTTATTATGACACCTAGTATGCTCAGTTTAGTTATTTCTTTGCCTCAGATTTGCTGCTTTAATATCCTGACTTTTGTTAGCTTGGAAAAATCTAGGAGTTTTTAAAAAGAAAAGCACCAAGGAGAAGTTGTATAAAACCATTTATAGATGTATGAAGAAATGATCAATATACTGTACACACAGAATGTGCAGGCTGCATGTACTGACTGATATTTCATTTGAGACTTGAAGTCAATGAGCCATTGTACTGTACATTAAGGACTGGCCTTTAGATAAATTTTGCCTGTGTAACATGCTAATGGGGGAATGTAATAAAAGTTGCAAAGAGCAAAACAATTTGCACAAATAAGAATACAAATTAGCATTTGACAATGTAATATTCTTCCTTAAACTGTTATTGCATGGCAAATTTTAATTGGGAATTGCCCACTTTTAAGAAGTGATTGAAGGTGTTGTAATCTTTTGGAGAAAACATAGTATGAATTTTTATTAAATTCACTTTGCAGTGGCACAAACTATAAAATTCACAAACCTTCTTCCGCAGTTGGAAGTGGTCGCTAAACAGTTTCCAGGTTTGCAAAAGCTATAAGCTAAATTAAAGGAAATGCAAAAAAATTGTTCATACAAAGGCATAACTTTTCGCATTGCTTATATTTTTCCAGTGACTGACTTTCATTATGTAGGGATCAGAGAAATCCTGCCCCTGTTTTTCTGTCTGTGACATCATCCAGCCCAGTTACAGGCCGGCGAGCCATCCAATTGGCTGGGCACCCCATTACATCCTTGGGAGAACGGGTGTGCCTGATTTGGGAGCTAAATGTACAGGGTCTCCAACAGAGCATAACCGGGGTTGTATGCTGCAACATCCAGACAGAACCAGTTCATGTGAGACTGTCCAAACTGCTGTATCTGTAGAAGTACAGAAAGAGCCCATCCTGTTCCCTGTCAAGCTGCTAGAGACTCAGGAGGTGAAAGGTGTCACTGGTGAGATTGATTGTGCTGCAGAACTGCCTGTAATCTTCAGTGTGACTGCCTCTGAGAGCAACCCAGTGAGTAAGCCTCCCAAGACAGACAAGAAACAAATGTGGGGCCCCAATTTGAGTACAGGTCTTGTGCAGTTACCTGCTATGTGGGAGCACTTGCCCAGTTCCAAAGGGAGAGGTACTTTTGGGAAAGGTAGCAGTATCTGAGCTCTTTTGGAAGGGGAATTCCATTTGAACTAAACTGTGTGGAGGAGGGGACTTTGATAATAAAAAAGGATAATAAAAATTAAAAATGTCATTTTTAATATTTCAGTTTAACATTTTAAACTCGAGTAATAGTACAATCATTCCTGTTAATTATATGTATTCAGGTCCCCTCACCCTGATATTGAAACATAATAAACAAGTTCACTAATAAAATACTAAATGATTTATCTCCTTTTATTTTAATATGTTACAGATATAAATCCCTTCTTCAGGTGGGAGTGAATGGTAAAGATGCTAATTAAGGAAAGATCATCTCCCATAAACACCATTATAATCAAATAATTAAAATCTTTAAAAAGATTTTTTTATCTCTGTAATAATAAAACAGTACATTGTACTTGATCCAATCAATCCTTTTTGGAAACAGAATCAGTCTATTGGGTTTATTTAATGTTTACATGATTTTATAGTAGACTTAAGGTATCCAAATTACAGAATGATATGTTATCCAGAAAACCCCAGGTCCCAAGCATTCTGGATAACATGGTGTCTATGTGAACAAGAAGTTATAGAATATAGTTAATAATTTAGGAGAAAATAAAAATATGCGTTTGAACAAAAAATCTTTCCTCGTCTTACTATATAGTCTACCCCCACTTGCCTATTAATATTATCAGAAACAGATACTGGAATTGCAGTTAATAATTTTTGTTCAACATTAGAAGCTAGGCACTGTACAGATGTGGGGAATGGATGTCCCATTAAGGAAAACTAAACAGAAGGACTAAACAATTATATCTCATGGAACAGAGTGATTTGCTGCAAGTACAAGCTGGCTGTAATTAGCTTCCCAAACCTCAACAAAGTACCACAAAACTGGTAATTTGAATCAATAAATGTAACAATTTTAAATAGAGTATAGGACCTGGGTTTGATGCTAACTAGGAATGGAGAAATGTAATGGAGGAATGTAAGCTCCAGGGACTGATGCCAATAATGGAGTGTTCTATGTAAAAGTGAATAATGCTATTTAATTTAAAATATGTTTTTTGTTTGTTCATAGGTCATCATATTTAGTGCTGCTACTAAATTCCCACCTGTCATATATTTTATTGGTAAAGTCTTTTACCCATGCAGCGCCTACATCCTCTGGCATGTATGCTATTTTGTTTGTTATACAGGCTGTCTCTCTGTGAGAGTTATTAAAATAGAAATAGATATCAAGGATTTAAAACACACACAACAGCACCAAAATAACAGCTTTGCATTGCTTGAAGGTATCCTTAAAGACAAGATAAAATATTAGCTTTGAAAACAGGAAATGCACAGCAGCTAGAAACAGATAATATCTCTTTCAAGTTAATAACAAGTGGACAATGCAACAGATTGTAAACATATTTGTGCAGATAAGCTTTTAAGCTCATACAAAGCAAAACTTGTCATAAAAAACGTAAAGGGGAAATAGGAAAATGTGTACATGTCTAATATTCCCATTCTTTCATTAATGACATGAAAATAATTATTTTACAAAGGAAAATCATATTGGGGGCTTAAACTAGGTTTGTAAAAGAACCTGAAAGTACACTTTGAAAATTAAAATGTAGGATGTGAACAATTTTATTTTAACTTGAAGTTCTGTTATGATAACCTCTGTCAGTATTCTGGCCTTGGAATTCAGTTTTGAGCAAAATGCTGCATAAGGGTGAGGTTACTTTGCATTTTTAAAAATGTGCAGTTGCACTAAATTAAGCGCTACTGAAAATAATGGAATGTGCGCTATAGCAATTCCCACTGGACGTTTGCGAACCAACATCTGTCACAAGATGCTAGTATTTGCGATTTGCAGTAGTAACACCGATATGCCAAGGACACGCCATATTATTGAGCTCTGTGGGATCTGCAGGTTACGAATACACTTTGCTGAAATACACGGCGTATTTTCAATATGGTATGCAAACTTTTG
>CM044432.1:154952046-154965236 GCA_024363595.1 Xenopus borealis | reverse complement strand
GCTCAATTTTGGTGGAAAGACCATGAGCTCAGTCTTGGCCAAGTTGAGCTTGAAATGGCATTGGTTGATCCAGGAAGAGATAGCTACTAAGCTATCTGCTATCTGGGTTTGAACATCAGTGGTTAGTGAGGGGTTGTCCAAATATATCTGAATTTCATCGGCATACAGGTGATATTTAAGGCCATGTTAAAATATAAGGTCTAAGAGAGAGTGTATAAGGAGAACAACAGGTGACCAATTACATTACAGTACGGTAGTTAGACATACATGATGAGTCCAGTGTAGCCTTTTTCAGGATGGGCTTGACACAGGCCTGTTTGATGAGTCCTATTCTAAGAAAATTTTCTATTGGTCTTCATCTTTTATTATTTGCCAGTTTTTGAATTATTTAGCTTTTTATTCCAGTTTGTATTTTCAGCAGTTGTCTGGATATTAGGGTCCACCAGGCAGTGATTTGTAAGGGAGAATGGAATATGAATAGAGGAAGGGAAAGACTGTAAACAAGAAAAAGTAACTAATAATAAAATTGTAGCCACAAAGCAGGATTGTTTCTTTGACTGCTGACCTCATTTCAAACTGTAAAGAGTTCGAAGAGCATGGAAAATTATCGTAAAACTATACAAAATAAAAAATGAAGACCAACTGAAAGTTGCTAAGAATAGACCATTGCATAATCTACAAAGGGGGTTATTAATCAAATCCCAAAATTTCATTATTTTCTGAAATCTACTCTGACCAAATCCACAAAAACATGAAAATTTTGAACCGTGCAAATTGTTTTTATTTTTGCCCCAACACCATGAAATCTTTGCATTATTGTACGAAACCTAGCATAGATCAGGATATCTTTGGGACTTCTATCGTTGACTTATATTCAACCTTGGCAGGACTGAGATGCCGGATTTGCAAATTCTGACTTTTTCCATCCTCTGGGTATCATAAATGAAAAAAATGAAAAGTTTTATTTCACAAAATTTTTTAGTTTTTGGCATTTGGGCTTTAATAAATAACCCCCTTAAAGGTAACTTGAAGGTACAGCACCCCATTAAAAACAGCTCTATTAAGCATTACTCTGTTCTATGCCAGCAAACATGCTTTAAACCTAATTATACTCCTTAGTTCATGCAATTTTTCTCATCTGAACAAATATCTTTGTTATTTGCATTGGTATTGCCTTTCCCATGAATTACAATTAAAGAGGGGTTCTAGACAACTTCCCAACCAGGGGGTTAAGTAGAGAAAAAGAAACCATAAGGACTGCACCAAGGACAATCTTTCATATGAACATTAAGAACTGATAATTCATAACAAAATTCAGTAAAAAGCAAATAATTCCAAATCATGCAAGGAAGCACGTCAAGGCTGTTCACCTCAGCATACACAAAATGGTATTTTACTTGCTACTGTAATAACTGCAATAATTTTATACACAATTTTAAATAATTATCTTGGAATTGGAAAGTTGGCAAGCTTGTGATTAGTGATGGGCGTATCTCACCCGTTTCGCTTCGCCGAAAAATTCGCGAATTTCCAGCGAAATTCGAGAATTGGCAAAAAAATTCGCGAAACGAGTCGCGCGTTGTTTTCGCCGCGACTCGGTTTTTTTTGGCAAATTTTCGTTTGCGAATTTTTGCTGGTGTTTCGCGAATCGCGGGAATTCGCAGTGAATTCGCCCCTGGCGAATAAATTCACCCATCACTACTTGTGATACATTGCAATGAATAATTAGAAACAACTGCTTGAGGGTCAACAGCTGAAAATATCTTACTGCTTTCATTTTTGTAAAGCAACAGTGCAAAATATTTTTGGTGAGTTTGTAACTGTAACAATGGAACAGTAAAAGAAATCCACAATTTTCTAGAATTTGTTGCTTGTTAAAAATAAACAAAAACACTAGCTAAGTGTGAATTTATAAGCTATTTGCCTAAATATGTTAATGTCATTCTTTTTAATTCAGTGAAATAGGTAGATTTATGTTTTTGTAACAAAAACCAAGCCCCAAGCCTGCTGGGAAGGGAACTCTTTTTCTTGTGAGAGCCAGGCTAGGCTGCATTGGTCCATATGAGGCAATTTAAGCGCCAGGTGGCTGAAAAAAACTGATGTGTAGAGTTTCAGTAAGATTAGGCAATATTCCCTTCCATGGGAAGTAGTAACAAAAACATACAGGTAAAAAATTTAAAAAGTCAAAGAAATGTCACGCTGGAAACACAAGACACAAACACTCAAGGCCCTACACAGATGGAAAACACCAGTAGTCTGTTTATCATGCTGTGTATGGGGTTTACCAGGGCTGCCAACTCAACGAACCCCATCCTTGTTGTGGTCCACCTCGCCCAAGTCCCAAACACCTCCACTTGTCCCCCACCCCGGGTGTTCCCTTTGTACCTCTTGTAGTGGCCACAACAGATTAAAAGGCATGCAAGGGGTGGGTGGAGGAGCTTTCAACTAGGACAAAGAGGCCCATGAGTGGTGCAGGGGACAAGGAAATGCCTTAAGTTAGCAACCTCCATGGGCCCCATACACTAAGGGGCAAATTCACTAAATCGCGAAGCGTCTAATACTAGCACTTATTCGTCAGTGTGACATCATTTCGCAACTTTGCAACCAGTGTCCCTGGTGAAAATTTGCTAGTGAAGTAGAAAGACTAGCGCAACTTCAGGCGAAGTTGCGCACTGACGAAGGGAAGTAACTACGCTAATTCACTAAGATGCCAATTTTACTGGACGTTACCTCTTGTGCTAGACTTTACTTCGCCAGGTCATTTTTTGGGGGGTTACCCTCCTTCCCCCCTACATTTCCTAACATATGGCAACTCAACTATACAGTGGGCACATGTTTAGGGCAATAGGACAACTTTATTTTATTTATTAAACGTTTCCTGGGCTTGTGTAGTGTAATGTAGTGGCTGTAACTTATACTTTTATACATTTAACTTCTCGCAGTATGCAAATTAGTCATCACTAGCGTAAATGCGCTATGCCTGATGAAGTAACGGTAGCGCAACATCACTGCCGTTCACCTCCCTGAGAGCAACTTCACATATTAGTGAATTTGCGTAGCACTGGCGAAACTATGCCTGGAGAAGTGCAGCGAATGTCATTGAAGCCAATGCTAGCGCATTTTCGGGAATTCGCCCCTAAGAGCACATATAATTCCTGCTGGAGATTAGGCATGGGTCGGTGGGGGCCCAGTGGTTATTTTCTCACACCAGCTCAGTCCGACCCTGTTCATTAAACCTATATGGAAACCTTTCTATAAATGTTTACTATTAATATTATTATTATTATTATTATTAACATGTATTTCTATAGCGCCAACATATTTTGAAGCACTGAGTAGACCATGTATATATTGGCATTTACCACAAAATTGCTTGTGTTGGTACATTCAGATCTACAAGTATCTACAGAGCTTAGATGAGATTTCTGGGAGTGAGACTGCAATTATTTGACTGACACTGTCAAGCCAAAATAATTAAACTTGCGTTTACTTATATTGGATTATGTTCACATATGAAAATATGTTCAGTTTGTGTATAATTTCAGACCTGGTCTGGTAAATTTTGTACAATTATTTGCAGGATTAACTTTAATGGGGATTACTGAAGTGAGATATGTATCACTGAACCTTTACAAAGTTCATTTGCATATGATTTTGGACAGTTGCTATAAATTTTATCATTTAGCAATTTCTGCATGCTGTTAATGAGGGCAAATGATCAGATCTCATCAGATCTCAGCAATCCAGTGGAATTTGCTGAATATAAAGCATCTATTTCGCTTTTGGCTTGCTCTGCACATTCTTCATTGCTGTTTAAATTCAATATCTCTCAAGGCAATTTATTATTTTTTATATGTTTGGTGTTAGCACAAAAGAATATCTATAAATGAGATTAGAAATGTATAGTAAATCAGATTTGCCTCAGTGACATTTACACAAAGAAATGTTCTAAAGGGACCAGAACAAAGAGTAGAAACATTGCTTGGTGTTCTGCAAGTAATCTTTCATGACAAAAACAGAGAAAGGGGAAAATATTTTGATTCAGTCTTAACCCTGCTGTAAACTTGTTTTCTAAATCATGCATTTGTACACATTGCTGAGAAAGTGATTAATGAAATGGTTGTTGACTTAATTTGGATCCTTTATACATAAAATAAATAGCAGCCAAAAAAAATCACTAAAAGGAAAAAAATGTATTGCATGCAAATACATTATCCATAGCACATATTTAATGTAGCTTTTGCAAACCAGTGACAAAAATTTAACATTTAATAGTTTGTAAAAGTCCACAGTTTATCATCAAACCTACAGTATAGACTGTTTTTTCTAACATAAATTGTTGCCATCTTTAAACTAACCCTTAAAATGAGCAGCTAATATTGCAATGTGATAACACATCTAATGAATAATATTACATTAAAAATGTTATTTATTCCTTATTTTCAAACTGTTTTTGTTTTAGCCTTTTATTACATTTTCATGTTAGAAAGGAAATGTGGAGCCTTTTAGTCAGGTGGATTGATTATATTATAAGTATACTTTTCTGTAACAAATAAAGTACAAGAAGGAATATAATGTGTGTGCATGTGTGTGTGTGTGTGTATGTGTGTGCATGTGTGTGTGTGTGCATGTGTGTGTGTGTGTGCATGTGTATGTGCGTGCATGTGTGTGTGTTTGTGTGCGTGCATGTGTGTGTGTGTGTGTGTGAAGGCTTCTAGGGAAATCTTTAGCTTCTCATCACTAAATCTTAAACCATTAGGTGGGGTTGTAATGAGGCTGTGACCACAAAATACTTAGAAAGAGAGAAGGTCCTCTGTATTCAACCTATTATGACTATATATATTAAGGACATTGAGGCATTGTACAGTATGCAAGCGCTACACAATATGTTGGCGCTATAGAAATACATGTTAATAATAATAATAATAATATTAATAATTGAACTCACGGCTAGATTTAAAACTGGCATACTCGTAGGTCTTTTTAATATAGGTAGAAATATTTATTGCAGAGCTTACAAACTGACGTTTCGACCTCTTCTGAGGCCTTTCTCATATATATATATATATATATATATATATATATATGGACACATTGGGCTATGTAACTATGTAACTATGTGCAGTGAGTCGTGTGAATGTAAAGTTTGGTGACAATTGCAAGCTTTCGGGGTACACAGGCCCCTTCATCAGTCAAAATACAAATGAAAGTTGAAAAGGCACATTATATATACTGATAGATCAGGCTTTATGGGCAATAAATTAGAAAGTCACAGGTATACAGAGATAACATGTAGAAGGTAATAAAAATAATTAGGGTGGGTTGTAAATAGTACAGGGGTAAGGAATGGGGTATGGTTAACACAGCAGTGTACAATTAGGAATTGGAACAGAAAAAAGTGAATATACAGATAAAGGTTCATCTGGGTTGGATAACATATGGATAACATATGGAACCAGAACTTATCCACTTCACACTCCCTTACCAGACTGTAACAAATAAATTGAAAATGGGAATAATGAACTGTAGAGAAAAGAAAATTTCAGCTCAGATATTGATAAGCCCCAAGGGCGAGCACTTCAGGTGTGTGTTCTCTGCTTTTATTGATATTCAAAAAAACAGTTATCTGGGTGTAAAAATAACCCCAACATCTGGTCTGTGCTTTTCAACCTTGTTTAGGTTAGCAGCTAACCTGCCGACAATTAAAACCATTTTTTTTTTCAAGCTAATAAGAATTACAGTTCTGGTTCATGCTGGGATATTTGATGCAAAAATGGCAATTTTCATCTTCTAAGTGCAACTATGTTTTCTTTCCTGAATCAATTGTTCTTGCCATTTTTAAATGGAACACAATAAAAAGGTCTAGCTGTTCATAGTAACATGAACATCAGTAAAGCCTTATGTTAATCACTGGCAATAAAAGCAGAGAAATGATGCGGAATGATGAGCCACATTATAATTTTGGAATCTGTCTCCAGTTAATAAGCTACAGGTATCTGCCTTTCTTTCCTTTCATAGCTAATAGTATTGCAGTATTATCCCTGTCAGGGAGCACTCAATGAAACATTATTACAGCAAAATTGTTGGTCTGCTTTTTAATGCTTCAACTAATGCATTCTTTGATAAGTTATGTCAGTTCAAAGTGTCATAAAAATAGTAAATGAATGTGCCAGTCCAGTTAACAATACATTTCATATAAAATAATCTTTGTGGAAACAAAACTCCTGTCAGTAGTAAAAACTCAGATTTAAATGCAGCCAAAAAGATTTAATGGGAAAATTGCATAAGTCATGTTAGACCTAATTCTGTCTTAAATAACATGGTATTTTATTAGGCAACCCACACCTTTGTTCTATCGTTTAATTCTAGCTGTCTCCAAGAAATGTTTTGATAGAAAAGACAGCTTTGTTTGTATTTCTATTTTAAAGTTATTTAGCATGCAAAGAGTAATTCAGCTATTTTATTGCAATAGATTGCATAACGTTTATATCATTTGTTTGTCATATTTGTGGCCTTGGTAAAATATGAAAAACTGAAAGAGCATCTTCAGTTGCTTTGCTAAAGATCACTGGGATCACTGGGATCATTGGTCACCCTCACAGCATGTCAACTAATATAAATAAAGTGAAAATATAGACAACTTTTTAAAAGGGGTTTGTCGCCTTTAAATTAACTTTTAGTATGATGTAGAGAGTGATATTCTGAGAAAATTTGTATTTGGTTTTCATTTTTTATCATTTGTGATTTCTGAGTTATTTATCTTTTTTATTCAACAGCTCTCCAGTCTGGTTTTTCAGCAATCTGGTTGCTAGGGTCCAAATTTATCAATAGTTACATTTTAGTTGTTTTAGAAACCACAACTAAACTCACCTTCTCTAAAACCACAACTAAACTCACCTTCTCTAAAAGATCAGAACTAAAAAAAAAGCACAAAAGCACAAATGGGAAAAGTAACAAAAACTGCAGCTTTTCGACAACAATAACTAGAACTTTTTTTGTATTGTTGCACAAAATTCAGCGTCAAAAACACCCAAAAACCTCTAAAAATATGAAACAAAGAAATATACAGTTGTTAGAGGGTCATCTGCCATTGACAGGTTTTAGATGGAGTATTTTCAGACTGGAAATTGTAGCAGTTTTGTCTTATAATAAATCCTGGAAACCTTACCATATAAAATTGCAGTTAATATGTCGGCTCCTTGGATTCTTTTTTGGATATTTTTCCCTGATTTGATGGCTGAAGAGCACATAATCTTTGGATTATTGAACGAAACCAAGCGCAGATCAGAATAACATCAGGCCATCTGCCATTGATGTCTACATGAACTCAGCAGGTCTGAGTTGGAGTACTTTTTTATTTAGACACCATTGGACTTAAAATATAGTAAATATAATTATAAATCCCGAAAAATTCGAGGTTTTTTTTTCTATGAAAATATTGTGGTTTTCCCCTTTGAAGGTTCACCCGAAAAAAATTGGTCTTTGATAACTAACCCCCTTAATATCTAGTAATGGAGGCTGACACATTGGTCCAAGACAACTGTGACCTTGTAGTAAACTGCATCCTAACTGGATCCAAGTGGAGAGACTCCCTAATGATTTTAAGAGTGAAACTCAGTCTAAAATCTTACAATCTGACAGTATGACAAAGTGATTTGTTACTGCAAGAAATGTTTCTGGCTAAAGACAGTATGACAAAGTAAACTGCAGCTCCAGCATGAGGTCAGAGTGAAAATAATTTTAATTAGAAGGTAATGAGGGAGTAGATAGCAGATAATATTAATATAGTCTGATGACTACAGGGCTTTGTTTTTGGCACCCTCCAATACAAAATGATTTATGAGATTGTGTTTTAATTAACATTTAATTAGTAAACTGAGAAGAGATGGTCTCATTATTTCCTGTAACTTTGAACTGTTCCAGAAGTAACAGCAGAGGGATGTCAGGTCCTGCTTGGGAAAGTCAATATATGATTTCTGTTGTGTCAAAATCAGACTGTTGAATTAGTGTTAGAAATACAGTCAGGTCTTGAAGTAGTTCTTTCATGCTTTAAGCACATTGATGTTCACATATCCCTGCATATAAATACATATACAGCCAGTAACTAGTGCAGATAGTATTCAGGGCATTGTCTGTAGCAGCCATCAAGCATATTGGAAAGGACATGGTCAGGTTAAAGGCAATGCCATGGGAACTGTACTATATGCTAGATACTGTAATTATGGATATATTTGTGCTGCTGTTGGGAAAGTGCACCATATTTTTCTGTGCTCGAGTGAAACCCATTAAAGCAGGTGGTGTTTCAACAAAATCAGGGTAAAGAATGCCCAAGGCAAAAAATAGAGTGACTTGGGCTAATATTCTCTTGGCAAAGGGGTTCGATTTTATTTTTTTATGGGTTATGCAAGCTCATTCACATTGTCTTTTATTATATAAGCTCTTGTGAGTAGTGACCGCTCCCTACTGCTTCATAAAGGGGCAGTATACATCACTTTCATCATTAGTTCAATGAATAAGGCATTGGGATGAAATACTTTTAGACTACTTTTAAATATAAATCTGTGTGATATAGTTAGATCCGTGCTAGTGTGTCTCCAGGACACCTGCATCATAAAACAGCTGACAAGTGAAACATTTGGAAGGGAACAGAAGATGATAGTAGATATTGTTGAGAACTAAACGATGAAGCAATAATTGCTCTCAATATAAATAAAAGTTATTCATAAGTTACTTGCACCCACAGACATTACCTGCTTGTGGAACTCTGAACCAGGTTAAGTCTGGTTTCCTGGTGTCCATGCACACAACTAAGTGCAATTGATCAGGCTGGTTCTATGAATAGCACCAATGTGGACTCCAAGGTGGAATCACTATTAGGGTGATAAGGGGGGTCTGTTGTCCCCCAATTAAGGTGTCAAATGAAGGGTCTTCTTCTCTTTTTTTCATTTTAGACTAATGAATTGCACATTAATTATGTTAACCAAGTGATTGTAGTAAATTTATTAATGAATTACAGCTCAGAGCATATAATTTTAGATTAATGAATTTCATATTAATTATATAAACTAAGTGTTTGTGGTAATCTTATTAATGAACTACAGCACATAGCACTTTATTTTAGAACGAATGAATTGGTTTTTAATATTAATTAAGTGGACCAAGTGATTTTGGTAGATCTTTATTCATTTTAGCACATTGCACTTTATTATATAACAAGTTAATTTAACTTAGCTACTTACCTAAGCACATGGTACTTTATGTATATAATTAATTTTGGTGGATTCCAAGGTCATCCTCAATAGTAATTTAAGTATTACAATAGTGGTTACTGATATAACCTATAGAACGATCCTGGGGGGGTTATATATGTTTTAATTACTCGAGATAGAACGGGGTGTTTCTTCTTTATTTTGAAATAAACATTTATACTCGTTACTTTACCTCGTCCTATACTCGAATAGATAGAAATACTGTGTGGTATACACAATTTAAACAATGAAGGTATCCCTTAAAATTAGAAGTTGCTCATACTTTCAGACACCTTAAAGCAAATTCCAAGCAAACAAATGAGAGACATTTCTGAATCTGGGCAGCAAGTACATAATTGCTCTTCTGAAATCACTAAAAGGGATACGGTCATGGGAATTTTTTTTTTTTTTTGAAACACATCATTTAATAGCGCTGCTTCAGCAGAATTCTACATTCCGTTTCTCAAATGAACAAACAGATATTTTTATATTTAATTTTGAAATCTCACATGTTACTATACATATTGTTAGTTTCCCAGCTGCCCGAGTGCTCTGATAAACTTCAATCATTCTTTACAGCCTGACAACAGAACAATGGGAAGGTAACCAGATAACTGCTCTCTAACACAAGATAACAGCTGCCTGGTAGATCCAAGAACAGCACTCTATAGTAAAATCCAGGTCCCATTGTAACACATTCAGTTACATTGAGTAGGAGAAACAACAGCCTGCCAGAAAGCAGTTCCATTCTAAAGTGCTGGCTCTTTCTGAAAGCACATGACAAGACAAAATGACCTGAGATGACTGCCTACACACCAATATTACAACTTGCTGGTTCAGGAATGAAATGTTGTATTGTAGAGTGAATAATTGGCAGTGTAAGCAGAGAAATACAAACTACATAATAACAATCTTGACAATAAACTAAACATCTGTTTTTTGGTCCAGGTTTTTCTTGCACTGGAATTAAATGGATTAAACACTATGGATTGCACGACACACTGCACATCCTGTATACAGTATCAGATGGCATGGCTGGTGAAAGTCATTTTTACTGACATGGATGTGAACAAATACAAAATAAATTTAAATGAAGTTAAATATAGTGTAAATAAAATGAAATGAAGTTAAATACAGTGGAATCATGCACGTATTTCTGGAAGTTCTCCTTTTAACTGGGTCTATGCAATCCTTACCCTTAACTCATCCTTTTCAGATGAGATGTTTGGTGCCTGGTTAGTGAAAACAAATCATATTTGCAGTGCCATGATCCTCACCATGTAAAGGGTAGTGGGACATCCAGGAAGGGGCTAAATGGCAGTCCGTTATATAGGAATACCCACTCTGTGACTGCATTTTAGTGGAGGGGCAAGCCCATGATGCCACCATCTGTCTAGGAGCTCTTTCTTGTGAACTTATGTGCACACTTATTGGCATTCTCTGCCTTGTAACCTGTAAATGGAAGGGATTTGACAAAACATGGCTAACACTGCTTTCAAGTTGTGCACCTTAGGAGTGGCAATTATGACAGTAACATGGGGTAGTTGGGATGATGTGGTTGGCATGGGGGGCAGGGACAGTGTGCAGTGAACCTAGAAAATAAATTGATGGTTGGGAAAATTCTCTTTTAAAATATATGTTTTCAGCATATTTTATACAATATATTGTGCATGAATTTCAACTATACATAAAATACATGACTCCTGTCACTTTGCATATATAACACATAAAACAAACAGAACTAACTTTGTTATTTGCACTATATATAAAATCTGTACTCTGGCAACAGTTGGTGAATTAAAACAGAAAAAGCAGGCCAGCATGAACTCACATTTGATGTAACCTTAGCAGTTTCATTATTTTTTTAATTTATTTCTGTCTTCCCTTTACTAGTGTTTGTTTTTGGCATATATTTTCTGCCATCTGCTAACATTTTATTTGCATTACACAAAATTTTTAGCCAAAAGGTTTTGGCTTTCTTTTCAGTGCATGTAGATTTCAGTTATAAATCGTTTTATTTAGCAACCCTACACAGATGGCATTTGCACTGGTGCATTGGCTGGTATTTTAAATTCATTTGTTTGCGATCTAACATCTCATACTCACAAATCTTCAGTTAAAGAAAGTGTACTTTTTTATTTTAGATGACATGGTATTTCAAGTTTCCTCCATACAATAGGAATTTCTTTATTATATTTCATTACAAAATATTGAACATTTTAAAATATAATATCATGTGCTTTAAGATCTAACTGTATAATATGTTTTTTTAAAGTTGTTCCCAAGCAGTGAGGTTGGCCTGCCTGAGGGAACAGAAAACAGTGGCCAAGATGACCCTGCCCAAAGCTAGTTAGGGTGACATTTTGGAAGCCTAGCTTGAAACTTATGTAGGGTGACATCTGGAATAAACAAATCTTTTTCATTAGATATTTTTTAACTATGGCTGCAATATTGCAAAAAAAAATTGTAAAAAAAAACAAGGTAGTATTTACAGTATGAAACTTGCATAAACCAGTAGCGACCAATTAGGAATTAGTCTATAATGACAAGAGTTAGCACTGTTTATCCAATGTGCTCATGTGGCAAGTCTCATAGCAGTTATGCTAGTCCCAAGGTACCAAAGGAATAAATGGATAATCCTTCTCTTACTGTACTTTATAAGCCTATTGAAAAAGATACAAAGTATAAACTGTGTACTTCTATAGTCTGTTGTTTAGAAATTGTAAAATGTGGTGTGTCCCTTGTAATTCAGCCCCCTTGCAGCAGTCACATTAGTGCATTTTCTGGCTCTCATTCCCAAATACCAGGGTCAAAATACTTTTACATTACATCCTGATCTAATACTTAGATTTAGGGCCCTATATTCCCTTCTGTTCTAAATATAACAACATAGTCTTCATAAGGGATGTTCTGACCTATCTAATGTTCCACTAAGCACCAACATCTGTATTATATTTAGATTTCTAATAATTCATTTTGGTTCAGCTCAGAATCAGCAACCCCAGTGTTGACTGAATCCAGGATATACATACAGATGCAGCCACTTGGATTTGTTTGTTAAATGCGTCATGACTCAGGTATAATTGAAGAAACCGTGTTATCTAAAGTTATCTTAACTCATTTAATGCATTTAACCGTTTCATTAGCATACCAAAGCACCATTGTTTTCAATGGTGAACTCTTTAATTGGATGGGATGCTGTGGCGCAATTTTCTGTGTTAAATGAGACAAGGGTGAAGTCTGTGTTTATTTATTCTGTGTCAAACACACAATCCAAAGTGGCTTCATCTGTAGGAAACACAGACAGTAAGGGGCTGATTTATCAAAAATCAAGTTGCTGTTTTTTCTTGATATGAGAAAAAAACCTAAGTGGAAAAATGTGTGTTTTATGAAAGAAAAAAATGTGAAAAGTTGCCAGAAAAAAAATCCAGTAATTAAAAGCTGGCAAGGTATTAATTATTAATATTTATATATTATATTTAGATATTTCCCAGTTTATTAAAATATTCAAGATTTTCAGCCTCATTGAAAATGAATGGGACAATAAGATTCCTTTGTCGTCACGCAACTTTTTCTGCAGAAAAATGTGGGAGAATATTTTACTATTTTTTTTGTCATAGGTTTTTTTTTTGGGTCAGAGTTTTTACAAACTTTTATTTTGATAAATTTTGCCTCTATGGGTCATTGATGCTCTCAACAAAGAGAGCTGTTGACCTGAAGCTTGGCTAGCAGTATAACATTTCCTGTATCTCAGAAAACATTACAAACAGAAAATTAATGTACATAGTAAAAATGTTCAGAGAAGTACTGAGATTAAGTTTTAAAATTTTTTGAGTTTAGATCCCCTTTAACAATAGATTGAGAAATGGAGATCAGCCAACTGCTGCTTACTATGGCTTCACAAAATCTTTTCTACTCCTGCAAAGTGACCAACAGATAATT
>CM044432.1:154930966-154951942 GCA_024363595.1 Xenopus borealis | reverse complement strand
TTTTTTTTTAAACATAGAATATAATGCAGGGTAAGTGGAAGTATCTATAATATATTACTCTACACTTGAGTAAAAAATAAAAAAAATAAAAACCAATTTAACATATTTATAAGGCCACACAGCAACATAAATGTTTAAGTAAAACTTCACACATGCTGCATATTGTCAATCAGAGCAGCTAAAGTACAGACTGCTTTATTCCATTATTCAGTGCATTTAAGTCAGACCAAGAACTTTTTTATGTGTAACACTTCAGAAAAAAAGAATGATAACAATGGCAATATGCACACTGTATGACCCATTTAACATTAGCACCAGAATGTCTAGATTCCTTTCAAGAGAAGACACATTCAGATTTATATACAAAGTGCATGTTTAAAGGGTAACTAAGTTCTGCAAGTAGGGTCAACCCAGGACAATTAAAACTTGCAAAACCTAGTATATAATAAGATGGGTCACAGTGGGAAAGGATCATCTTCCCTCTCCCTACTGTATGTAAATCCTAGAATAGGAAATGCAGTTCTGGTTAGAGAGATTAATAATTATAGAAAACAGAATTAGAAAAAGCCCAGTGATAGGATATCAAATTAATTGAAAGAATGTAATTCAGGTTGCCAAACTGAAATTATCCAATAAAGTAACACTTCTGAAGATATTCTCATCAAAAGCACTGTATCACCTATAAGAGATTATAACAAGGGAGAATCCCACATAAATCCTATATTCTGTTATTC
The DNA here is from genome assembly GCA_024363595.1 of Xenopus borealis. NCBI lineage: Eukaryota > Metazoa > Chordata > Amphibia > Anura > Pipidae > Xenopus > Xenopus borealis. Next base: position 154,951,208 of record CM044432.1, on the reverse strand, counting down.
GTTCTTTTTCCAAAATGAGTTAATTTGAAATGTTTAACCAAATTCTGTATCAGAAAAATTAGCATTATCACTAAGGACTTGACTAAACAGACATCATATCCATTTGAGTTTAATGATATGCATCAGTGGAACTAATCTTATGCCATTCTACCCACTAGATACAGCTCAGTATTTGAAGCTGGTTACATGAAAAGTTTGATCAACTAAATATTCATAAATGAAACACATTTAGTGCAGCCCTTCTAGCTGGTATTTATAGAGGTGTCCCTGACTTGTCAGAGAGTTTAGAATCCATTTGAATCCTACAAAATGATCCTGACCATATTTACTTGCTGAACCATAACCTGAAAAAGCCTCTTCTTTTTTCTTGTCATTCTTGAATTTTTCCACAGCTCAATGATATAAAATAGTATAATTTTCTGTAGCTAGTTGTAAGTTATGTCCTTGGACATATTAGCCACAAATCCTGCCACAGAAATCTACTTTTATACCTCACCCAAGTTACCATATTCTGCCAAACTAATATTAAAATCACATTGATTATATATGTAGCACTGATAAATTCTACATTATTTATTATTAACATTTATTTCTATAGCACCAGCATATTTTGCATCGCTGGTATTTATATGTATTTTATTGCAAATAATGGGATTAAATGTATTTCCACCTGGGTGCAATGAAATATGTCTTGAATATTTGGACAATATGCAAAAAGTGCATTCTAAAGAAGAATATATGAAAAATATATTAGAAAATTACCTTGATATTCATAGCTTACGTTGCCAAAATTGTATTAGAAATATTCAAATGAGAAGTCAATTAGAAAGGTGAAAGTAGAACTTTTGGCAAAATAAGTTCATGAGTATGAATATATTCTGGAGCAAATATCTGAAGAGATTGTGTTTACATAAATACTGAAGCCAGTTAAATTTTCCTAAGAGGGAAAGACTCTTTCTGAATTTTAACCCTTTAACTGTCAACCGATTTGGCCAATTTGGTACTTTTATTGCCAGACCATTTTTGAGCATTTTGCACACTTCCAGTTCAAGGGCATTTCTCGGGGGATCTTTTAGTTTAGCCAGGAAAACAATACATTTTTTTCAGGGCAACCTAGCCAAAGTATGAACTTTGGTGTAATTCTGCTTCCGTATCAAAATATAGGCTTCTACATGTCTGAAAAAAAACACATTATAAACACACAGAAGTATAATTTATTTTATGAATGAGAACACAGATTTGGAAAGTTCTATGTCTCCTGAACACATTAATACCAAATATGTATAGTTTTATGGACATATATCAGAAGCATCATTTATTTTATGACCGAGAACACAGATTTGCAAAGTTCTATGTCTCCTGAACACATTAATACCAAATATGTATAGTTTTCTCACTTGTATAGGTCAAAATATCCAAGCAGTATACTATGCTAAAGACAGTGGTTTTTCTGGCATTTCTGAAAATTGCGTAAAAATTGCAATTTGCCACATTTCTCTCACCCAAAATACAGTAGTAAACCACCCTAAATATGAATGCCACGGGTCTACTGAACAGTTTGATGCCCAATATCCATAGCTTCACCAAAGCAGATGGCATGTGCAGAACCCAAATGAAAATAGTATATATGCATTTTCTTGGCTACCAATTTGCCATCTGTGAACAAAGCCCCCTGATTGTGTATTATGTGCAGCAAGGCCCCCTTAACAGTACAAATACTCCTGAAAACCATATATTTTTAGACACATTCTGACTAATCCAAAAGGAGTAATTATGTTAATACACTCCAAAATGCCCAACTACAAAGCTTTGTTAAATTAAACGTAAGGAACAACAATGCAAGCATAAAACTGCAATAAAAATCACATGTGTGTACAGCTCTAAAAGGTGTGTAAATGTGTGTATATGTGTATGTGAGGATGTAAATATGTGTAAGTGGGAAAAGAAAAAAAAATCCAGAAAAGCAAAAAAAAAGCTAACTTTCGTAAACTGTGTGTATGTGTAAATGTATGTATGAATGTGTAAATGTGCAAAGAAAGGCCACTTACCATTACTGTGGGAAGAAGGGTCCATGGCAGCATTTGGAGGATACCAGGATCACAGAGCCTAAGCAGCAGAAAGTAAGTAGGCGACTAAGGCGAGCTGGAAGTCAGATCTTGTATTTTGGCCTTCATATCTAAAAAAGATATTAATGCAGGGACTTTCAGATCTTAGGAGAGAAACACTGTTTTGTTTTTAAAGTGATTTTATAACGGAATAATTGCAATAACATTTTTATTAAAGTATTGAAAAACGCTTCCTGCACATGCCACTCTTTTGTTGTCCAAAGGAACAAGTCAGAGAATGGTTGACACCCTTACTTCTTGATATGTAATTCTCATATGGGCCATCTGTGAGTATAATCTACTACCATAGTGGGACCACAATCGTGTGGGTATTTACCTCTGCTTCTGAATACCTCTTTTCATATCTGAGTACATACGCACTATATTTGATGGTGTTATGAGTATATGTGAGTTATAGTTCACCTGCACTTGATAGTTAAAGTGGGGTTAACAGCACTGATAAATGTGTGAATGCAAGCACATGGAGGTGTGATTTTACAAAATGCTACACTATATTTTCTTGTTTTTCTCCTTTTCTACTTTTTGAGGAATAACCAGTGACACCTGTTTTGGATTTTAATTATTACATACCTGTCAAAATCATGTAAAAGCCAATGGCATATGGTCCCCTTAATTTTTAGAACATGCCTTCATGGTTCTCAAACGTTTCTGGGTATTAGCTCTAGTTTGTTTTTGATCATCTGAATAACTTGAGTTTTCTGACGATAACGCTAAAAAGTCTTAATTACCAGAATCAAATTTAAAAGATCGCAAGATTCAAAACAAGGCTCTATTTTGTTGCAATGTTTTTTTCACACTGATTTTTTTGCAAAAAATGATTGGTAAATTAGGGGGATTGTGGATTGTGGTTGAAATGTTTTTTTTTAAATAAAGCGATTAAAAGTCGAATTTAAGATTGTATACATAATTAAGCACCGATTCTGTTCTACATTTTATTCTATATATTGTATTAGGCATTTACGTAACACAACAACCATTTCTCCTCTAACACCAGGTTCTCCTTTAATGCTACAAAAATTGTATATTTATTTATACAGTTGTGTTTAACATCTGTGTGGTTCTTGTTTTCACTTGTTAAAAGAACAGAATAAGTGGTATACTTGTTACAAAAATAGCTTTATGCCTTTCAGTCCTTACAAGCAATTTGTTTTTGTCAACCATTTACAAACACCTGATTAGAGATTTGAGGTTTGTGGAGGAGCTCTATTTACCCAAGAGATGTCAAGTACTTATTAGCATTGTATTGATACAGAATGCTTATGAAAATAAATGTTTATATGATGCAGACAAAACATTAATGCAATGCAAGTTCAAAGAGAAAAATACATATATACATTAACTGGAAAATGCTGAATAATTCCCAGCTGTACAATGTAATTTAATAAAACTTTCCTGACTATTAGAAACTTTATTTGTGATATTCAGGAACATTTTTAAAAACTTGACACATGGGAAGGCTTACTTATCAAATGTTTAAATGTTTCTTTTTTCCCCAATTCAAATAAACCTAAAATTATGCCAAATTTAAATATTTGCTTATTTATTAAACCATTATAATGTAAACCAATTGAATGCATCAAATTTGTATTCTAAACATCATTTTCAATGGGTCTACAAAAATTCTTTAAAAATTGGAAACTGAAACCTTGAATTGAAAAAAACATACATTTTGCCTAGAGCAGCTTCAATTGACAGGAATTTGTTTTGACATAATAAATATCATACATTTGAATTTTGAAAAACATAATTTGTCATTGCTGAAAAATGTTGAATTTGAATGTTGGTAAATCACCACCATGGTAATGCTGAGAACTTTGTCAGTTCACCAGAATGTGTTCTATTGCTTTGAATCAAAAAGGTGATTGATAATAAAAGTACCTCTTTGGTCTGGCTATTTTTGATAACAAAATTCACAACCCACTGATGAAAAGTAGTAACTATAGTTACATCCATAACACTTTAAAGGAAATCATTATAATAATTAGTTATGAGCAAAATGTATCTGCAAGTTTCACCAGGGAAATGATGACCACAGACTCTAAAGAGTTCATCAAAAAAATTATCAACTGTAGACGTTAATGCATGTCAGGGAATTTTCACTTTTTCGATGACTGGTCAGATTGGATCATCACTAATCATAATTATTATGCATTAATTATTGTAGTCCTCCAAAAAACATTTAAGAAAAGGCTCAAAACTTCATGCAGATTTCAGGTATGAAGATCAAAATTACAGAAAGATTATCCAGAAATCCAGAGTGATTAAGACCAAATCATTTATAAAGTCCCTGCATGCAAAGGCATTCACAAAAGCACTTTCGCTTGGGGTCTAGCTGCACATTTAAATTACTCAGGGGGCAGGACAGGGAATGCATATTTGCCTCCCTTACTGGGGTTATATGTATTTGTTGCTAAAAAAATAATGGTCATATCGAGTTGAATCTAATAACAATAAATATAAAGAAAATGTTCTTCACAAAATTGCACAAAGACATCACATATTAAAGCAGGTAGAAGTTTAATTACAAGCAAAATGTTGCATTTTTTAATGAAAGACTTCTTCAAACATCATTTGCTATTATTTTTGTAACGTTTGTCATCTAACTAAAAACAAAATATTTTCAAGTACAATATCTAAATCATGGTAGAATACATTAATAAGGTTGCACCAAATCCAGAATTCAGCTAAATCCAAGCCTTTTTCATCAGAATTCAGATTCACACACATCCAAGTGCTTAGCACATAAACAAAAATGTTTGCAGCACAAAACGTACACATTTTTAACAGTCAATGTCATGCTCATTTGCAAATGCACATTAGGATACGTAAATTCAGCCGAATCCTACGTAAAAGATTTAAGATTTGGCCATGTCCCAGAAAAGCTAATTTTGTGTATCCCTAATTATAAGATAAAATAATTAAGGCATATTTTATAATTTTTATTTATAAATAAATGGAATGATTCTGACATAAAGAATTCAAGTATGGGATATGTTACCTGGAAACCAGAAAGCTCTGAATTATGGAAAAGCTGTCTCCCATAGACTCCATATTATCCAAATAATCTAAACTCTCCAAAATGATTCTTTGTAATAATAAAAACAGTATCTTATTCTTAATCCCAACTAAGATTATTATTATTAACATGTATTTCTATAGCGCCAGCATATTTAGTAGCGCTGTAGATATAAATAACCCTTACTGGAAGCAAAACCAGCCTATTGGGTTTATTTAATGTTAATGTAATTTTCTAGCAGACTTGAGTTATGAAGATCCAAATTACGGAAAGATTTGTTATCCGGAAATCCCCAGGTCTCAAGCATTCTGGATAGAAGGTCCCATACCTGTACAATATTCAGCACTGATCGTGACACAGAAATTAATATTTTAGTGTCTTGGATGTTTTTCTCTCTGGACAGCTTTACGTTTAGTACTAATGGTTACATTAAAAAGTCGAACATTTTTCCCCCCCACAAAAATGTCTCTGCCATGGTTTACCAAATGTTCATCTTCCCTTCAGTAAAATTACCAGGAATGGAAGTAGAGAAGGGAGCAGTGATAGATCGCTAAAGGCAAACTATAAATATAACTGAGCCTGCTCTGCAGTACTGAATAACTGTATGTTTGTAAGCTCCCTAAAGGTTGTCATAATTACCTATTATTTTTACTGGATTAGCTGCCCTATTTATAAGGCTCCTGAAAGTTTATGAATAGTTTTTGCTTAAGGGAAAGCACACAGGTAGCGCTGCAATATATCAACATTAATGCATCCTCAGAACTGAGAAATGTTTGTAATTATTCTGCCCATGTCTGTGGCTCTATGTAAATAAGACAATTACTGCTAGATACCATAGCCATAGCATATTCACTCTGAAATGGTCTAAATTTAAACAATAAAATAATTATTTTTTTTAAATGTACTTATTACATTAAGGGGCAAATTTACTATTATTACCCAAAATTAGCTCAACCAAATTCGTAAATCGATAAGTATTCGACCATTGAATGCTTATTGAATTGTTTTAGGCTATCATTTTGCTCGCTATTCGATTTCTTGATGAATTCTTACGATCGGATACCGATTGTTTGATTTCACGTAAAAATCGTGAAATTTCCTTCGAGCGTACAAAAAATTTGTACCATTCGAATGATCGAACGCTCCAATCGTACGAATGGTATTCTATTGCAATTCGGTAGGTTCAAATTGGCGAAGTAGGCAGTCGAATAACTTTAAAATTTTGATTCCTTCGATGATTGAATGATCGAATAATCGAATATCTGATCATTCTATCTATTCGATATTCGATGATCGAAGAGGCCAAATTTGAATATACGATTTCACGAAAAAATTTGTACGATTGGTATTCGATCGAATTCGATCATTTCATGTGAATTTCATAAATTTGCCCCTTAGTATTTTCTCTTAGCAAATTGTAGCTGGGAACTTGAGATCCCTGAGAGAAAGGGAGCAACTGCCAGTATTTACTCATAACTGCTCTTCGTCAAAACAAATCCAAATCGACAAGCTACTTCTGCAGACTGAAAAATATTTTGAAGTGCAAACATGAACCATTTGTATTTTAATTTGCAGGATTAAGTATAACTAGAAGTTACTTATCCCTGCATATAATCCTATACTTTAAATTGCAATCAGTACATTCAAGAACACCTACAATACTTAGTTGAGCTCTTAGTCCTATGCTTTATATGGTAATTGAGGTTTGAGAACAGGAGTAAAATGCTGCACCTGCTTTCAACTCCCTTGGACCCTGCACAATGTGTACAAATGTATTTAAATAAAAAAGGAACATAAACAGCAAATTGCTGCACAGGATATTCCAATATGGGATGAAATAACAAAACAAAAACAGACTCTTGCTTGGAAACCATATTAAAATATATTCTTAAATTTAGGCCTGAGGACATTGAAGGACAAGCTGTACAGCCAATTCCGAAGATCCTTAAAAGTTGAAAGGTGAAAGAGATTTGTTTTGTTTACAAAAGAATATACAAGGGAATTAGACAACCACTTCTGTAGGACAGTGAGTTATCAATGTCAGTGTAATGTAGCAAATGCAGCAAATGCAGGTATCAGAACTGGATCAAAAGTGTGCTCTTTTGGTCCAGAACTCTTGCTTGGCTCCTCTCATATGAAGACCTGGTGGCATCTGAGTAGATGAGAGCTCCTCCTGCAGCCAAATGCAGAAGATTGGGCTGTGACCGGGAGCCCAGCACTTGTTCTGGATTTGGGTAGCCGTTTGTGACACTTTTGTTTATTGTTGTTACTGTTCCTTTAACATTCTGTTACATAGACTATAATTATTAAAGTCATGTATTTCTGTGATGTTGTATATGCAAATGGCATTGCTGCTGCAAGCACACAAACCATTAAGCAGAGGATTATGCTCTTCAGCTACAGAAACCACATTCACCTATGAGCCACCATTTAATCAGCAAATCACTAACTAATCACTACTAATGATATCAGCACCAAGGGCTGGATTAAGGAAGACACCACAGCAAGCATAGGTACAGTAAGTATGAAGTCTTGTTAGTGAAACAAGAGTTGAAAACAACACTGGAAAAAATCAATTTAAAGAACTATGATATAGAAAATGAATTAATGAAAAGAGCATTTTGAAAAGATCAAAAATACAATATTTTTTATGCAAGAATATCTGATTTAACTTCAATGTGCTATAAGCTCAATCTGCTATTGAAAGGGGTTGTTTTCTGAGGACTGCAGCAAAGGCTTGTGCCTTGGGTGCAATTAGGAGGAAGACACATTATTGTTCTTTGGGGCTGGATAAGAGCTCTCTAAGGTATTCCTGCACTAATTTCAGTAAAACTGGCATTTTGCTAAGATGATTTATTTTTTCTGAGGAGCAACATTTAATGCTAATAATTAAAAGACTTAATTGATTTTTTTTAGTGATGGGCGAATCTCCCGAGATTCGCTTCGCCGAAAAATTCGCGAATTTCCAGAGACATTCGCAAATCGGCGAAAAATTCGCGACTCGTTTTTTCAGCGAATTTTTCAAAGCGATGGTGATTCGCGAATTTATTCGCGGGAATTCGCCGCGAATTCGCCCCTGGCGAATAAATTCGCCCATCACTAATTTTTTTCTTTAGATAATGTTTTTTTCAATATTATTACATTATTACAGCATAAAGTCACATCTATCTTCTCAAAGTATGGCAACTGGAAAATGAACTGATACCTGCATTTGCATAGTCAATGGTTATTACTTTATATATATATATATATAATCAATACTTAATTGAGCCTCCTTCTGGAGCTTCTGGACACCTCCTACAGCCTTTGATGAGTGTCTTGATTCTGGATGGCAGTATTTTTGACCATTTATACAAAAATGTGTTTAGTGTCATTGTCTTGTTAGAATATCCAACCCCCTGCATAACTTCAACTTTGTAACTGATGCTTGAACCTTCTCCTGAAGAATTGGTTCAAATTGGTTTGAATGCATCCAACCCTTGACTTTAACAAGGGCCCAGTCCCTGAAACTAGCCACACAGCCCAACAGCATGATGAAATCTCCACCAAATATATGTTATGACCAAATAACTCAGTTTTTGTCTCATCAGTCCAAAGCACTTTGTTCCAAAACGACTATGGCCTGCCATACAGATACAAATTGCGCTGAATTGTAAAACGATGTACAGATACACCATCTGCAGCAGGTCTTTGGAGATAATCTTTGGGTTGTCTGTAACCATTCTCACAATCCTTTGCACATGACGCTGCTGTATTCTTCTTGCACTGCCAGACCTGGGTTTTACAGCAACTGTGCCTGTGGCATTCGATTTCTTGATTCCATTCCTTACAGTTGAAACTGACAGGTAAAACCTCTGAAATAGCTTTTTGTAGCCTTCCCCTAAACCATGATACTGAACAATTTTTGTTTTCAGATCTTTTGAGAGTTGCTTTTTTTCATAATTGGACACACCTGCCAATGAAGTTCAAGGCTTAACAAGCTAATCCAACCAATTTGATGTTGCTAGTAATCAGTATTGAGCAGTTACATGCCTTCAAATTAACAAAAATACACAAGGGTACTCAAATTTTTGCACAGCCAGTTTTTCACATTTAATTATATACAACTGAATACTGCTTCACTAAAAATCTTTGTTCAGAAAACACCTCAGTACTCGAATGTTCCTGATAAATGAAAGACATACCACTGTTATCTTTCTGTTGAAAGTGGAGTAAATTATTATGCAGGCTGAGAGGGTTCCCAAACATTTTCATATGGCTGTATTTGCTTTAGGTATCTCCTACAGAGTTGATGCAGCGTAGAGTACATTCCATGGAAAATGTTTGCAGTCTTCTACTTAATGAGAATAGCTCAGCTCTATACAGTATGTAGGGGAGAAGAGAAAGCCTTCCCCTGTTTCTCTGTCTGTGACATCATTCCGCCTAGTTACAGGCTGGAGAGTGACCTGATTAGGGGGACACCCCAGTGCATCCTGGGAAGAGAGGGTGTGCCAGACTGTGGAGCTGTGTGTGTGTAGGCCCTGGATCTGTTTGTGCAGGCCATGTGACTAGGGTTGCCACCTGGCCGGTATTTTACCGGCCTGGCCGGTATTTTTGGTGGTTGATCCCAATGTTATGAAAAAGGTGGCAGAGTTGATCCCAGCCTGTGGAGTGAAAGATTCAGCAGCAGCCAAGACCTGTAAAGCTGTTCAAGCTGTGAAATCTGCAGGAGTGCAGAAAGAGGGTTCCTGTTCCCTGCCACACTGCTAAAGTTTCAGAGGAGAAAAGTGCCATTGGTGGGAGTGATTCTGTAGCAGAGTTACTTGTGATTCCAGTGTAATCTTGTAAGGGCCGAAGGCTCTGGTGGAGTTGCGGACCAAGGAGGAAGCAGCAGACCGATTGCCAGTCCAAGTACACGGTACAGGCGGGGGCCAAGAACAAGACGTGGTCGAAATCCAGGCAAAGGGTTGGTTCAGGCAGCAAAGAATCACAAGTCCAAAAATGAAGCAGGGTCATACAGGAGCAAAATCTGTAAGAAAGTCAAGATAGGCACACCCAGGAACAGCAAACGTGAACCTATAATCGGGCAAGAGTCCAGAGTCCAAAGCTCCCTTAAATAGGCCCAGATTGGTGCCAAATGGACACTGGCGTGATGGTGTCAGGACGCATTCATGCCTGCACATTTACGCCTGCGCCCAAACCGACGCAGGTGAAAATTAGCAGAAACCCTTACAGATCTGCCTCTGAGAGAAATCAGTGAGCGTGGATACAGTATTGAGCCTAACAGCAAGACAGGCCTTGAGTAAGTTTTGCCTGCTCCATGGTATGTATGCTACTTTCCAAAGGAAAAGGTACTCTGGGGAAATAAGAGCTCTGGGGAAAGGGGCATTGCATTTTGGACTGTGTGCTGCTTAACCCTTCCATAAAAGTGGGACTGTGAAATCCTAAGGACTGTGCTGAACTAACAGTTAGAACCTACTAGGGATTTAGGTAGTGTCCCATGCGGGTGTGACTTGTGTATTAGATATAATAATGTTTATATAAAGTTAAATTTTGTTTATCGGTAAACTGTGTTTTATTTTTCCTAGGGGATTCCTTGGAGGTAAGTTCCTCAGTGTTCCCTAGGTGGAGGCACTGCATTGTAATTCCCAGTTCCCAGTACTTTTCATATTGCAAAAGGGACTCAGGGCCCCTGAATTGCCTAGGAAGATTCTATTTAAAGGGACAGTAGCCAAATTAGGGTTATAAGTAGTTAAATATTCTGGAAAACGCCAAACTATGATGAAACTAATATAGCTTGAAATTTCTTTTATAGGACTAGAAAACACACACTAAATCATGTATAAAAGAACACCATCTATTAATTTTAAAACAAAATTCATTTTGTGTGTTAGCACAATGAAAAAAAAGATATACTTAAAATACCACATACCCATTACTAAAGCTTAAATATTGGTACAGATCCCATTTTAGATACTTTAAAACTCACTGGAGTTTTTTGCCTGAGGTTTTGAAAACCCAAACTCATATCCTAATGTCAGTGATGTGGGATGCATGATTTTCAACAGCTGTAGGGATGAGCTGGATTTCTCTTTCTGAACACTTAACATTTTGCAGAACATTCATAATTTTGCAATATATTGATACACTTCTGCATCCAAACTCATTATGTAAATCAGAAGTCTGATTGTTGCAATCCCATGTGACCATAGCAGCATTTGTAATCATTGCACTTGTGAAATAGCATACCTTGTGTCGTTAAAATAAAAATAGGCATTGAAGACACTTTGCATTAGTGCTTCAATTTTCCTGAGCAATTCATTCCATTTGAAACTAAACAAAATACCAGCACAGGACAATACTCACAGGAGATACAGTAATAATACAAATGTTATGCTAATGGCACTCAGGGCATTCTGATTACCATGACTGGACTGTGATGAAAATGCACCAGAATAAAAACATGTACAATATACCATTTTCCTATTTTTGTGTATATAAATCAGGCGAAAACACAGACTAAAGAGGTTTCCCTTGAATTAACACAGGTAAAACAAGCAGATCCTACAACATTCATGTAGTTAAGTAGGAACTCAGTTGTAAATACTTTCCAAGATTTCCCAGTAAGGGTTGCTGTCTGTAGTGCTTCTTTCAAACTCCGGTTGAATCGCTCGATTTCTCTGTTTGCTTGTGATTAATACACTGAAGATTTTCTATGCACAATATTCCTTTCTCTTAGAAAGATTTCAAACTCAGATGAAACAAACTGTGGTCCGTTGTCTGATATTAACTCCTTGGCTTTTCTTCTCTGCTGAAGACTGTAGATAGAAATATTATTACTGTAGCTGATGTTACTGTATATAAGGGGCCACTTACTGTGATAGTCTATAAGAGTTATAGCAAATCTGCAGTCTATAGGAGCATCTGCAAAAGGACCCACAATATCAATAGCAAGTTTTTCCCATGCTGAATCATGGAATGGTACTGGCTGAAGTGGTGGTGTATGGGTGATAGCTGTTTTGTCATGATTCTGACAAGTAACACAAGAATGAATGGTACATACCATTCCTTGATGACTCTCATGTGCAAGTTGTATGAGCTTTGTTTGCAGGGTCTCTGGTACCAGTAAGCGGTGAGCTCCATGGACAACATAGCCATCTACTAAGGACAGTTTGTGTCTAATCATGTAGTAATGTTGAAGATTAGGATTGAGTTTGGTTTTGCAGTGTAGGTGAATCCCTTTCCTTAGCATTGTATTGTGCCTGTGCATTATTAGGCCACAGTGCTGGATTTACAGTCTGTACATTCCCAGAAGTTCGCTGGCTGAGAGTTTTAGCCTCTGCCACTGTTGTTTCAATTTTGTTAGCAACTGTAATAGACTTTGCAAGGGTTAAATTCTGCTCTAGGAGCAGTCTCTCTCTAATGCGAGGTGAGTTTTTTTTCTCCATTATTTGGTCTCTTAGCAAAAGTTATGGTAGGCTTACCAGGATTTGGAAGAAAAGCTGCAGGCTGCTGCAGAGGTAAAAGAGACATTTTGTCACCAATTGGTTATGTTTTGGTAGATGGGGATGAGCAGAGTATAACAGTGCTTTATTAGCGGTTCATGCAGTCATTACACTTCAACAGTAGCTTGAACTCTAACTCTTTTAAGCATTATAGAAAGTACAGTATATCCAACGTATACCCTTGTGCACAGTGACACCTACAGGCACCTTGCACAAACACCAGAATTGTAAAAAAAATTTTTACTTCTTCAAACAATTTGCCCTTATGATAATGTGAGCCTACAGTGAACATGATCCTAAGCTATCATTTGTATAGCTAGGTTTAAAGAATGCATTTTGGTTTTCTGAAATGCAAGCCTTTTATAAATCTGTTTCTAAAACCTAGGCGAAATCATGCTGGCCCCCCACTGCAAAACACGTCCAACGTAATGCAGCTCTGGCCCAGCCCCCATTCCCCTGGTAGGTTGCCTTGAAAAAAGTTAAGCGAGCGACTGGGAAGTGTTTCTTAACTATAGAGGGAGCAGATGTGTGGTCAAGGTTCCCCTTTTTTCCAGGAACCCCCGAGGTCTAGTTCCCCAGGCAGGGAATCCTTTACATGGAAACCAGAAAGATTCAAATCATGAGAAGGGCAATGTTGCATTTTAGAGGTTTATGAATAAACTCTAAACCATGACTGTCACTGAATTTCTGATCCGATTATAAAAATTGTGAATAGAAAAAAACGCTGAACGATGTGCTCAAACTAATATGATTACATTGAAAACCTCAAGAAATGTTACTTTTTCAGATGAATCCTAGTGAAGAAAATCAGAAAACATGATAAAGTTATTGTTCTTGATCCCAAGTAAGTTCAAACTTACGGCAAAACTTAAGGCAAAAAAAAAAATCCAATTTGAAGCCTCTCCAATTTGCTACAGTTAGGTTTTAGGCAAATTAGGTTTTAGAGGTATTTGTCATCTGAATTTATATAACACTAATGAAAAAAGTGCTTTTCAAGTTCATATTTTTTTATTAAATCCATGGCTTTCATGGTTCTAGAGAAAGTGAGTTTATTCATGATTTCAAAAACCTCTAAAAACATTAAAATGAGATTGTTAAAGGGGTTGTTCACCTTTGAGTTAACTTTTAGTATAATGTAGAGAGTGATATTCTGAGACAATTTGCAATTAGTTTTCATTTTTGATTGTTTTCTGGTTTTATAGTTATTTAGCTTTTTATTCAGCAGCTCTCTATTTTGCAGTGTCAGCAATTTGGTTTCTACGGTACGAATTACCATAGCAACCCTGCATTGATTTGAATAAGAGACTGGAATATGAATAGGGGAGGGATTGAATAGAATGATAAGTAATTAAAAGTGGCAGTAACAATACATCTGTAGCCTTACAGAGCATTTGTTTTTAGATGGTGTCAGTGACCCCCATTTGAAAGCTGCAAAGAAACAGAAGAAAATTGCAAATCATTAAAAAACTATGAAAAATAAATAAATAATGAAGACCAATTGAAAAGTTTCTTAGAATTGGCCCTTCTACAATATACTAAAAGTTAACTTGTAGGTTAACTTAAAGGTGAACCACGCCTTTAATAAATAGGCCTCCCCATGTATAAATCTCAAAATAATAGAAAGACTCCTTATCTGGAAAACCCCAGGTTCTATACATTCTGGATAACAGGATCCCTTTACTGCACTCATTTTCATTAGGCTCAAAAGAACTAAAAAATAAGCGATCTCTGAACAGATTTAAAAATTTATTTTATTCTAAGATATCTTATTTTATTCTAAGATATCTCTCTTGAATTTTATATATTGTATATACAGTACCATGTATGTGCAGTAGCATTGGGTAGAACAATGGCTGTATATGTGTTTCATTTATTGTTGGTGCTATATAATATTTTGTACAGAACAGGCAGTAGATACTTGATGTTCAATGTAGGAGAGTTTAAAAAAACAGATTTCACACAGATCTATGGTAGTATAAAAATACAAAAATAATTTGGGAATCCCAAGAAATATCATGTTCATTTTGAATTGCTGGTTCACCTTATATCCAAACTGTGTACTTGAGTGTGTTTTGTGCTGGACTATAATGGCAAACTGACATACAGTACTCTATATTGAGTTAAGTGAGGTCAGAACTAAAAGGTTGACCTTGAAGGCAGTACAGTTCTCCAGGCAGAAAGAAAATATTAATGCACAGTGTAGAATTAAAGGGGTCATTCACCTTTAAGTTTTCTGTAAGAATGTACTAGAATATTCTTTACTTAGCAACTTTTTAAGTCACCTGATTTTTATATATATATATATATATATATAACTTGTAAAGAATTGCTGAAGACAAAGCTAAATAATTCACAAATTCAGCAATTCAAAAAACTAAAAAGCTCTGAACCATGTGCTAAAAAAATACAAATACCTCAAAAACCTCTAATAATATAAATATACTAAAGGGTCAAAGTGAAAATTCTAATTAAAAAAATTTGAATTTTGGTTCAATTTTGAAGTTCGAAATTCGACCCTTGATAAATCTGCCCCTAGATAAAAAAATCTGAAAACCACTAAAAGTCCAAACTGATTTAAAGTGGTATAATCAGATTTACTAAGGGTGGTAGTGAAAATTGGAATTAAAAAAAAAAATTTTTTTGGCTACTCCGACTATCGAATAGCCCAAAATTCGATTCAACTTTCGAAGTACCGTCTATTCAAAAAAAATCGAATTTGACACTTCACACCTCCTTAAAGCTGCTGAACTGCTATTTTAGCCTATGGGGGACCTCCTGGAACCTTAAAGGAGTGTTTTTGAAGTTTTTGGAAATTTCGAACAATGCATTTCGAGTGATTCTAATGATTTTTATTTGATAGGAAACGGACCTATTTAATCCATTTTCGATCAAAAATGCCCTTTAAAAAAATTCGATGGTCGAATTTACAACTTTTTTAATTCGAAATTCGACCCTTAGTAAATCTGCCCCTTAAAGTCTTTGGGGGTTATGTAATAAAAGGAACAAAGTTTGCTACTAGTCTAGTAACCGAAAGCAAGCAAGTAGCATTTATTGCTCAGCTTCTTAAAAACATTATCTCATTGATTGTCATGGGTTACTAAACTGAAATATTTATGCATTTAATTATATTATTCGTGTTGATTACATAAGGCACTGCTGTTGAACATATTACATGTAGTGGGCCGATTATCCTTCCGCATGTTTGTGGAGCAGATTAAATTAAATGATGACATCATGTGGCAAAATCTATGGAGCCTTAAAAAATTTATGAACCATAAAAATTCCCCTCCAGTTGGACAGTCATAATATAAGGAATAAACCTTGCAGAAGCATGCAACGAACACCATAGGCTTTAAGAAGTGTTGGTTATCTATTCATAACTATATACAACATACAAAAGTGTATGTAAATATCCACTGCACTTAGTGGACTTTTCGTCTCAATGTCAGATCTTCTATAAAAGTATAAAAGCTCATAACATTGCAAGTGCTCGTATTATTTTTAGGTTTTGCAAAAACAGCGTTTAGGTTTAAGCCTTATAGTCATGATTAAGGAATTTTTTAAGGTATCCAAGGGCCAAAATCAAGATCCAGAAACCATTTCATAATAAAGAATTGCAGCCAAGAATGTCCAAAGAGGAACCTATACTTGGGCAAAGATTCCTGGGACTCTGATGTCTTTCAATCTTTGGATTTGGTGCCAAACCGAAATGCTGACATCACGTATTTGACATAGAGCTCTGACATAGAGATTTTGATGAGTGAATAAGAGAGGAGCACCAACAGGTGCAATGAAGTCCAGATATGAGAAAAAAAGAATGATTTTTTTTCCATTTAATGTAGCAATAGGGTCAGTCTGAAGCTGGAAGTTGCAAATATGTCTTCATAAAAGTTTGTGGAAAAGCTTCTATAATTTACACACATATATAATATACACACACATACAATAGTTATATATATATATATATATATATATTGTTTGTTTGTTTGTTTGTTTGTTTTTTTAAGAAGAAGATCGATGCCTATCTTTGGGGTGAATTAACTTATTTATTAGGAGATTTGTAACAGTGCAGCAGTTATACTGCAAGAAGACTTTCCCCACAACTGATGATAATGGGACCAATAATTGTTTGGCCTCAATGATCTGAATACTTATTACTGCAAATGAGACCTGAAAGCCTTCTTTTCATTACCATTACATTATTATATTGCGGTGCCATTAAATTGGAAAATAAACCAATTTTTCTACAGTAGAGAATCAAATCTTGTTGCTGTCTTATTTGCAAGGTGCAATTATCCTCGTAGACTTATTTATAGGCACTAACTCAGAGATACATTGATTTTTTTGCAAACTATTTCGTTTGAGCTGATATTTTTATTGCAGTTTTATAACTTGCACCACACCACTGTACAACAAAAGTCAGTCAAAGGAGGATTCTAAGGAACAAAACTAAAGGTAGTAAAACAGAAAGGCCTGGCCCTGTATATACAGGCGTATTGTCTAGGGATTCTAGCAGGATAACATTTTCAAGGAAGACATGCCTTGTTTTATCGAAGAAAACATATATTTGCATTATTGTTTTACTCGGTATTTATTTTTGTTTTCTCTTTTATTTTTATACCAGCTCTGCTCTAGAGTTAACAATAATGCAAATATATTTTGTCCTACTATAAAGCATAGGCACTAGTTTATCCTGAACAGGGAACAAACAGCAAATTACAAACAAGGAGGGCCCTACTGGCAAGAATTTACAAATTAAAGGGTACAATTGAGACATAAGGATTTTTAGAAATAGATTTGTGATTTGTGACTGATTAATTATGATACATTGAATAAGCTTCCCTAAACTGGTAGGTCTTTAGGGAACATTTTAAAATTTGTAAGGAAGTATAAAGCCTGACAGCTCAAGGCAGTAAAATAAAATAGGTAAAATAGGTACATGGTGAAGGTGTGGGTCTCCCAAAATAAGGAAGACACACTCTGTCTCAGAAGTCACATCCCCCTCACAGTGCTGGCAACACAAATAAAAAAATAATAAAGGGTTATAGCATGATTTAAAATGTGTACAGAAGAGTTTGAAAATGTTTTTGAATGTATTTTTCACATTTATTTTTCATATGTTTACCTTATAAACAGTAAACAGCACAGGATAACAGAATAACCAATAACATAATCCACAATAAGATGGTCCTAGAAACCCGTTAATAAGCCTAAACTATAGTCAACAAAACAAACTTTTCAGGATTAATTTATGTTGTTTAAAACCTTTGCTGTCCCTTACGTATTTAAAATGCCCCCCAACATAAATAGGCCCATAAAAAATTACCAAACTGTAGGTGGCTGCATTGAGGATGTGCAGGACTCATTTTATTCATTATCTGGTAATTTTCTTATATTTTTTTCCGCTTGGTTTCATTAACACAGATCTTAATTCCTGAGAACCCCAAGACTTTCCATTTAAAATGATACTGACACAATTAAAAGTTACCTATAGGATATGTTGATAGTTTTTTGTTAAGATGTTTATTTTTGTAAGTAATTGTTAGTCTACCTGTCAGGTAGAGTTTATAATACTAACATATTCCTGCTGCACAAATATGGCAGCACCCTCTTACAGGGACATGGGGCATCAGACAGGTAATGTAAAAGCATCATGCAAATACTTTATGGTGAAGTTATAAGTAGCTTTCAAAGGCAATATATGATAGATGTTAAAAATTCAGTATCTCTTGTTTATGCTTTTGGGAAGACATGTCAAGTTCAGTGTTGCTTACAATGTCACTTTCTTTTTTAATCTTAT
The DNA here is from genome assembly GCA_024363595.1 of Xenopus borealis. Taxonomy (NCBI): domain Eukaryota; kingdom Metazoa; phylum Chordata; class Amphibia; order Anura; family Pipidae; genus Xenopus; species Xenopus borealis. Next base: position 154,932,782 of record CM044432.1, on the reverse strand, counting down.
TTGATTCCTTACGGCCAAATTATTATTAACTCATAATTTATGTATATGTTGCAAAGTTTGAAAGACAGTGCTGAAAACGAGAAAAGGAAACATGAAATATTTATGATAAAGGAAAGAGAAAATATTAACGATAATAAGGCCACACGAAAATGGAAAGCTATTGTGAATACTTACAGCACAATACAATTTTTTGCACACATGGCAAAAAGAAAAAAAAATCAGTGGGTTCTTTAGAAAAGGGAAATCAGTAGCTGATGTGAGCTGTAACTTTCAAAATATGCAATTTTCTCTAAGAGTCAGTTTTACTTAGGACAGAAATGATATACTGCATGTGGGTCTCTGAAATCACAGGTTAGAAATCTCTACAGGTTGAATTAAGCCATACAGTTTGGATAGGGATGTTGAAACAAGAATTATCTCGTAGGGCTACAGGTATAAAACTAAGTTTTCAGCTTTCATTATATTATTTCTGCTATTTTAAATATGAATTTGTAGTGATCCCACTGAGGCAAGTAACTGCAAAAGAAATGAAAATATTTAATACTTTTTAAACTCCCACTGGTTTTCCACTCAACAGCAAAAGAGTCTCTTGAATACTGCTATTTTCCTATAGTTTGTGTTCTCTGGGGTGGAAGAATGTTTATGGTCCACAGTATTTTCTGCTACCATTTCCACTTCAGGGTTCTATAGCTGGCCATTTTAAGAGCAAATTTACACAGATATATTCTTTACTTGTTAAAAAGAAAAAATAGATTCAAGTGTTGGAGTTCCTGATAACATCTATAAGTCTTACCTGAGCTTATACTAAATTCTTCTAGATCCTCAACCAGTGATTCATGAATAACATGTGACTCTCCAACCCTTTGGATGTTGCTCCCAGTGGCCACAAAGCAGGTGCTTATTTTTTCAATTCCTGGCTTAAAGGTAAACATAAAAACCAACTGTTCTGTGTCCTTTAGTTGTGCTCTGCATTATATTTAGAATGTATAGCATTTTTAGTATTGGCCCCAAGTGTCACTTCTTGAGCAATATAACAATAGCAACTACCAGGTTCTTTCAGCATAATGAAATTGCCTTCAGATGTAATCCCTCTTGTACAAATATAAAAATATATAAGATGACTTCTTGTTTTTTCCCACTAAAATAAGTAATTTTTCTTATTATTATCATCTGTGTTTGCATCTTGAGTAGATTCTGTGTATCTTGTTCTAAAAAAAAACCTTTTTATAAAGCAGTAACTGTACTTATCTAATTGTATTTTACACCTAATGGCTGTGTGAATGGGGCTTTTAAGACAACATATATAGATGGCTGAAGACACAAACACATCACATTTAAAACAAGAAATTATGTTTCACTAAATCTCAGTTACACTTCTGTACAGGAAAAAAAACACAGTATCAATTTCAATTAAAAAATACTGTAGGACTTAGGGTATATTGACCTTTTAACTTTAGCAGAATAGAAGTACAATTTAGTAGTGTGGCATGATGACATGCATACAATATATGCTTTTCACATGTTCAGTGTCTCATTTGAATTAAATAACAGTATTAAAATGAATGGAATGTATAACTAGAATGTTGGTAACTCTCCTCTAGAATTTCTTTAAAAATCTACAGACCAACGTGTAAGCTACAGCTACATTTCATTCATTCATTCATTTATACATTCATTATATATACATGCATTTATACATATCATTTATACATTCATTCTAGACATTATACACAGATATCTATACACAGTTTTATATCTATAGTGTATATAATGTATGAAATATTCAGGAGTATAACCACAGAGAAAGCAAACCCTG
>CM044432.1:154913930-154924696 GCA_024363595.1 Xenopus borealis | reverse complement strand
CCCTGGATGTGTGCTTTCCAGTCACTTCGCACATTGGTGGGAGAGGAAGTGATCATATTCTTGGTGCAGGGTCTGATTGGGAGCGATAGGTGCAATTGTCCTAAGGATGGCAGGCCCGGAACTGACTTTGGGACAACGGTGTGACATCACCGGCAAGCATGCTTGTCTGTAGGAGCCAAGAACTGATCTTTTTGCGGGTGCCATGGAGTACCTGTCAGTACCTGCGACTTGGGTTGAGGGCTCCATTGGGGGTACAGAAGCACAAACCCTGGTGCTTCCTCCCCCCTTCATCCCCAGTAATTCTGCCACTGTTTCACACTTTGGGGACATTAGAGCCCTAAGTGATGAATCGTAATTACGAATTATATGGTTTTGTGCAATCTCTGTAAACTCTGTTGGTGTTATTTTGTGTCAATGAGAGTTGTAGTTTAACTTTATATTCATATTATATGACCATGCCCAAGTGTATGGTGCTGTAAGCAGGAACAAAGGGGCTTATGGGTGCAAAGCACATTATTCGATTAGTATGTATATCATGTTTGAGAAAGTGACGTAAGTGGAGTTTGTCTCAAAAAAACTTATTTCTTAAAAGGAAATTGAGCTAAAAATAATATATTGATATGATGTGATATGACTGGAAAGTTGTTAACGATAGCTTTATAGCTTTTCAATGAGCAATATATACTGCTTTTGGGTTGCTAGGGCCCCATACCTACCAGGCAGTGGTTTGAAAGAGACAAGAATAAGATAAGAGAGAGAAATATAATAAATGATAGAATGGCTTTACATTCTGTCAGCTTTTTGACTTCAAGGTTACCTGTCTACAGACAGGTTATGAGGAAGTGGTGTGAACCACGAAACGCATCAAGCATGTATGCTCCTGTGATTTTAAGGATTCCACAATAAATGGAATTTTATAGCCCCAGCGGCAGAGCTCCGTGCTTTATTTACGGATTTTGGAAATCACCGCCTTTGGGAGAGGGCAGAAATACGTTGCAGCACTGCGCATTGAGGGCTTTGGAACATGTGAGTGCTCCCTTCCACCTTGTATTACAGACAAGAGAAAGGCAGAATAAAACTAAAATATATTGAAAAAGATCCCCGAAAAATGAAGATGGTTGCTTAGGTGATTATTTTCTAGGAAAGTTGATTTTGAATGAGCTTTAAGTCATATTTCCTGCATAATGCACTGCATTCCCAACAGTGTACTAAGAAATATACTAAATAATGAATGCTTATGAAAAAAATGTATGTTGGAATATAGTGCACTCTTTTGTTTGTTTAATTAATTCATTTTTGTTTTATGCCTTTAGAGAAACTGACACCAGAAAATACACTTTTTTATTTCTATCATAACATTGTCTTTGAATGCCATTCATAATTTTGCCATAAAAGTATTCGCCTGGTACTTTTACATTTCATATCCCAATGGTCCTCTATGAGGAGGCTTTCATATTTGTGCAGCACTAGTCTATTAGCATTAGAAACAGACACTTTCAGAAGGGACAGTCAGGTTGGCAAAACAGACAGGTTTAGGAACTTCAAGTAACAATTATTTACAAAAACAGAACTATCAGTGAAAAATCAGCATGACCTATAGGTAACTTTTAGGGGTACATTTATTAAGGTTCAAATGGTAAATTTACATTTTCTACTTTTTTTTTTGGTAAAAACTCCCAATTTTGAACTTAAAACCACTGACTCGAATTTGAATATGATATCACACCTCGACCCTGGAAACAGTTCTCATTCAATACTTCCCCACCTAAAACCTGCCTAGTTCATGTAGAAGTCAATGGCAGATGTCCATTGAACCATCTGAAGATTGCCTTCCTGACATTCCTGAAAACTTGATTTGAATTTTCAGGTCACTCCTATTCGATCAAATGTTAGACATTCAAGCTTAGTCATAAGTAACCTTCCATTCAAATTGCGAGTACATTCAAATTTATTCCATTTGAAAAATTCACATACACATAAATAACATACTTAATGTTGATTCATATTTTGCAATATTCTAGTGTCAGAAAAATTGAAGAAAAAAACTTGAAACTGAAAATTAATAAATCTTCTTTTGTGTTTCTGAAATAATTAAGTTTATCTTCACTATCCCTCTCTCATCATCTGTTTCTCTTCATTCTTTTTTCATGCAGCAGTTGGGTGTCAGATATTCAGTGATAGTCCATATTGAACTGAATCACAGTGAATGATTACCAGTGAATGATAACCAATGACAGCAACAAAGCAATGGAGTCTAGGCAGTGCCCCAGGCACTGTGAGACAGAAAAGCATAACAGGAAAGATGGACAGTTCTAGAAGCCATTATAAAAGTACTAATCGGCATCATGAAAGGGTTGCTTGCTGCATTTCTGGGTTGGTATCAAAATATATCATCATTATAAGCATAATCCCTTGTGAGACCAAAACTAAATCCTGTAGATGTCCTTATTGCAAAAAGTAGCCCTTGTTCCCTCAGCCCTCTGTAAAGCTGTTAAGTTACCTTAAATTACGCTAATTAAACTGGTTTGAAGGGAAGGGAACGAGGGGTTGATAATACTTCAACTCTCAGTGCAGCAATAAAGAGTAACTGACGTTTATTAGAACACATGTCACATAGCTGACAGCACCTGAGAAACTAAAAAGAGGAAAACAGAGAAAACAGAGAAAGTACTTTTGCTAGTCTCTTTCCGATTTATCTCCCAGTATCTAGAGAGGTCTGATCAAAATCAGAAACAACAAGTATTTAAAAAGAAATTATTTTACTCAGAGGAAAATAATTTCTATTTAAGCACCTGAGAAACTAACATCCTTTCTATCCCCATATCAAATTTCAAAATGAAATATTAAAATCTGTTTGCTCTTTTAAAAAAAGAATTTCAGTGGGATTCTTTTGGAGGAGCACTATTGACTATTATTGTAAAAAGATGTTTTCCCATGAAAGATTCCCTTTAATTCTGACATACATACAAGATAACTTTATTGGACCTTGAATTATTTTAGAGAATGCCTACTTATACAGACGAAATCATATACACATATTTTTCTCTAGATAAATTGCATCCATATCTGAATAATTTTCAAATTCATTACTCATGATATTGATATGTTCAGACAAATGTAGCATTGTGAATTGCATTATCTTCATTATATCACAGTATAACAGTACTACTATGTAATAAACCTGTAACCTCTAAAAATAAAAGAATTATGTAATGTAATGCTCATGTTCGGGTTACGGAAATTGTGCCGATGCCTGACAATGATGGTGTATTACAGATATTATTCCAATTAATTGTAAAATGTGGGATGGCTACATTTGCAGAACTAATGGCAAGAATGATTAGAATCACATTTGTCCACAGAATGGATAGATTAAGACAGTGTATGGAAAAAAATGAATAACCCTTTCACAGTCTTCACAAATAAGGGAGGGGCTTTTCCTCTGTCAGATTTTTTTTTAATTCATATTTTTTAATTTCAAAATTCTAACATTTCCTACAAGAATTTAAAAAACAACTTTATTATTTAATGCAGAATTCAGTCAAATAATAACCTTGATATTTTTACTGTTTTCAGCAAAATACTGTGTTCTACTGAAATTCACACCTTAGAAAATTTGCAGACTCTAGCATTGGTTTGCACTGTGAAAGGCAAAGATAAAATGAAGAATTGTATTGTACTGGCAACACTTTCATTAACTGACAGTGCTGGGTACAGTTCCAAGTTTCCATTGCAATGTAGGTCTGTTCTTTACGGTTGTTGTAATTATAAGGAAGGGCCTAGGGAAATATTTTTTGTTATTATAACATGCTAATTAAATGCTAGAGTGCAGAAGATTACTGTAAATGGAATATTCTCATAATGGACACAGGTTGTTTCTAAGTACCTTACTGATAAGCACTGAGCCTAATCCTTTCAGCTTGTTATTACTGGCAATGATATAAATGCAGAAAGCCGTGGAGAGAACACTCAGTTCTCTGTATTTTAAATTCAAAGCAGCAGTCACATACAGCATTCCTTCCCATGTCCATAAAGAAACATCACAAGGTCATACTTGCATTAAGTATGGAAAATGCTTTTAAAAAACATTTACTAACACAAACAGATAATTTACTTTTAAGGGTGAATAAGGTCACTTGAACTCTTTTCAGAATTTTTACAGAATTGCCCTACAATTGACAAAGAACCGTGACTACTAATGTTACAATTGGCGCAAAGATTAGTAAAACTCAGTGCTACTCTTATAAAGCCTTTTCTAGACAGAGACTATATTATAAAGCTGGTTCTCCCTCTGTTGCATGAGCAGCCTCTACACGTATGTTGTAATTCAACAATTCAAAATCATCACTGAGGCTGGACACTAATATAAGTTTAAAGTTGAATCTATCATCCAGGTGTTTATTTTGATTAAAGTCAGACTGTTGTGCATGTTCTTACACTCCCTTCTCACCAAATCAGTTATGCACATATCTTGATTTGCGAAACATCAGTGCCCTATTTTACTATTTTACTATTGCCATAAAGTAGAAAGGACAAAATAATTTGTGAACTAGAACCAAGATTGTTAACCCAAACCATAAAATAATAGCCCTAAATAATTATTCCTCTTCCACCAAACTAGACAGCAGGACTGAAACTAGTGGAAGGCAAGTGCCTAGGGCACAATGGCCAGGGGTAGACGTGTACCTCTTCTGTCTACCACACCCCTTTGGCTTTGGGCCCTTAAGAAAATCAGAGTAGAAGCTGCTCTGAGTTTTCTTTTTTGCATATAAAGCCCCCACTTGTCACCTCACTGGGAGTAATGGTTTCTTTCCATGCCTTGACACTCGCCTTTCTGCTACTAGACAGTTGGCATTATCTGCACAGGCATCCAACAAGCCCAGCCACTATATTCAGTGTACCAAACGATGAATCATAGTTCACATGTCATCGGTTTAGAGACTTTTCTTCCTTTGCTTCATTGACATTAACCTTTATACCATTCTAGCTGATGCCTTGTATTCCTCATGGTTAGGTAAGGCTTGTGTTCAGCTTGCTCTTCCATAAATAACACATACTTATATTCCAAGCTTTGAATTCGGCAGTGACTGTTGCAAATGATTAAGGGGCAGATTTACTAAGGGTCGAATTCAAGGGTTAAAAAACCCTCAAATTCAATCATGGGAATTGTATGGGAATTAAAATCCTTTGAATTCGAATATCAAATTTGGAAGGATTTTACCACAATTCGATTGGTCGAACGGTCGAATAGAAAATATCTCTAGCAGCAGTCAGTCCCTAAATGTAAACACCAAAACTGCTGTCTATGAGACTGGAGGAGAGGTACTAAAGGAACCAAGCACATATTGTACAATAGACATGAAATGAGTTGTACTGATAAGAGGAACTCTATGGGGGAAATTCACTAAGCAGCGAAAATTCGCTAGTGTTGCCTTCGGTAACATTCGCCGCACTTCGCCAGGCGAATTTTCGCCAGCGCTACGCAAATTCACTAAAGTGCGAATTTATGCTAAGGTTGACGAACGGTAGCATAGTTGTGCTAGTGTTACTTCACTAGGCAAAGCTCATTTACGCTAGCGATACCTAATTTGCATACGGCACGAATTTCAAAGTCTAATAAAAGTATATGTTACAGCCACTACATTACACTACACAAGCCCAGGAAACCTTTAATAAAAAAATAAAGTTGTCCTATTGCCCTAAACATGTGCCCCCTGTATAGTTGAGTTGCCATATGTTTTTCAGACTATAACCCTAGAAAGGTAAAACACGCCAGCGTTTTTTTGGGACTTAGAAAAAATGTCTAGTGTAAGTGGTAACGTTCAGTAAAATGGTCATCTTAGTGAATTTGCGTAATTACGATCCTTCGTCAGTGCGCAACTTCGCCTGGCGTAAGGGTGCGAAGTTGCGCTAGTCTATCTACTTCGGATATCTACTATCTGGAGTCGGTGTTAGTGAATTCGCGAAGTTACGAATTGACGTCACGCTGGCGAATTAGCTCTAGAGTTAGACGCTTTGCGCTTTAGTGAATTTCCCCCTATGTGAGACACACTCCCTACTGCTCTTTAGGACTGGCGTATACTACATGCAATTCTCTTGCACCTGGGGCCCTTGCTGTAGTATTGGAGGTGTAGGGTCTTTAAACTGATGCACACACATGTTCAAAATAACTAGGGCACTATTAGTTCATAAAAACTGTAATATGAACCACGTGTGTCAAGACCAAGCATACCAGCTCTCACAGTATTGTCTCAAATGAAATAAACATCACTTTGGGCTGTCCACTTGAGCCTCTGTTCTAACAAGTGTCACCTGAGGATTTATAAAAATATTCTACTGTATCTCCCACTTCTGGAGCTCTTTGTAACAAGATAAAGTCTTATGCTGGCCATAAACATAACAATTATGATCTTTCTCGTAAAAGATCTTTCCAAGAAAGTTAGTTTGTTTCAACACACACGTATAGAGCTGAGTTGTCAGATTTACAGGTAAACGATTCCGCATTAACAATGGCCGATGTTAAGGGTGCCTTCAAAGTCATCCGATCAAAATTTTCCTTCCAGCCCTATCATCCAGCTGACTAATATCTAAATCTTCTGACGATATTGGTTGTCTCATTTTCCACCATACATGCACCGAATATCGTACGAAAATTGATTTCATACGATATTTTCTGTGCGTCTATGGCCACCTTTAGACTAAGCGGAAGATTTATCAAAAGGTCGAATTTTGAATAGCAAAAACTTCAAAATGGGAATGCAAAAAGACCAGCCAAAATGAATTTGAATTAGAATAATTCAAATCAAAATGATATGATTACGTTAATAAAAATTTGAATTTTCAGATATCACCAATCACCAATTAAACAGGTTTTAGATGGCAAATGGTAGAATTAGAATTTTTAAAAGAGACAGTACATGATAAATTTAGAAATTTTAATTTATTGAGACATTCTGCTTCAATACAGTATACCTGGTACCAAGTAACATTTTTGTACCATGTTTGCCCATTGAAAAAGTTATAGGGGAGAACTTTTTATATGAATCATAACAAAAGTGGTATAAAGGTAATACCTTTATTAGATAACTAAGATGATAATCACAGATGATTATCATCTTAGTTACCCCATAAAGGTATCACCACTTTTGTTATGCTTCAAATCAAAAGTTTTACCATATAAAATATATTCGGTAAAATCCTTCCTCTTCTAAGTGGAGGACAACTAGGCAGAACCTTAGCACCATTGCCATAACCATATCTCAAGTTTCCATGAGGAAGCCATTAAACGGCAAAACGCGTCGGAAGTGACCCTGCGGGATTTGGTGACGGAGCCGTGCACAGAGCTACACGAAAAAGGTGACAAGTTTTGCGGAGAAAGACTTATGCGCAGAGGATTCCAGAGAACGCTGTGTCAGTGCCGCGAACTCGAAGGCAAAGCCGCATGTATAGCCGTGCAGGGATTCCAACCTATTTTTAAACGCGATTTTAACAAGATCGGAAGTTTGACGGATGAATTTGAAACGTATTTAAATGCTGCATTTTACCTAAACGTTTGTGAGTATAATCAGAAACAGACCCGAGATTGTGTGGGTATATTTTGAACAACACTTGATTTTTGTATAATGCACTCGTACACTGTTTGATGGTGGTGGAAATCAATTGTATTTTTGTTTCACAAAGAAAAAACCACTAATGGGATACTAAATAAGCACACTGATAGTGTAAAAACCACTCCATACACTGGGTGCAATCTACTTGTTTTGAATACTACACTATATTTTCATTTTTTGTTTTTTTGTCTCCCCTTATTTTGAGGTACGGTTAGCAACATTCCTTTTGGAATTTCGTTTGAATATTACCAGCCTAGCCAATAAAACACCAGCCAAGTCCAGGGATAGCATTACAAATTTACCAGCAATGTAGCTGTCTGTAAATTTGTAATGCCCTTAAGGCAAGTCCCTTGCTTGTCTCCCAATATGCCCCATTGTTACCTTTTTTTCTTCCTGGATATGCTACATAACTCACCTTCTGGGCCTCTATGCCTCATGGCTCTAACCCTTTTATATCATTATTATGCCCCCTTCACATCACTACCCATCCCCTTTTGTGCTTGCCCCAACCACCAACTCTACTAATGGGCCAGTAAGAAGATTTCCCTCCCAAAGGACATGCCTATGAAATGACACACAGTATTCCCACTACGTTTGTTTTACTGTATATTGCATTATTTCTACTTTTTTCCTCTTACAATTGTTTCAAGTGGTCTTTAAAATTTGGATTTTATTTTATGATGGGCCATGCAAAATAAGAATTAAATGAAGCACAGATGGAACTACATCACAAAGTAAAAAAAACAAATATACTACTGAATAATTAATTATAAATTACAATTATACACATTATTTCAATTCATTATGCTGTGTTTATTGTGAAAATGCATAAAATTCTGTAATGAGATAGAACTGGTTTCCTTTAAAGCACACATTTTTTATCTTTACTGTTTTATTAAATCCTGCAGACTTTATTTTGTGTAAACAATGCATATTTTATCAAAAACAGTAGTAACAACAGAAGTCTTCAATTGTTATAATTAAGCTTTCACTCAATCCAATACATATACATATGAACTGAAAAACAAATAGCATTTTAAACAGAAATTAACATCCTAACTGTTCATCATTTTTAATGAATAATTCAAAAAGCAATCACGAGAAACTGTTGTGCATGGAAAACTGTGATGTTTATATCCATCACAAGTAAACAAAAATAAAATAAAATAAATAAAATTTGTTTGAAAATATTTTGTGAAATTTCAGCACAAAGTACAGAGAAAATAATTACCATATTATTTGATATGAGAATGCTAGTGAAAAATATATTCATATAATAGTGTGTTTCTCATAACTCTGTACATTGTACAATGCAAGCAGTGGAGTTGGTTAACACGTTTCTATAATATACAGCGCTAACCATTGTTACATGCATAGGTAAATGCTAAAGTGAAATACTGACACATCCATGTTTTTAGGGGAGTTTGTCAAATTTAAATACCATTTAAGTACTAATCTACCATTTCAGACCATTTTAGTGCTACCGTTTTAGTATTACCATTTAAGTACTACCTTGTCTACCCTAAGATGCATTTTTTTATTATTTTGGTTTTTTTATTACTAGTGTATACAAATGTTTCTTAATCTTTGGGGAATATGGCCTCCAAATTCTTTTCAGATCATATGGCATTCTAATAAAGAAAGCTCTGAAATATGGTGTCCTAATTAAAGCATTTTTCACTACATCCAAAATGCACCCACAGGTGGGCAAAAAGGTAGTGTCCTCACCAAGAATCTAAGTGGTCATTGCAATAAAAGGTAATGGCTTCCACCACAAGAGTACCCATGAATTAAGGCAGCCCATGCTTTCTAACTCAAGTAGAATGCATGAATGGATGCTTAGGTGCAAGAACCTTTATTGTAATTTTCTATTAAACTTTAGTGTACTGTAATCTTACTGTAATTGTACTTATTAGTCCACATGCCAAGCAAAAGCATACAAAGCTTAATGGAGGCACTTGTGATAAACTAAATGACCCAATTCAGGTGAGAACCATTGAACTTACACAGATGTCAGGTAGGTTTGGGTTTTTCATAGCATTAACTGAATGGGTTAGGTGCACTGGCAGTTCATAAACCCCCCATGCTTACCCTACAATCTTTGGTTTTCTTCCTTCTGTGACATCACTGTAGGGTTCAGCGCATAGAAAATATACATATTTGATTTTACAGCCGATTATTAAAATGTCTTGCAACAGAATGTTCAGCTTTATATTAATTGGAGTTTGTGCATTAAACAATAGGCCATTCCTCAAGGCCAACACAAAATAAAACAAACCACAAAATAAAATCTGACTGCTTTCCGGAGGTTACCTTAATACAAGGTGGGGCATTTATCAACACTGGCCAAATTTGCATGTGGGCAGTAACCCATGGCAACCAATCAAATTATTGCATTCTTTATTCGATCTGCAGCGGGCTGAAAAAAGCCAATTGCTTATTGGTTGCTATACGTTACTGCCCATGGGCAAATATGACCAGTGTTGATAAATAAGTCCCATGGTTTTCCCTTTCTAACACACTGGTCAGCTATTTTGATCCTGGTGTGCAACAAGACAAGAAAGGTATTCACCTGTTTAGTAAACTGTGGCTTTGTGGACAGAGTAGCGGAACTATAGAAGTAGAAGACTCATGGAAGTGGGGGACCCAGACCCCAGAATGTACTTCCTCTATAGCATAGAAGCCCCCACTGCTTTTCTTCTTTAAATATTTGAGTTTGATCATGCAAACAGTTAGAAGGATTGCAGAGCTGCTGTGTGCACCCTGAAGAGGCCTGTCCCCCTTTTGTTTTATCAGTGAGCTGAGTAGCCATTGTAGGTTAATTGGGAACCAATGCATTTGCTTACCTAGTTACATTAACCCTAACAGCATTAACTCTAGAGCTGCTAGCAGAAATATTGCTTCTCATGCTCATCCCTCACCATGAAGGGGCACGTCAGTTTATGCACACTAAAAGTGTCTTTTTTATGAAAAGTTACAGTTCAGTCGTGCAAAAATGTTTTCCCAGGGGGCTATATATTGGAGTGCTGGGGTTAACTTGTGTTGTATATATATTATGCCTTGCTGATGTTTTCCCAATAAGAAAGGGGAGGAGTGGAATTTCAGCTTGTTTGTTTTTTTTTTTATTTTATATTTTCGGGAGGTGGCTCTCTCTAC
>CM044432.1:154873877-154910867 GCA_024363595.1 Xenopus borealis | reverse complement strand
TATATATATATATATATATATATATATTTGTGTGTGTAACCAGTGCAACATTTACTCATAAGTACAATCACCTAACAATGAAGACTTCATTCTGAACAATCTTGTAAATAGCACTCTGTAGCATTTTGTACCTATTTTCTTCTGCAGCTTTGCAAATAACCACAATGGAAATTAAAACAAATCTAACAAATACATACTGTATAGTATAGACTTCATTTCAGAGAGCATTCTTTATAAATGCAAGCTCAAACATTTCTCCGGAGTTTGAAATGAGCCACATTCATTTTCTATCATTTTATGCTTTCTAACTCTGTCTATTCCACAGAACATTTGACCATTTCATATGGTATTTTCCTCAGGAGAAATAGCATACTCATTATCATGCATTTCTCTTTATACCCTTGGGAAAAGTCTGGCATCTATATTTATTTTCTGTAACTTACTCTGGTCCTGCTTCAGTGAACTGGCTGCTTAATGTTGCCATTCCAACACCAAATGTAAGGTCTGTTACAAACATTAAGTTGATCGCACTTTAAAAAACTTGCATGCAGCAATACAAGGCTTAAAGGCACAGTAGCATACACTGGAAACTTTGTATTGTCTTCTAAATACCCCTAGGACACATCTTGAGCACTGTTGCCAACTGCCAAGAAGCATCCTTGGTTAAAATGCCATAATAGGGTAAAGTGGAAATTATCTAATTATAATGGAACAGTTAGGTAAACAAACATTTTAAAAAACGAATCAATTAAAAAAAACAGTACTACCTCTGAAGTAATCAAGTTACTATTTCCTGTTAGTAATCTGTCTGTTGGGTTTTGATTGACAGCTATGTCAAATACTTATATATAGTGTATGTCATTTGGATTGGACACCATGACAAAAGCCGGTGGTACCAGGCTCTCTCGAGTTCTGTCAACCCAGACCCGCACCGTGGAAAAAACCTTGGGTGCTACCTCCTAAACTCCCCAGAGCTTGTTGCGTAGATGAGGTATTAGACCTAACTATTCATTAAAAACCACACTCACATACACGCAAATGTAGAGTACAATGAAAGCTAATTTTAACTGTTTTGATTGACGTCCTACACAGACACATGTGGGGTGGAGACACAGTATAATTTGTTTAACAAAATAAATATAACCACCCAATCATCCCTTGACGCAGATTAATTTGCAAATCATTGCAGCCAAATGCAAAGGACAGAAAGAGAACAGCTCCAAAAGCTATAAAAGAGAATAATAATTTCCTTTGAAATACAATTATTTTTAATGAAATATCGACAAGAAAGAAATCTACAAAATTTTATGTATAATAAGGGGCACATTTACTAAGGGTCGAAGTGAATTTTCAAATAAATTTTGAATTTTTAAAATTCAATTAAAATTGAATTTTTTTTTTATTCAATTTGTTTCTAATTGAAAATATTTGAAAACTCGAATTTTGAAATACTGTCTCTTTAAAATCCTTCGAATTCACCACTTTGCCACCTTAAAGCTCCTGAATTGCCAGTTCAGCCTATGGGGGACCTCCTAGAGCCTGCCATGAAATTTTTTCTAAGTTCTGAGAATTCGATGGATTTTGGTTGAAATCGTTCGAATGAAAAGATTCAACTTGATTGAACACAGATCTATTTGGTCCATTTTCGATCGAAAATGCCCCCCCCAAAAAAGTCGATGGTCGAATTTCAAAGTTTTTTCACTTCGAAAATCGACCATTAATATATTTGCCCCTAAAAGTATGTTTGTATAAAGAACTGTAAAAACAATTCTTCTTTTCTGTTTATTTAAAGGGATGAAAAAAACATTTATACAATGTGGACATTAATGTTCTTTTTTCCCTGTACTATTGTGTTGCCTATTTGGTGGTGAAAGAACTTTAAGAAATCAGGTGATTCAATAAAATAAAATGTATATCTAGAAAGTTGAAGTATAAATGTAGAAACATAGTACTAGTAGAAACTTGGGGTCTGGGTGTGTCAACCTAAAACTCAAAGAGGTAATCAGTGATATTCAAATGAAACATGTAATTTCAAAGTTTGGATATTTTAATATTTAAATGTAAAGACCTTTTTTACTTGACTTTATTATTATTGTGACCCTTGTGTAATCCTTTAAGTACTAGAATGCCCGCTTTATGTTGGCTGATAAATTATGCAAGGCACTCTATAATAGCTATAGGTTATGACTATCACTAGGGAGATTGGGGAGGGCACATTAAAGAGATATAGGGACAAATTTACTAAAGGGCAACTTTTAGCCATTGACTGCTTTGCCAAACTTCACACCAATTCCATACCAATATGCTAATCCACAAGAATGTGAAGTTGTGTCTCAACAGCCGAACACTGGCGACTTTTCACTAGCGTTACTTCAGCAGTGCAAGCATTTCATAGGGAAGTTTTGCTAGTTTTCATTTCTGCCTAGCCAAACTTCATTAGTACTCTTACTCTTAGGTCAATTTGAATAGGGCGGATGCATAAAAATCATATGGACATCTTTATTAGAGATGGTGCAAATGCTTGAAGTGGCCACTTATAGTTATATAGTTAAATTGGGTTGAAAAAAGACAAAATCCATCAAGTTCAACCCCTCCAAATTAAAACCCAACATACACACACATACACCCCTACACCATAACCATACATGCCCATAGCTATTCTAACTGTAGAGTTTAGTATCAAAATAGCCTTTGATATTATGTCTGTCCAAAAAATCATCCAATCCCCTTTTGAAAGCATCAACAGAATCAGCCATCACAACATCACCTGGCAGTGCATTCCACAACCTCACCGTCCTGACTGTGAAGAACCACCTACGCTGCTTAAAATGAAAGTCCTTTTCTTCTAGTCTGAAGGGGTGGCCTCTGGTGATCCTCTTTATGGGTAAAAAGGTCCCTTGATATTTGTCTATAATGTCCTCTAATGTATCTGTAAAGTGTAATCATGTCCCCTCGCAAGCGCCTTTTTTCTATAGAAAACAACCCCAACCTGCACAGTCTCCCCTCATAATTTAAGTCTTCCATCCCTCTAACCAGTTTAGTTGCACTTAGTCTCTGCACTCTCTCCAGCTCATTTACATCCCTCCTACTTACTAGGGATCTATAAAGAGGTATAATTACTTATTATTAAAAATGTCCTAGATTCTCTAATGCCCTAGACATGAGCCCACCCTAAAATAAATGTAGCATGCCCCTCCAATGTCTGGAAAAAAATGTTAACACAAAATAGTTAGGGCTTTTGAAGGCAATGCCGCCAGAGTTTTTTTACAACTTGACTTTTCAGCAAATGGGATATGATGTCACTGACATACAGATGCAGCCACTTGGATTTGTGTGTTAAATGCATTGTGACTCAGGGTTAATTGAAGAAACTGTGTTATCTAAAGTCATCTTAACTCATTAAATGCATTTAACCTTTTCATTAGCATACCAAAGCACCATTGTTCACAATGGTGAACTCTTTAATTCAATGGGATGCTGTGACACAATATTCTGTGATAAGTGAGTTAAATGGAATGTCTGAGTTAAGTTATTCTGTGTCAAACACACAATCCAAAGTGGCTTCATCTGTATGGTTAAAGAAGATGTAACTTAGTTTTATCAGTTTGCCTGGTCTAAAGCAAACTCTAGAGATACACTTTAGTGAATTTGGGGAGTAACGACCCCTTCCACAGAGTAAAAAGGCGATAGGGTACAAATGTACGCTAGCGAATTGTCCTTTACACCAGTTCTAGTGAACTGTCACTAGCAACGCCCCCTTCATCCCTTAGTAAATCTGCCCCATTGTCTAGTATACTGTATGCTTTCCATTGATTTAATTTAAGATATCAAACAATAAGGTTTATCTTCTGGTAGAAAATCACTTCTAACCTGTTTTGGTACTAACAAACATCAACATTAAAAAGTTCTCATTGCAAATCCTGTTAAGCATGTAGTACAGCCCAAATGTTTTCCTCTCGATTATTCCTTTAACCTTTAGCAAAACAGAACTATTTGGTGAAGATTCATAATATGTAATAAAATCACTGGGTTGCACTAGCTACTAGGCAGGCGTTTCAGTGAGAGACTGGGATATAAATAGGATAGAAGCTGACTAGAAAGATGAGTAATAAAAAGAAACTATTACAATAAACTTGTATCATTGCAGAGCTATAGTTTGAAACTGCAGGATGATCAGACCCTCTACTGGCAGCTGTAATGAGTCAAAAGATAGTAATTAAAAAACCATAAGGAATAAAAAAATAAAGATAAAGAAAAAGATGCTAAGAATCAGCCATTCTATAACATATGAAAAGTTAACTTAAAAAGTGAGCTTCCCATTTAAAGAAATATGAAATGCTATCATAGTGCAGCCATTATATTTTACTTATCCTAGTGTTCTCTACTCATCCCAACAATTAATTTCATGATGGTTCCTTAGTCTAGACAAATAGGTTGTCATACCTCCCAACATTCAAAAACTGGAATAAGGGATAAAAAGAATTGCTGCGCATACCATGGTAAAAATACACTGTGCATTATACAAAGTTTGGCAAGGTTTGAAAGTTTCACAATGTTTTATGTGTTATGAGTTTTGCTAATGAAGGTGAAATTACCCTTTAAACCATTCAGAGGTCTCTCTAAAGATTTACTTATCTTGTTAGTTGGAATTGTATCTTTGCTTATCTTTAATTGTTACAACTGTATTTAAATGCAGATGCTGAGTATTCTGGATTCTTTGCCAAAAAAGCCTCTTATTTAAGTTAAGTTGCAGAAACTTTGTATCTTTTTCTGGCATCAGTGCAGAAGATTAAAGAGAAACTGAAATAAAAATCTTGACTGTCCCGAAGGAAGGTATGGGTTATGTGTATCAATATGTTTGCCTATCAGTGTGTTCATGAAATGAGATAGAAGTACCTGCAATTAGGACAGAGATCGCAGTAAGAGCTATATTCTTTTCTTCTAAAAATAAGAGTAGAGCTGGTGATTAACATATTGCAAAGTAATACTGTATATACTTTGCCTTGTTTGCAAACTTCTTCTTAGCTAGGATGCTTTCATTGTATTGCTTTAGGGTATAATATTTTTTATATATTCCATGTTTTCCTGATATTAAATGTTAGATGGGGAATCCAAAATGGGTAAAATATCTTTTCTTAGGGTTAAATTTGCCTTCAGTTATACACTTGATCACCCGTCTGATAAATAAACAGGCAAGCGTTACAAAGATCAAATGCGTTTCTACAGGATATAAATTACATTTTCCTTCAGTTTATTTTGAAATGTTATACACTCAGGCTTGGTACATTGCCCAGTATAGATTATCATACCTATTTTTATACATGCTTCTTCTGATGCATTTCTACTCTATTCTAATGGATATGCTTAGTAAGGAATTCTCAGAGGCGGTTACAGAAGATTTAATGCCCAGACAGAGTAAATATTAATATAAACTTTTTGCTGAGAAAGACTTTAGCAATTTTATACCAATTACTTTTTTCTTTGGTAAAATGAACCTAACATTAAAGATTCATGTTATTAAAAAAAAAAAAAATCCAACTGTCACACTAAAGCTTGGTATAGTTGAATTTGTTTCTGGTAGAAAGTGATTGTGCCTTATTTATGATTGAAACTCTAATTTCTAAGACTTGCCTTCCCGAAATCTGAATACTTTGGTGTAGCTGAAATATTTTCAAATTAGCAAAATAATTATCCAAAAAAAATTTCTTTCCTGAAAAATTTTTATATTTCTCCTGATTTTTACCATCAAGTCACACCATTTTTATGCGTTGTTAGAATATTTTAACAAGACCTTTTCTATAGTTGGAACAGTTTGTGGCCAAGTTTACTGCTGGGATGAACTGGTCATAGCTCAATACTTATGGGTAGATGACAAACCATTAAGTGGAATCCACTGCATCTTAGCAACTTTGCATTCTTCCGACTTCTGCACATAGGAGGGTTCATTTAAAAAGTGCAACTTCAGCTGCAGTCACACAAAGATGACCTTAATCTTCACTGACCATTCATTCATTAATTCATTCATTCACTCTTCATTAAATGTACTTGTGTCTATCGTTGCTCCTTGCACATCTTGATACAAAGCTCCAGTAGGACCTACCTGTCATTTTTGATGAAATGTATGAAGTGCACCTATTGGTTCAGGGGCATCCTGGAGCTTGAAGGTACAATTATTCTTCTTGCTGCCATAATTACGTTGGAATTATTGGGAAAAAATACTGCATTGTTGGTAAAAAACATGACAACGTGTGCCCAAAATCATATTCTCTTCAGGTTGTGTTGTTTACCAGTATACATCTAGCGAGCTTGTCTTTAATAATAAATGAAACCACTGTTTAAAATTCTTCACTTTCGATCACAGAATAAGACAATCCCACATGGTATCCCGATGCTCCTTAATTTGCACACAAGGAGATTTATGGAAAATTATCATCCTATGTTTCTAGACACTTTGCTTTGGATTGTGTTAATAAAAGTAATGCAAAAACTGTTTTGAATAGCTGAAATAAAATAAATGTATTTAGAACTGGTCACTGTATTGTACAAAAAAATGTCACTGCATATTTAAGTGAAGGGTTAAGGAAGGATTTTTACAGGGTATGTACTTTCAAAATTCGAAAATTTAAATTTTCAATTTTTTTTTCAGATTGAATTTTGGGCGTTTCGATAATCAAAGTAGCCTAAAATTACTTTGAAATTCGAATTTTTTAAATTTGAATATTTACTTCGACCCTTAGTAAATGTGCCTGTAAGGGGCAGATAACTGATCGTTTTCGATCGAATAAAAATTGTTTGATTAATTCAAGTGCATAGTTCGATTTGAATGATTTTGTCCAAAAATATTAGATTTTCAAAAATTTCCAAAAACACTCCGTAAAGGTTCCAGGATGTCCCCCATAGGCTAAAGTAGGTTTAAGGTGGCAACATCTTTTTTAAAGAGACGGTACTTTGATTTTCGAATGGTCAAATTTTAAAATTTGATTCGAAAATGT
Source organism: Xenopus borealis (assembly GCA_024363595.1). Lineage (NCBI taxonomy): Eukaryota > Metazoa > Chordata > Amphibia > Anura > Pipidae > Xenopus > Xenopus borealis. The sequence continues at coordinate 154,903,875 of CM044432.1, read as the reverse complement.
TTTCAAATAGAATTTTCACTTCCACCCTTAGTAAATCTGCCCCAAATGAGGCTAATATAGGAGTCATTTCCCTGAGCCTGGGCTCTTGAAGAGCCTGCTGGGATTAGGTTGGGAAAATGTATTATCCTCTTCCATTAGAGTAAACGCCTAGTGGGTTATTAATCAAAATCTAAATCTCACTATTTTCTGAAAACAACTCCGACCAAAATCCGCACAGACTTTTCCCCCCTATTTATCAATAAATTTTTCAAAAAAATGTCTTGTATGGGAAAACAATCAATAAAATCACAAGAAAATCTCAAAATGCTTTCAGATTTGCCCCCAAAAGCTGCAACTTTTTAGGATTTAACGCCCAAAACCAACGAAATCCAGCACAGATCAGGAGTTAAATGGGGCATTTGCCATTGACTTCTGGTCTGAGTTGGAGTACTTTTTCTTTAAGACTTTTAACACCATCGAGGTTTACTAAATCACAAAAAAAATCCTACAATTTTTTTCCTCAAAAAATCAGACTTTAATAAACCCCCTAGAGGTCATAAAGCACAATCCTAAATATGGGATATTAAATTATAATATTAAGCATGCGAATTAAAAATATCCATCTGTTCATCTTTGTGCTGCAAAAATTTGTTTTGATTAAATATCTGCTCAGTGCAACACATTGATTTTGTAGAATACGAGAGATGAATTATAATTCTTGTGATATTTAATTGTATACTTCTTTGCAGAGGCACATTAAGAATAATGAAAAAGCTGTCATAATCTTTTATTTATGCAGTGCGGTATCTCTGCAGTATGGAATGAATGCATAAAGAAGCCATAAAGTTTTATAAGTGGGTAAAATAGTGCTGATTTGTGATCATACAAAAAAGTCATGCTTCACAGTATTGACAAATTAAAAGAATATCTGCCAAATCCTGCCAAAGAAAACAACATATTGTAAAAGTATTGCTGGTGTATGTCCAGTTGGGCTAGAATGTTATTGGCTTATATATGAGATGAAAATGATGGGCACTGTGACCATTATCTGGTCAGGCTCAGGCAGGTAGAAATCAGAAAAGGCCTGAAAATCCTCAACTGTGAGGCTGTGAGAATTAGGTTGGTACATGCATGCAGTCAAGAGCCAATGGTTTGCATGAGCTCCCTATAAGGTTTTATCAATGACTCATGGGACAAATAATCAGATCAGCCCAGTTTCACCTTTAACTAGGGTGAAAAGAGATGGATCTTTCCACATACTTCAGCTTGAGTATATGTCACGGTCGGCACCCAAACCAGAACAGATGCCAAGCACCCTGGTCTCAGCTCGTGCTTCACCACTAGTGTGACCGCCTTTGGCCTCAGGAGGAGCCCTCAGCTACTCAGATGCCACCTGGACTTAACGAGAGGTGCAAGGTGAAAGTTCTGGCTAGCAAGGGGCACGACAGTTAAGCAAAGACTTTGGGCAGAAGGTCACTGGACTAGACGGAGGCAGAAAACATTGATGGATTTGGCTGAATCAGAACAGGAGGAACAGAGACGGAGTCAGACAGGCCAAGGTCGAAACCAGGAATCTTAGCAGAGGGATCAGGCAGAATCGGGAGTCAGACAGGCAAGGGTCAAACCAGAAGATCAGATCAGAATGGTCAGGCAGGCAGGGTCGGAGTACAGAATGGAGAATAGTCAGGTCACAAGCCGAGGTCAGCATCACAGAAGTCAGGAGAAGTCAGTAGCCAGGCAGGGTCAAACACAGGAACCAGACAAACTAAGCTTAACAGCAAGGCAAAGGCACCAGGAGCAAATCCTATAACGGGCAGAGAATTGCAGCAAAAATCCCTTTAGATATTTAAAATTTTGCGCCAATGATCACGTCAGCGCACCTGCGCCTTTATGGGGACCCGGAAGTGCGCCGCGCATGCCTAAGAGGAAGCCGGCGCTGGAGCAAGATGTTGCGGGTGTCCCTGCCGTCCCCCGACTAGACCACCAGGGTAAGTTCCTTACAGTATACATTTGGATCTTCCCTTGAAGAAATGAGAGGGGACACAGGTCCTACTAAACTATAGTTAGATGTGCTTGCTAAGGCCACTGCCCCAAAAGCTTTTTGTAATGCTTTTTGCCCAACCCTATGGATAGAAATTCTTGCAGTACCTTGCTGGATAACTGTAAAGTGGGCTAGTGTATAGTGACTTTTATACTCATTCCAACCAAAGCGTCTCACTCATAAGATCACTTTAGCAAGTCTCCACGTGAACATTAACTGCAGCATGGAGTTATTGTGCTGTTTCAAAGGACCAGTAACATCAAAAAATGAAATTGTTTAAAGTAATAAAAATAAAAATATAATGCAGTGTTGCCCTGCACTGGTAAAACTGCAGTGTTTGCTTCAGAAGCACTACTATTGTTTATATAAATAAGCTGTTGTGTAGCAATGGGGCAACTAGTCAAAGGAGAAAAGGCTCAAGTTACACAGCAGATAAGCTCTGTAGAATATAATGTTTTCTGTTATCCATTACTTATCCTGTGCCATGCAGCCATTTTTCAGTTTCTGCCATTGCTGCTTTAGCAGCTTGTTTATATGAACTATAGTAGTGTTTCTGAAGCAAACAGATCAGTTTTAACAGCGCAGAACGACACTACATGGTATTTTCTTTACTTTAAAACACTTTCATTTTTGGTGTTACTGTTCCTTTAAGCTTGGTTGCTCCACAAACAGGTGGTACATTGAATTGCAGTCTACAAAGGAAAAGTCTGTGTCACACAAAACAGAAGTTTAAAGTGTGCTGCTGCCATATAGAAAAACCACATATAGTAAAGTATATTAAAATATAGTTCAATCACTGGAAGGGACAATTTTTGGCATCCCTAATTTGACAAACACTAGATACAGAATACCTGAGGGAGTAAAAAACTACTGTTTGCTATCTGCAGTAGCCTGTAAAACTATCTTACAGATGTGGATAGAGTTGTTAAATAATTACGCAGTATGACTTTGAGAAGGGCCTTTTTGCCCCTCCTACTAATATAACCTTGTTTAAGTACCCCCACAGCATGATGTGTCCACCCAGTATCGGACTGGACCACCAGGATACCAGGAAAAGTCCTGGTGGGCCCAGGTGTCAGTGGGCCCTCATGCTGCTAATTTGGCCAAGTTCATGGCCATTCCCTATTTCTAGAGGCTAAATAGATGTAATAATAGATTAAAGGATGTACAGAAAATACACTAGGAGTATAGAGGTTGAATGAGTAGAGGAAGAATAAAAGTACGGAGAGTGAGCACGTGGTCAAAAAATTTTTGGTGGGCCCCTAGTGTAAGGTTTTTGGGTGGACCCCTGATGTCCCAGTCCGACACTGTGTCCACCCTCCTTAACTGAAGACAATAAATATGTATGCCTACAATTTGAATATTTGTTTTGCATTTGTATATATTCACTGGATTTACTGCATATATAACTTTATTACCAAACATTATTATATTCATCATTGTGTTCAATTGTTCAACTAATGGATAGGAAAAAGGTAAAATATAGCAACCACACTATGCTATATGTTTCTAGACAACATTTTAGGAAAAATCTGCTCTCTGCACTTGGTTGTGAGAGAAAAGAGTTCCTGCGATTCATGACTGTGATGTAGGTGAGGAGTTGAGAATAGGTGTCAATTTGCAGGTGTCTGAAGGCATATTTATGTTTCTTTTATAACCTATCTACACTTGTAAGAAGCAGTCTTAATTACTCTACAGTAAGGATGTGTTATTTATAGTCATTTGTGCGCAAGTCAATAAATTGACACAGACTGAAAGTCAATTATTCTGAATTGCAGATTCTGTAAATCAGTTTGCAGGTTAAAAACTGTGCTGATCATTACTTTCTTTATTTATTTTAAACAATTATTACAGTAACAGTCGATTAAGCTCCCGTTTCATGATAATGACCTGAATGGAAAGAAGAAATTGATAACCAATAGATGCAGGTGAGGTGTGACAACATTTTTTGTAATTATCCCATTGTTATTCTTTAACTCTTGTTTATTAAATTATTTTACCCTGTTTATTATATATTAATGTAAAGTGCTGTGTTATGTCTTGTTATATTGATGATAATAATGTCAATGATGAGGGTGAAAGAAACTATTAGCTTTGTCTTTGTTTTCCAGATTCATTTATGCTTAAAGAATAACATCCTTGTGGATTATGATAAATAGATTATGCAACATTTCAGAGGATATATACCAGAATATAGATATTATAATATTATATTATATATAATATATATTAATATTATATATTATTTTATTATATAAAATATTATAGATAGATATTACAAGTTATTCTGAATTGAGAAAGCCAGTCGGATGAGTGGTGAAATGTCTTCAAGGAAAAAACACAGCAAGTCCAGATGATATGTAAATCCTATGTAATAATGGAGATTATCTATGGTGAGTTCCAGTTAAGGCATCATTTTGCATGGTGAATTATCTTAACCTTTTTATCAATGCTATAACGCCACATAAGTGCCGTGCATGTTTCATAGGTATAGGATTTAAAATCTGGTATTCTCAGGTCCTGTGGGTTTTTGGATAAGATTTTTAAATTTGGATTACCATACTTTTTTGCAACTTAGTTACCATCAACACAGGTGTAGGATCCGTTATCAGGAAACCTTTTATCCAAAAAACTCTGAATTACAGGATGGCCATCTCCCATATTTTCCATTATAATACCAATTTAAAAAAAAAAAAGATTTCCTTTTTCGCTGTAGCAATAAAACACTTGCTAGGGGAATGTTATATAAGTCGGCAAGGCAAAAACTATTCGCAATGCAAAAAGTTATGCCTCTGTGTGAACAATTTTTGCTTTGTGCGAATTTAATATAGATAAAATAAAAATTTAAAACCAATTGCAAATTGTCTCAGAATATCACTCGCTACATCATACATAAAGTTATTGTAAAGGTGACTAGGATTAGGGCTAGACACAGTGTAATTGCAGTGCTATTATAGTGATTATTGAGCACTTTGAGTTCTTTATATCAGAAAAAAACATAAACAAAAAAAAGTTAGTTGACGCAGTGTATTTTAGTTTATAAATGCTAATTGTGAAGAAAAAGTCAGGTGTTACATAAACATCTGAACAAATACTAATATTAGGGCTGCACAGTCAGCTCTTTCAGACGTGCAGCGGATGCAACACAAACTAGAATGTCCTCTCTGCAGAAAATCATGCTCAGTAATGAATAATGAAGTGCTGACTTTTTCCAGACATGAACACATAAAAAATTATTAGAAAAGAAATAGAAGAAGAGGGATCCTATCAGAGGTTTAATGGGAAACATAAACTGATGTCATTGTGATGAAGTGATAAAGTGGGCGGCAATGGAAAGCGATACTTGAAGGCTTTTGATCTCCTTTATGGCAATTCCATTACAACTGGCAATTCAGTCATTTATTTTGTTCTTTAGTATGTCTGAATATTGAACACTCAATCAATGCAAAAGTACTGTGTCTGATAACATTTTTCAGTGTCGACTAATTTTTTGCTCTTTTAGTTAAAATGCAGCATATTGGTTATTATTAGCTTCACTACAAAATGGTGAGAATGGCAAATGCACAAAATTCCATCAAGCAAGGGAACATGAAAAGCAAATCTAAATTTTACAGCCTTATTGTAATGAAAGAAAAGATGGCAAATGATTGTGGTTGCTTTTGCAAGAATATAATGGAACAGACATTTCCATAGAATCAGAATTCCAAACTGAAAAAGTACAATGCTTGCGTTTTATAAGGGACTGGAACATTAGTGATGATTAAAATAATACAAAAAACACACATCATTATATTTCATCTTCTGCTGCATCTTCAAAGCCAAGTAAAATCAATGAATGAGACAGATTACTTTTGAATCTAGCTACCGGTTTGTATAAACCAGCAATGTAACACAGAGGGTTGTGGTGAAATTGGGTCTGTTCATTACATGAACAAACCAAACCTACACAAATATGTCAAAATAGCTCCATTATCCTAGAATTCATGCAAAGTGCCTGAATATAGTTAAAGGGTTGTTCACCTTTAATCTAAATTTTAGAATGATGTAGAGAGTGATATTCTTTTTATTCGGCAGCTCCCCAGTTTGCAATTTCAGCCATCTGATTGCTAGGGTCCAAATTACCCCAGCAACCATGCACTGATTTTAAAAAGAGACTCGAATATGAATAGGAGAGGCCTGAATAGAATAGATGAGTAATAAAAAGTAGCTATAACAATAAATGTGTAGCTTAGATGGGTCCAGTGACCCCCATTTGAAAGATGGAAAGAGTCAGAAGAAGAAGGCAAATCATTCAAAAACATTTGAAAAGTTGCTTAGAATTAGCATTTCTATAACATACGGAAGGTGAACCACCCCTTAAAAAAATTACATATATGCACTTCATGTTCACACGTTTGCATGCTCTGTCGGCATGTACAGTCCTCATTTTGAAATAGATAAAAAATCAAGGGTATATTTGGCAGGACCGAATTTTCTGAGTGGGTAACCCTATGTGCACATGTGCATGAACCAGAGCCAGTGGCGTAAGTCTGCTTCCTCTATAGCCAACTAGAACCCCGCTCTGGGGAAGCAGATCACATTGGCACTAGGAGGATGATTATGGGGATCAGAGTCTGCTGGGCCTCTCTGAAGATTTTATTGCAGGAGGGCGAGCACACTCTAGTTACACCACTGGAAGGAGCACTGGGGAGTTGTTCATCCCCAGTGTTCCTCAGAAATAGGCTGGGTGGAATACCACCCCTAACATTTTGCCACCCGAGGCCCAGGTTTTTGTGACCTAACCACAAATCCTGGCCTGTACAGTGACCTCCACCCCATAGCCCCCTCCCTCCTCCCCCACGGCCTACAATCCCCCTGCCCCCGAGCAAATGCCCCTAACTTGCTACTTACCCCTCAGCGCAGGTCCTGTCCATGGAGTTCACAGGAGCCATCTTCTTCTGTGCTTCCTGCATGGAGGTGCATGCGCAGTAGGAGCATTTGCCGGTTCATCTCTACTGCGCTTACTCTGAAAGTCACAGAGTTTTCAGATTTCAGGTTTCAACTTCATGACTAGTGATGGGCGAATCAATCCCGTTTTACTGGAAATTTGCGAATTGGAGAAAAATTAGTTAAACGAGTCGCAAAACGTTTTTGTCACGTGTTGCGTCGTTTTTGACGCATTGTGTCATTTACGAAGAGCATCGCGTCATTTCTTTTTTTTTTTAAAGCCAGCGAATTTTCGGCAGGTGAATTTCCGCTGGCGTTTTGCGAATTTATTTGCCAGCGGCCTGGCAAATAAATTCACCCATCACTATTCATGACTTTCAGCACATGCGCAGTAGAGCTGAACTAGCGAATGCTCCTTATTAAATATATAATTTAATAAGTTGTCTTTGGTGCTCTAAACAAACCTGACTTGAAAGTGCTTACCTGTGAGCCTTAGCCCTCTGCATGCTTTATGTTATTTAACCATTTGAGTGCTGGTAGGATGAATGTGTTTCAATTACATTAACCCTTTCACTATTAGATTACCCGGTTTCTCTCAACACCAGTGTAAAGAGAGTGTTGGTTGGTTTTTGGGGTGCTGTTATGCTAGTCTAACCTGTGTGCAAGGTGGGCAAGAGACTGAGTTAGTCACCCCTGATAGCCACACTTTAAGTCATGTATCCATGACAATAGTTTTACTCAGGTTAATAAAAATTACATTAATTTTACACCAACGGTATAATTGGGTGAAAATTTAATTTGGCATATTTATAAACATATCTTTTACATTAAGGGGTTATTTCCTAAAATACGATTTTATCTCATTATTTAAATAAAAAAAACCCATACCCATTTTTTACCTTATTTATCATTTAAAAATTGATAAAATTTTGGTTTGGAAAACAAATTTTGAGGTTTTGTTAAAAACCCCAGTTTTTGGGTATTCCCAGTTTTTTGGTATTATGCCTGGAAGACTAAATTTTTTGTGATATTGCTTGAAACCCCAAATTTTTGGACAAAGCTCACTTACTCACCATAACATCACCTCTACAAAAACTGTGTGCTCCTATCCTTACTCCATTACTTACTCATATATTCAATTCCTCACTAACTTCTGCTACTTTCCATCATTATTCAAAAAGGCCTGTGTCAAGCCCATCCTCAAAAAGGCTACACTGGACCCATCCTGTTTGTCTAACTACTGTCCTGTCTCCCTCTCACTGCTCGCCTCCAAACATCTGGAACATCTCGTCTTCTCCCATATTACTAACTTTCTCTGCACCAATAATCTGCTTGCCCCTATGCAGTATGGCTTTCGACTTGCACTGAGACTGCATTATGTAGAGTTGTAAATGATCTCCGGACTGCTAAGGCTAAAGGACATTACTCAATTCTCAATCTCCTGGACTTATCTTCTGCTTTTATACTGTTAAACATTTTTTCTAATTCAAGTTCTCCATTCAATTGATATCCATGATCAAGCTGCATCCTGGTTCTCTTCCTACTTTTCTGACAATCCTTCTCTGTTACTTTTGCAAACAAACCTTCTCCTCCTCATCTTAATGTGGGGGTGCCTCAGGGTTCTGTATTTGGTCATCTGTTGCTCTCCTTGTATACTCTCTCTTTAGGAGATATTATATCTTCATTTGGGGTTAAATAGCACCTGTATGCCGATGACATTCAGATTTATGTAGACACTCCCTCACTGATGTTCAAACCAAGATCTCAGACTGTTTAGTAGCTATCTCTTCCTGGATGAACCAACGCCACTTCAAGCTCAACTTGGCCAAGACTGAGCTCATGGTCCCACCCACTCAAGCCCTTCTCTTCCTTTCACCATTACTAATGATGGCATGATCATTAACCCAGTTAACTCAGCACACTGCTTGGGGGTCAACTTTGACCAGTTCCTTTCCTCCTCATATTAATAGTACTGCCAAAACCTGTTGTTTCTTCCTCCGCAATATAGCCAGGATTCTTATTATTAACATATATTTCTATAGCGCAAAAATATTTTGTAGCACTGTATAGCCTGTTTTTTTCTCAAACAACAGCCAAACCCCTAATCCATGCCTTTATATTATCCTGTTTAGACTATTGCAATCTCCTCCTTACCCATCGTCCTGACTCCCATCTTTCTCCCCTTCAATCAGTCTTAAACTCCAGTTAAGCAAAGGATAACATATAAACTCCTTCTACTAACATTCAAAGCCCTTTACTCCTCTGCTCCTCACTACATTTTTTCTCTTGTCTCGTTATACATTCCTGGTCGTCTTCTCAGAGCCACCTTCTCTTCACACCATCCACATGCACTGCCACCTCTCCTCTCAAACTCTTCTGTCTTGCTGATCCTTACCTCTGGAATTCCATCCAACCTCTTCAAGAAAAAGAATAACAGCCTACCTTTTGGAGCACTAGAACATTAGCCTATGTCTACTGACTATGCCTTACCTTGTGCACTTTTCCATCACCGATTTGTGCCTGCATGTTAGCCTCCCATCCACTTAGACTGTAAGCTGTACTGGGCAGGGACCTCCTTCCCACTATGTCTTAAGCACATAAGCTCTTTGTCCTTATATGATTTTGTATATATTTATTATATGATTTGTCTTCCCCATGTATACATATATATTGTACTTCTATGCACTGTATAGCCCTGCTGCTCCTTATCAGCACTTCACAAATAAAGTTATACATGCATACATACATACAAGTGCAGCACAGACCAGTATATCTTCAAATTTGGAATGGGAACACTGCCATTGACTTCTACAGGACCTCAACAGGTTAGAGATGGATTATTTTTGGACTTAAAGCAGCCTCTGGGTATAATTAATCTTGAAAATTTTAGTTTTTTTCTCCAAAAATGTGTGCTTTCTATTGAAAAAACTTTAATTTATTGAGGTTTTTTTTCAGACTTTAATAAGTAACCCTCTTATTATTAATTGCCCTTGGTCCACTCATGTTCTCTAAACCTCATGTGGCCTCAGGATTATCTTGCTTCAGTTTTACATTAACTATTACTTTCTTCCCTAGAAAACAAAATCATGTGCTTTGATTGTATGAAGGTATTATTTATTTATTTACATATTTATTCATACATTAAGTCATGCTATTTTATACGAGTACAAATTATAAACGTTTAGCATTCTGTTAAGTGGAATCCCCCAAGTATTAATATGTCCAGTAACAATTTTCTCAACAAATAAATCATTGGCAGGTCCTGATTTAATGTTGCTGACATTTGATCTTTGATTGTAGCATGTCTTCATTTATCATTAGGATTAAGGCAGAGACAGTGGGATTAATAGCACTGGTTGATTACTACAATGTTGTACAAGATATATTTGGCATGTCACCAGTAGATTGATCATGTTGTTGGCATAGCTGATGATTATTTGTTGACCTCTTGTTGACAATTTTTCCTCAACTATGGCTCAAAGCTTTGGATCACCTCTAAGATATAAAGGCTCCTGCTTTAAAGTATCTATATATTCTACAAATGACTGTGCTACAGTCATTCCAGATATGAGACAATACCATTCTACAAAATGCAGAAAGAAATGCTCAGACCTGTTTGTTACATGTTGACACCAGGCTTGAATAGCCGATAGCTTGTGTACCTAGGGTTTTATTACCCCTATACCAATGGTGTACAAAAGGAAATGGGCTTCACCCAGACCTGCATTTCTTTGGTTTGGCAGTTAACCCTATCTCTGTGTTAGAATCCATCATCTCTACTTTATGCATTTGGACTTTTCAGTTAATTCTAAAACATTGCAAGAGACATATTTGCTAAAGGTTTCATAAGCCTAGCCATCATTCTGTAAAATGTGAAAGGTTTTGGTGGAACCCAAAGTACAGCACTGTGTACTAAAATGAGCCACTGGAAAGGAAAATGCTGTTTTCACTTTAGAAACATTAAGTGGAATGTGTCCATAAATTAGATCAAGCATTGTTAAGCAGCTTACACAGCCTAACTATTCAATCAGTTCATTCACTCTTTCCATAGCATATGCATCAAAGTTTCATAACACATTTACCGTACTTTGTGCAAGCCAGTGCAAAAGCACAATGGGTCATCAAACTTAGAACTAAACACAGTTCAGTTATCTAATTTTTCTCACTTTTCCCCAGAGGAAGTTTAATGACAGTAAGAGAATCTCCCTCCTTCTAATGCTTGATTAAATTTCATAGTAATTTTTCTCAGGTTTTCTTTTCCTTGACTTTTACTAGAGGTCCTCTGCACTCAACCCATTATCAATTTATTTAAGACATTGAGAGATTTTGTGCATACAGCTACTAAAAAATGCCTTACCCTTTAAACAAAACAGGGATTGTTTGTCCATATATTGCAATACATTTAAGCTGGCCAACTACGTCAAAGTCATCCCATATCTGGCCAGACCTACTCTCGAATTTGCACCTGATTCATTAAGAATTATATTACTTCATTATATATTTTACAAAGGGACTAAGTTTTACCTGCAAAGTCATGCCATAGATGCAATTTGAGAGTCAATTTTCGAAGTACTGGCCCTTTAAAATCCTTCAAATTTTACACTTTGCCACATTAAAACTGCCGAATTGCCATTTTAGCCTATGGGGGACCTCCTAGGAATATTTCTATTTCGATCAAATAGGACCAAATAGGATTGAATAAAAAACGTTCGAATAATTTGATCAAATCCTTCAAATCGTTTGATTCGAATGATGCGATCAAACTATTTGAACGGTTTTTGTTCGATCGGAAACGGTCCTATTAGATCGAAATAGGTCCATCTTCGATTGAAAAAGCCTTTTAAAAAATTTTATGGTTGAATTTCAAAGTTTTTTCACTTTAAAAGTATGCAGAACTCACACTTTCTAACGTGAGGTTTCATTTAATGACTTAAATGTAAAAATGGTAAATATTTAATATACACCGGTTAGAACTGTTTGTCAAATCCACTCCTCGGTGGCTGCATAGATTTCAGGGAATTCCCTACTCACGGACAGATGACTTACTAAGGAATTCAGTCATTGTGACAGCACCACCTGTGCTGCAACTAAGAACTGTCTGTAGCAAATAGTTTCAACTCACATTGTCTGTTTATTAACTGTCTCCTGGTTGGCTTTAATGCTTCTGTACAATTTACAGCAGACAATGAGAATTATCTGAATTAGTTTTAGAGTCTTTTACACACAGCTGATTTGTTTTTTAATAAAAATCCAAACTGCAAAGGACAAAATAGATAAAAAAAATGTTCACAACTTTAAGGCTTCAGATTGCCTGGTTCCAGATTTAAACTTCAAACAGCAACTGAAAACAAATGGAAATTGTAGAAATTTTATGCTGAATGCACCCAAGCAAAGAAAGACTTGTATAACCCATTCTCCAATTGTCAGAACCCAAAGCCTTACACATTTTAAAGAATGTAGCACCTGCCAGAGAATTTTGTCTCCTCAGTATTTCAGTAATATATGAAAGATGGCTTTGCAATATTAGTAAAACATAAATACTAACACAGCATGATATAAAATAAAATTCATGATTCATCTCCAGTACAGATACAGTTTAATAGCAAACAGGTCATACCTCATTTACTTTAATAATCAGCTATTTAAAGTACCTAGCATGTAAAAAAAGTCCCTTGAGCAAGCATTGTATTTTACCTTTAGAAAAATTCAATGTCAAAGTGTAAAAATAAACAGTTACTTTAAAGAATATTAAACACTGAATTGTATACAGTACTGTACCCGTAAACTAATCTATTATTAAGGCAAATACCAGTGGTGCAACTACCAGGGGTGCAGTGGTGCACATTCTTCACCAAGGCCTGACTGTGACTAGTAACACCACTGACAAATGCACAGTGCCTCTTTTGTATCCACAAACCTTCCACTTGGCACGCACACCACGACTCAGGAGGATACGGTGAATAAAAAGCTTTTTATTTCCCAAATTGCAGCTGCATGTGAGCTTTTTATGAATTTTTTGTACCAATGTTTCTGAGCTCTTTCCAACCAGAAGTCAAGTAATATCCATACCAATCTATATGAGCTCTTTTCAACCAATAGTCAAGTGATAACGGTACAGATTGCCATACATTACCCTTCTTTCTAAATAACCAGGTTTTTGATTTAAAGAAATGGGCTACTATACTGTATAATCTACAATAAGCAATGCATTGTTTTCTGTAAGACAATTTGTGAAAAGTATCGCTCTGATCGAAATATTCACTGCTATTGTTCACACATTTGTGTAGCCAAATCCTCCTCTCTGTTACATTTCATTTCACTTTTATAGCAGATAAATATACAAGGAGTATCTTTCCAGATTACTAGTGCACATTTGCTGTTTCCATAGCTCTAATTCCTGGTCATAGTCCTACTAAAAAAACTAAAAATAAACGCTCAGAATTTTTGCCTTTGCCGGTCTATTTCACAATTCCTCCACTGCATCACCAAATCAGGATAAAATCATAGATCCGTGCCACAGGCTATGATTTCCTTATATTGCCTGCCTTAACATGGTTACACTTCACATTTCTTTTGCAAGTCCATTGAATAATCTTTTAACCCCTAAATTCCATATGGGATCTAGGTTAAAAAGGATGTTGCAAAAATACTAATACTAAAATTCGATCGAAATAGGTCCATTTTCAATCGAAAAAGCCCTTTAAAAAAAGTGAGGGTCAAATTTCAAAGTTTTTTCACTTAGAAAATTCTGCCCTTAGTAAATCTGCCCCTTAGATGCAAAGTTTTTTTTTTTTTTATGAATCCAAATAGGATCTAGGAGGTACCCCCATAAGCTAAAACAACAATTTGGCAGGTTTTAGATGGTGAATGGTCAAAGTCGAAGTTTTAAAGAGACAGTACATGATGAATTTGATATACAAATTTTTTCAAATTCAAATAGAATTCTGGTCAAAGTACACAAAAATAGCTCTATGTTTGAATTTTTTTACTTCTAATTTTTACTTTGACCCTTGATAATAACCATGTTAGCATTCTGTTCCATGGAAAGTATTACTTAAATACTGATCTATGAGAGAAGGTATAGTGATATATTTAAAAAACAACTATTTCTTACGTAACTTTAACATAAAAAATATCTGAATGAAACAGGAGGTTGATATAAAAAAGCTGTTTGTTGACAGTGTCTTGAGATCTACTGATCACCAGCTGAAGGTCTACTGGAAGAGCCCCTTTTGAGCACCACTGTCTTATACAAATATTACAGTATATTTATTGGCTCAGGCAGCAAAATGTCTATTAAAAGTTTATTTAAATTGAGTGAAATAGAGAGATGGTAAGCCACACATCTAGATATGATTTTCTACACCTGTTTTCATAGTATGAAAACAGCTACATTTGCCTTCTTGCAATACAAGACTTTTCCTGATGGCCTTGTTTTCACTGAAAGTAGATTATGTTCCGTAGCTACATCATCTGATATTTGTAAATCCACTTAGAATATAGAAAACAAATATGAATAATATTCATTCAGTCTTTAGAGAAAACAATGGAAAAGAAAGCGGGTAATTATAATAACGATAATATTGAAATAATAAAAAAAATTTTAATAACACCACTAGACAAACACAAAGGAAAGGAAATAGATGTATTCTGTTTTTTTTAAAATATCTATCTATAATCTAGCCAGTATTTTGTGTGATAGAATACACTCTACAATTTTTTATGTAAATCCATAGAGTGGCATCGTTTTAAATGCATTGAAAGAAAACAACAATGAAAATACCACTTATCACCATCTGAACTACATATTATGCCATCTAAAGTCATATGTAGATATATAGGTGTTTAATTAATTAACGGATGAATGAATTGATTACATTCCACTTCTGATTCACAGAGAAAGTACAATTCTGTTGTTAAAAAAAGTTCTAGTTTAAAAAAAATCCTTGTAAAATCCAATGTTCCTGTTTAAAAGCAAATTCTTTGTCCAATTGACTTCAGTTGAGGTTTTTAAAGAATGTATATACACTACAAATATCTCTTACATCTGTAATATTTAATATCGGTGAACATAATGCATTGTGGTAATTCACACTGAAAGATATATAAAGAAGACGACCACATAATTTGTTCAGGCATAACATATTTACACAGCTTAATCTTATATATAGAGGCCACAAGCCATTTTATCAACCTATTAATATACATGACCAGGTTCCAAGAATATATTGCAATGTCCATAAACAATAATAAGCCGTACTGTGACCTGCTTGTTGAACTGTATACACATTCTTCCTAGAGCAGAACAGAACTCTCAGGGATTGACGTATCAATCTTTAGCTGATTTCAGCTTTTAGCAAGATGTGTGTAAATACATGCAGTTTGACCTTGGGAAAGTAGAGTATGTCTCTATTCAGAAACAAACTTAGAGTGTAAGCTCTAAATGCCAGATCCTGACTATACCGTATCTCCCAGTGTATTAAACATAGAAATGTATACTTTTTGCTCGTAATAATTAATTATGCAAAGGATCTACTTTTACATATTTATTGTGATTTGCGTTTTGTATGGTTCTGTGAGTGCATTGATGACTTAGTCTGCAATTTTAGTAGTGAACAGTTGCCCATGTCTCATCAGCAGAATGGAGTGTGACATAGAATTACTGGGGGCATGTCCAGTTTAACAAGTTTATGAACTGCAATATTCATAGCAGGAACAACTCCCTAACCTGTAATGTGAGATATCATTAATCAAGGCCGTTGCTGGTATTTCTAGCTATTTTAGTACAGATATGGGACCTGTTATCCTCAATGAATAGGACCTGGAGTATTCAAAAAAAAGTTATTTCTGTAATTTGTATCTCCAAAAGTTAAGTTTACTAAAGAATCATTTAAACATTAATTATGCCCAATAGGATTGTTTTGTCTCCAATAAGGACCTTATACATCTAAGTCTAGATCAAGTAATGTGAGATATCATTAATGAAGGCCATTGCTGGTATTTCAAGCTATTTTAGTACAAATATGGGACCTGGTATCCTAAATGAACAGGGCCTGGAGTATTAAAAAAATGGTTCTTTCTGTAATTTGGATCTCCAAAAGTTAAGTTTACTAAAGAATCATTTAAACATTAATTATGCCCAATAGGATTGTTTTGCCTCCAATAAGGACCTTATACATCTTAGTCTAAATCAAGTACAAGTTACTATTTTATTCTTACAGAGAAAAAGGAAATATGTTTTTATATTTTGATTTATTTGATTAAAATGGATTCTATGGGAGATGACTTCCCATAATTCTAAGCATTCTGAATAATCGATTTCCAGATAACGAATCCCATGTGTATACTTGAATGTAAATGTATTGTCCTTTCTATTTGCCTTCCAGATACTACATCCATGGCGTTAGGGGGCATGACACTTTGGACATCTACTCTACAATAAAATATTAATGTAAAATAATTTACAGTTTGAGGGGCAAAGTTAAGAATGTGTACATTTTGTACCCCAGAAACAAGGGATTCACAGGGGGTAATATTCTTGAGGGTGTGGTTAGAAATAGCAGTAGATGGCATTTTAATGGCTTAGCATTGCTTAGAATAGGATAAAGTGAGTTTGCTCACGTCAGAATTAGTCTACCCAATACTGAGCACAATTCTGATGAAAAAATAAGTGTAGAATGGCACTGCAAACAGCCCATAATACAATAGCTGAAAAAGAGGAGTACATTTTTGTAGAGAACTTCACAATATGTTACTGGGTTTATTGAAGTGTTCTTATATAAATGGAATGAAGGTGTATTTATAGATTCTAAAGTCCAGCGTTTTTTTATATTACATGTTCTGGGCAAAATGTGCTTTTCCATCAAGAGTTTATACAAACACAAGCAGAGTTCTGGTAATAACTGGGTATTTGCTGTTTAAAATCATTGACATTTTTAAGAACTATTTAAACATAAAAAGAGATGTGGGAGGATTTAACAAAAGTGATAATTTGAAAGCACACGGTGCTGGCAAAAAAAAACATTATCGTGGAATACATTGATCATTATTTAAAACCCCTACCTTAACGTATACATATATATTTAACTCTAAAGTACTCATGTTCCTTCAGAGATGTCCTCCAGTTGCTAGGCTTGTGTGCAGCTACTTCAGACATCCCACATTTTAAGGAAATTCATGGTTATTTTAAATTAAAAATTATGCAGACATTTTGATTAGTACTCAACAGTCAATTGCAACAATTAAGTTAAGTAAAAAAAAATAAAGATCCTTTATTGCGTTCAGCAGTGCAGTAATAAGCCACTTTTATATCTTCAGCTCAATGCTTGAAAAAAGTAAGACAAAAGGCCAAACAAAGAGATGTATTTATTTAAGATTATACTGTATTGTACCTAAACTACATTCCTCAAATTACAGTAGTACTTGTCTTAGCTGAGGTATCATCCAGAGACAGTATAAAAGCTCAGTGTAGGATGGTTATGTTATACTGAGGACTGCAGAAGACATCTATGAAGGAAAGCCATAAGGCATCTACCATCCACATGGATAAATACAAATATTTTGTTCCTAATGTACCTACAATAAAATGCTAACTATGCCAAATATTGGATTTGGTATTAACTTACATAACCTATCTGATTGGAAATTTGGTTATACATTTGAATAGCAAATCAAACTAATTTTCAGGGACTATTAATAGAATACATTTGAATGAAGTGTAAGATAAAAGATTTGTATCAGTTCTGTTACATTATTATCACTTACCATTGCTCAGTCAAACAGAACAAAGGCATAATTCAATGTTTTGTCAGAAAAATATCGTTTAGTTAAATATCAGATTATTTGGGCACTGTTACAGTTTGTCATAATTACTACTGTATATTTAATTTCTGTAGAAATGACTTTTAAAAAAGAGACTTTTAATACATTATTTTGGGTTGTGGTGAAAATGAACCCTTTCATGTTCCAGTATCTTGTACTGATGAATTCTAACAAGATTGAAACAGGTTTTCTGCAAGTTTGGATATATGGCTCTGAACTATTAGACTGTATCTGTGTTATAAAATCAGCAGAGCATATTTGGATGTAAATACAGGTTTCAGATCTGTTATCTAGAAATCTGTTATCCAGAAAGTTCTAAATTACAGAAAGGATGTTTTCCATTTTCCATTTTATCCAAATAATCCATATTTTGAAAAAAGATTTCCTTTTTCACTGTAACAATAAACAATACCTTGTACTTGATCCAAACTAAGATATAATTTATTTATTTATAGTTTATTTAATGTTTACAGACTTAAGGCAGTATTACCAGATCAGTGGCTCATGAGCAACATGGTACCCTTGAACATTGCTCCCAGTGGACTCAAAGCAGGTGCTTATTTTTTAATTCCAGGCAAGTTTTGGATGCATAAAACCGGGTGTAATGCCAAACAGAACCTACCAAATAACTAATCACAGCACTAAGGGGCAGATTTATCAAGGGGCAAAATTTGAGTCCCATAAATTTGAATTATTTAAATTCGAGTGAATAGAATTGACCTGCAAATTCGAATCAAATTCGATTCGAATTTTTTCACAAAAAATTAAAAAATCTTTTTTTTGAAAAATGTTTTGTATCAAAATCCACCAAACAACTCCAAATTGATTGAAGAAGGTACCCTATAGGCTAACACAAATTTGGCAGGTTTTAGATGGCGAATAGTCGAGGGAAAGTACATAATACATTTCAAAATTCAAATTTTTTTTTTTTCAATTTGAATCGAATTTCGACTATTCCCTAGTTGAATTACACTAAAATAAATTAGAATTTTCAATTCGACCCTTGATAAATCCGTCCCTTATTTGGAACTCACAAGATCATTATTCATTCTTCTGTTGTTCCACTGCTCCTTTTACATTTGAATGTTGAAAGGTTGGGGGCCCATGACTTAAGGTATGAAGATCCAAATTACAGAAAGATCTGGAAAATCCAAGGACCCGAGCATTCTGGATAACAGGTTCCATACCTGTACCTTCAATGCATAACATCAATAATTAAACAATTAGGTGCACTTTTGAGCAAGCTGTGTAGCTGTTTTTATAACTAAACTTCTGCTTGGAAATGTAATTTGTGTCATATGATTCGTGCATTTAATAAATAATGTACCCCTACTGTAAAATATGATGATACTCACAAGTAACCTTGGAGTTTCATGACATGTATAAAAGCATTTGACTTTTGGCCTTCATGCTTTTGGCCTTCAAAGGATACCTTATTCCCTATATAAAGTTCTATTTTCATGAAATGACAAAGGGAATATTACATCTTAATACAATGTTGCCAAAATGCAGATCTTGATCTAGCAGAAGATCTTCAGCCAGTTGATCATTTTAAATAGACAGTTTGCATTTTACTGCAGTGTAATGTAATTAGGTTACATTTTCTCTGGCACTAATGTACTTAAGTGACTCTTGATGTGACAGCTGCATAAAAGAAACCCCACCATTGCTACAATCCGAGCACCTTACTATGTTTAATTCCAAATATAACACTATAAATTATAACAATGGAAAAAGCATGGTATACCTAGGTGATTTTGCTCTCTGGTGCATAGGACATTTTAGTAATAACACTGATTTATATTAATTTAAATAAAATGCCAACATGAAAATTTTCCATGAAAATCAAAGTAAATCGTGGGAGTCATTATTGTAAAGAAGGATGAAATGGCTCTTTTCCCAAGAGTTAAACTCTAAAGAAAATATTGAAATAGTGGGCATAACATTCTGTTAGCCATAGGTAGCTGTGAATATGATTTATGTTTGCTAAAGTAGCAACCAAAAAGGCTGGAGGCAATCTAGGATTCTGTCATCATTAGCCTACTTTCTATATTGTTCTTTTCCTATAGATATCCAAGTTAAAAAAGAAAACACTATACACTACTATACACAGTAGGATCACTTTCTATGAGCTGATGATTGCAAAGCCAACAGCTGGAAAAAGTATTCTCCTGATGAGATACCACATATGACTGCTTCATACAGATGTCTGCACCCCACTGGATACCCATATTCCTGTAGGTAACTTTTAACCCTTCATTTTACAAAAACTGATAATTGTTCCTGTGTGATATCTATGCATAGTCATACAGATTATTAGATGGATTGGGAAGAAAACGATCGCCTTAGAGATGCATTTGTCAATGTACACTCTCCATGGAATCAATGTAAATCATCCCAATTTTTTTTAAGATAAGTAAATGTTTTTATATTTGGACTGAAAGCACACTAGGAATGTAACGAATGAACAGAGCCTTTAATAGACATACATTTAAAGTCTGAGTGAGTACAGTTACTTTCAATAAAATAAAGAAAAAAACATTAACAAGTTATAGTAAATAAAGAAATATAAGGGGGTTATTAACTAAAACTTGACTTTTTCTCACTTTGTTATAAAAAAAAAATCCCAAACCCGATTAATTTTTCTCCAAAAAATTGGTGCACAAAAAAAGTTTTAACCAAAATCTAGCGTCAATATGAATTGTGCATGTTTTTAGAATTGAAGCTCCTATTCCTTAACTTTTTCAAGTTGTTGCCAGAAAAACTATAATTATTCGAATTATTGAATGAAAACCAGCATAAAAAGCACTAAACTACTGAAAAACCTGAAGGTTAAAAACATGTTCCAATTGTGAAAGGGACCGTCTGCCATTGACTTCTACATGATTTCAACAGGTTTTAGCTGGAATATTTTAGGAATGTGATTTTCTAGCAGATCTGGAGCATAATACATTTAAAAAAAATGCTTTGGCTCTACAAGTAAAAACTTTTTCCAGAAAAGTTGAGGCTTTATAAATAGCCACTTAAATGCATTTTATTCCAACAAAATGCATTGATGTCATGGGGCATTTTTTGTGTATAGTTTTATTCTTGCAGAGAAAAATTTTGCTTTGGGTTTGCATATAAAATTTGCAGATGACAAAACATTGAAGATTGGAAGATAGACAAATGTACTTGAAATTCTAAATAATGTACTGTATGTTGAAAATTTCCACAGGTCAGTTAAAACATAAACAGTAAGTTCAATTTCCAATCACTTTAATTACCAATCAATTTTTTGAAGGAGATCAAATACAATGTAAACAAATTGGCACTGAAGGATAGTTTCTTATCAGAAGCATTTAAGAAGTACTGTAATTCAACAGTGAAATCTTTTTTCTTTTTCTTCCACCAGCTGAAGGTAGAACAATGAAAGCAAATGCCTTATTAGTTACTGCCCAGGCTGAAATTTGCACAATGTTTATAAATGGGCCACAGGAGAGAATATAATTTTAGTTGCAATTAAACAATGTAATATTCTTTTTTAGACTATTAATGCAGTGTGAATTTTAATCACGCATTGAACACTTTTAAGAAGGTGTAATAATCTTTTGGAGCAAGCATTACAACAACAATTTTCAATCTTACTTCCATTGTTGGAAATCTGTTTGCACAAAGGCTTACATTTTCACATTGCAAATAGGTTTTTAGTTACTGTTGACCGTTGAAGTCGACAGGCAAATTCTTTTTTAGCTCTGATATTTTTCTTTTAGATTTGATAAACCTGAAAGCTGTAAAAAGTGCTGGGATTCAGCAACGTCCTAGCTTAACTCAGAAATTGTTGCATCCTTAATTTTCATTGCAAGGGCAATATGGTGGCAAAGTTTCATACAGTACTGTCTTTGATTGACCATAGACTTGAGGACAAGGGAAAGTTCTGATGGACAAATGTAAACAGAATGTATGGACTGAATGGGTGATCTAACTTGGAAAGGCTTGAGTAACTGTGACCTTCTTCAAAAAGAGAAATCACAACATCATCAACAAGAAAAAATGTAAATATATTTAAGTTGAAATGGACCATATAGGCATCCAGTAAGAATAGAGGAAACTTAAAGTGATTTTTGTACTATGTCTTTAATGGACTTATGTCTTTTTTATTCAGAAATGTTGGTACAAAATTATAAGTTATTTTGGGGATTTCTACATTGGAGACATTGGGAGTGTTGTTGGGCCATTTACTGGCATAAGATGGAGATAGGAATGCTAAAAAAGTTATAAAAGGTCAGACACAAGGTAGTTTTTTAAACTGAAATTCCAAGGTTTTCAAACTTCAGCATATTTTGTCAATATAAATTCAAGGGCCACACAGTAATAGAGTGCTCACCTGTGACTCTGTTAACCCTTTCGGGTGTCTGGTGCTTCACAGCATATAAGTCCGCCTGCTCCGGGACAGAACAATTACAATGCAAAATCCAAAGTTGTTGAAGCACACAGATCAGTTTTAGTGATACAAAAGTGATTTTATTGACTCATGGTAGACCTAAAACATGGCAACATTTCAGGCCACTCCGGGCATTTATAAATTCTAGGGCATCATCTTCCATTTTCATTTGACACTGAAAAATTAAAGTTGCATATCTGAAAAGGCAAAAGAATGATTGCACTTGATAGCCTGGTTAAAGAGATTCTGTCTTGATTTTTATGATGTAGTTTTATTTCTAAATTATCAGGTTACTTTCCCATTGTCCTGTTGTTAGGCTGCTGAGGTGGGGAAGGGTGTTATATCACTCCAACTTGCAGTATAGCTATAGCAGTCTCCCCAGGCCTGGTGCCTTGGGGTTTATCCTAGATTCTGCCCTGACATTCACTCCTCATATCCAGTCACTTGTTAAGTCATGTCACTTCCACCTAAGGAACATATCCAAAATACGATCATTTATCACCCAAGATGCTGCCAAAATTCTTATTCACTCTCTTATCATATCGCGTCTAGACTATTGTAACTCTCTTTTAATTGGCCTTCCCCTCCAGAAACTGTCACCTCTCCAGTCCATAATGAACACTGCTGCTAGGCTTATACACCTCAGCAACCGCTCTTCCTCTGCCATGCCATTATGCCAATCCCTGCACTGGCTTCCACTGCCCTTCAGAAATAAATTAAAATTAATGACCCTGACATTCAAAGCACTTCATAACTCTGCCCCTCCCTACATCTCTGAACTAATCTCCATTTACTCACCCAACCACCTACTACGCTCCTCTACTGACCTGCTACTCAACTCTTCTCTCATTACCTCCTCACATGCTCGCATTCAAGACTTTGCAAGAGCTGCACCCCTCCTCTGGAATTCTCTCCCACGGTCTGTCCGACTTTCTCCCAATCTTTCAGCTTTCAAGAAATCTCTAAAAACCCACTTTTTAGCTTTCTCTGTACAGGGCCTTCCTCACCTCCTGTACCAGTATTTATTGTGATGTATGTAACTCCATATTTATTGTGACGTATGTAACTCCTCATGTTCTATGTATGTAATTCATGTGATTTAGTTGTATAATCACATTCACTTTACAGCGCTACAAAACAAGTTGGCGCTATAGAAATACATGTTAATAATAATAATAAAGTACAGCAGTAAGTGACTGAAGTTTATCAGAGCACAAGTTACATGACTGGGGGCAGATGGGAAACTGGCAATATGTCTAGCCCCATATCTGGATCAACTAGCTGTTAGACAGGTTAAAAAAAAAAAAAGTTGAACTTGATGGACGTGTCTTTTTTCAACCTAACTTACTATGTTACTATGTCAGATTTAAAAATTATATATAAAAAATCTGTGATTTTTGATAAATGGATTTCAGTGCAGAATTCTGCTGAAGTAGAACTATTATCTGATTCTCCTTCAATGACAGTATCCCTTTAAGAAAGCCATTGAAACTCTTGACATATTAGTGATTTTGATCACCACAGTCCTCTCAGCATTTGGATGAATAGGAAACATCTTCTCTATGGCACCCATCATATCCTTTAACTCATTTGCAAAAAAGGGGGCTTTGAAAAAACTTTGTACCATGGAGCTGTGGTTCTGATTAACTTTTTTGGTCAGTAGATGTTGCTGCATGGGAATAGCATTTTATCATCATCGTTTGCATTGATAAAGCTTTGCAATGAGGCTATATAATCTGTATATAATGTTATGGACTGTATATGATGATGAAGGCTTTGTAGTGTAGATTAAAAATCTAACAGAAATGTATTACATCTTAAATGCACTATTTCCTGGCCCATGCAATTGTTAAAAATATGTGGTTAAAATTTCATCCTGCTCACTTCCAGTAAAATTGAAAACTGCTCCAATTTAGCCATTTATAAAAGCTCTTATTAAAAACATATGCGAAGGCAAGTGTGTCTTCAAATTGCATTTCCAAGGTTCTTGTGTGCACATTAGGTAGGTTTAGCCAATATAAATGGAATTATAGGACATTCTCTAGACGTACCATTTGAGACCTCAAAATAAATACTGCATATTTGAAAGTCAAGCATGAACAGTAAACTCTGCCATTGCAGTTGATTTAACTCAACAAAACTGGAAATTCCTTTTTTTAAACAGGGTTAAATATTAAAGGTTAAATATTTAAATCTAATATAAAATACTGTATTACCTTTTTACAGAGTATGGTTGCTCGGTTATAAATAAAGCAGTTCTTATATTTCATTGTGTACTCTGGGGCATAGTTTTTCTATGCCTTTAATCGGTTCAGTAAGAATTTTTACAGTTAAAGTTCCCAGGCACATCTAAGCTGTCTCCCAATAGACATGCCTACTGGAAATACAAAATGCAAAAAGGACAGGTTGTGGGAGCACTCCATGGCTAAATACTAAAATGCAATGGAAAAGCTACTGATGTGGGCAAACTAACTACAGACATAGAGAAAAAGAAGAAAGATTGATCATTGCACATTCCCTGGTCCCCTGTCATATAAGTAATCTATGCAGATGAATTTATTTACAAAGACAAGGTTTTTTTAGTTACAAAATTATGATCACAAAATTGATAAGCCGCCATACTGGAAATACACACAAGAAAGCCTGTAGACTTTTTGTAGTTTGACTAAATATTCTAACCTATCATAACTTCTGGAAATATTACTAGAAATAATCCATTGTGGTACAAAGCTTACTTCTCCTCTGCAGATCCATAACAGGTCTTCTGTGAGCTCTTTAGATGGATCTTATGATAAGCTGGTGTGCTCAGGAAAACACTGCTTTTCTATCATAGACATGTATTGGAAACACTCAGAAACACTTTTTCTCTCTTGCATCTGTGTCTGGTTTTCTTTTTCTAGCCTGCTTTTTGTTTCTCGTTTTTTTTTTTGCTGCTGGGTTTCGGGCCTCACTTCATGCTCGATATTTTCACTATTCCCCCGCTTTCATTAAAAGTACTTGTGCAAAATGTGATCTTCACCCTTCCCTGTAGTTGCACTCAGTTCATCCTGCCTGAATCGGGTGCAGCAATGCCTATTGATACCTGTGCACCTTATGAAGGCACTTGCTCCTGGGTTCCATCAGCACCTTGTTGCAGTGCAGTTGCCCCTAAAGATTCGGGCACAGACATCACTCGTACAATGAACACTCAAAATGATACCACACAAACTGGAAATAATGTCCGACATACACCATTGTGTCCGATTTGTGACAAAGTATATGTGCAGTTGTGTCTATTTGGACAAATCAGAAGGGAAATTGTGTGAGAAGCAAGGCATCTGATTGAATGCCCACATTGATCCCTGAAATGGCAGTGAAATGCTGGGAAAACATGCATTGTGGGGAAAATTATTGTAATTGTGAAATATGCTCACTTTGCTCACTTTGCATTAGGGTAAGTCAGACCTGGCGAAGTTCAATACAATAGATAGGATTTTTTCTAAGTCCCAAAAAAACCTGGCGTCTTTTACCTTTTGTTCGGTGATTTCTCTTTAGGGTTACCCTCCTTCCCCCCCTTCATTTCCTAACGTATGGCAACACAACTATACAGGGGGCACATGTTTAGGGCAATAGGACAACTTAATTTTTTTTATTAAAGGTTTTCTGGGCTTGTGTTGTGTAATGTAGTGGCTGTAACATACACCTCTATTATACACTTAAGTTCGCGCCGTATGCAAATTAGGCATCGCTAGCGTAAATGCGCTTTGCCTGGCAAAGTAACGGTAGCGCTACAGTACTTCACTACCATTCGCCGCCCTGAGCACAAATTTGCATCTTAGTGAATTTGCAAAAAGCTTGAGAAAATTTGCCTGCCGAAGTGCGGCGAACACCAGCAAAGCCCTCGCTAGCACATTTTCGCGCTTTAGTGAATTAGCCCTTTCTTCTTCATGGGTGCTCATGGAATCCTGCACTATACATCATGTGGCTACCAGATATACAATGACATTTATGGCAGGTGAGATGTGACAAGAGTCAAGGTCAGTGGATACAGTGAGGCCATACTCAGGCCATAATGGTGTCTAATACTCACCACCGGCCCTGTGGACTGGCCTGCACCCACCAATGCCTTGTGAGTGCAGGTACAAAAGGGCAAGAGGATAACATAAATACAATATATCAACAGTAATACTTTATATTTGAGCAAATAAATTATAGGCTGTCCATCCCTATTCAATAAAAATATTCATGCTCTGCATAGTTGGTTTGTCCCTTGTCCTTTATCTAAAAATGTCCTTTCTGAAAAAAAAAATAACAGGCATTAAGAATAGTGACTAAGGAATACATCTAAAATATAATCAGCTTCTTTACTGTTTTCTTTTCCCCCCATCATACACACAGCTATGTTTCTCTACAGCAAAAGAGCAGCCGCTGAACTCCTACTGACTTCAATTGGTTTTCCTAGCTCTGAGCTGTTGTAATGTAATTCCTCAAATTATGTGTGTTCTTTTATAGAAAGGGCCGTTTCTGACCTTGATAAATATGCAGTTTATTCCGTGAATAGACTTTGCATAAGAAAATCCGCACATCCAAATCATATTGGATGTATACAAAACCTAAAGTACAGTTTGTTGTCATACAGCTGCACTAATATCCCATGTGTCTTTGGGTCATCACTAATTCCCACCAGGGCCATTCTTTATGATGTTAGAGCAGTTGATTTGACTATCTATCTTCTCAGATGATAAAGAAATCAGAATGTAGTAAGAATGTAGGAATACATTTTAAAAATAATGAGGGAATGTAATATTGGTCGCTAACGCAAAAAAAAAAACATTCACAATCCCTTTATAGTGCAAATAAATGTTCTCAAAATTTTAATTTTGCATTTGGGAACACTTTGCCCTTCACATGACCGTAAGCTAGTGACAGTAAATTTTATAGTGCCGTGGACAACCCTTTCCCCTGTCCGGCGCTGGAAAAGTAAGCGATGTGGGGAAGGGGGGGGGCAGCAAATTCATGGCCGCCACAGGAGGCGAAGTGGCTGGGATCGCCCCTGCAAATACCTCTAACATCATGGGCATGGCAATAGTGATAACATTTCTTAAATATTTCCTAAATTATTTCCTAAATTTCCTAAATTATTTCACAGGAAAATGACAGTAATCAAGGCAGTTGAAC
Organism: Xenopus borealis; assembly: GCA_024363595.1. Taxonomy (NCBI): domain Eukaryota; kingdom Metazoa; phylum Chordata; class Amphibia; order Anura; family Pipidae; genus Xenopus; species Xenopus borealis. The sequence goes on along the minus strand of CM044432.1, from coordinate 154,876,528 downwards.
AAGGCAAGGCACGACAATGACAAGGCGCAAGGCATTGCATTTTCTGCAAACAACACTGAACAAGCTGGAATAACTATAAAACAACTTTGTTTATATCTTTCTGCTATAATTACTTAGATTAGTTCCAATGATAATTTAAATGAAAACTCTCTAAGACAAAAATGGTTCTCTTTCCCCCATCCAGCATCCAAAACATCCCGGAAGTGTCTACCACAGTTGACAACTGTATTATCACCTCATCTCCTCAGGCCAGGGGGAAATTCAAGTCAAGTCAAGTGGATTTTATTGTCATTTCAGCCATATACAGTAGTACAGTATATAGTGGAAATGAAATAAAGTTTCTCCAGAACCCATGGTGCTACACATAAGACTATATGAGGGTATATCAAGTGTGAGTTCTTGAGGTGAACACTAAACAGTCCTGTTGGCAAGGTAGACATACATTTGTGTAAATTATTTCAAAGGTTTATTAAAACTTTTGAAATACTTTCCCCCATCACTAAATTCGCTAAAGGGTGAATTTTCGCCATGACTGTGGCAATTTTGTGTAACAGCAACTGCACTTGTAGGATGTAAATGACCCCTTATGTGACACACTAGTTAAAGGAACATTTGATGTTTCATGATGCAGGAGCTTGCAGGCCTAGTGGGTTAGGTAAATGAATTGATTGTAGATGTCAGAAGCTCATTGTAGAAACAGCAGATGTACTGTACATGGGCCAGGGAAATATATATTGTCTGAAGGAAGATGACTGGTACATTCATGACACAGAGATGAAATGGTAATAAAGGAAATAAAGTAGAAGGTATAGGCAAGAAACAAGACAGGTAATAAATTGGAAGGAGTGGATGGAAGGCCAAATATTAAAAGTGATTAAGGTAAAATATTAGAATTATTGGGTGGAGAAGTGTACGTGCCACACCCTAAACTACTAATCCAGAATATAATGAATGTAATAATGAATTACAGCCTCATGGAGCCCGCTATACCTCCTGGGCCCCCCTGCAGCCACAGGGTCTGCTTCCTCTGTAGTTACGCCTCTGCATCAATTACATTTTGCTGGTTTAAAGGACCAGTAATATCAAAAAATAAAATTGTTTTAAAGTAATAAAAATATAATGCAGTGTTGCCCTGCACTGGTAAAACTGCAGTGTTTGCTTCAGAAGCACTACTATTGTTTATATAAATAAGCTGTTGTGTAGCCATGGGGGCAGCCATTCAAAGGAGAAAAGGCTCAAGTTACACAGCAGATAAGCTCTGTAGAACATAATGTTATCTTTTATTCATTACTTATCCTGTGCCATATAGCCGTTTTTCAATTTCCGCCATTGCTACTTAGCAGCTTGTTTATATGAACTATAGTAGTGTTTCTGAAGCAAACAGATCAGTTTTAACACTACATGATATTTTCTTTACTTTAAATCACTTTTTTGGTGTTACTGTTCCTTTAATGGTGTGGTGGAATGTGCTATGTAGCAAGCAAAAGACAGCTATCCATGTTCTGAGTGTCTTCCTGGGTGACACATAGCTTCTGTGCCCCCTCTGGGAATGACTGGTATTGTGTAGTAAACACATGTGCCCCAGCCAAGGTGGAAAGAACAATGCAGCGGTTCCAAATCCATTCCCAACAATTTACTTCGACTCCATTACATCAAATTGGAGTACGTCTGGAAAGGGCTGTTACACACAATATGCTTAGTTAAAAAAAAGCTCACATTCAACATATGGAACTTTGTGGATATTTCATGTATCTGCCTGTGATTTCATTTACTTTTCTTATTTCTGTTTTTTTGCTCTGAATTGTGTTATTTTTATGTTTGTGATCCTCTAGCAGGATCCCAGCTGTTGTGTGATTATCTAATCAATGCTACACAAGTTGCTGCTACTAAAAATGCCAAGGGAGTCTGCTATTCACTGATCGTTTTTGAATGTGCTTGTAGAAAAAAAAACAGATCAAAGTGTTCTGGACATCATTTTAGTAAACAGCACAGCATAGAATATTATTTATGGGAATGTTACACTTAGCCAAATCATCACTTAAACCTGTGATACCTACAATATATATATAGACAAAGACAAAAGGTCCTCTGCACTCAACCCATTATCAATATATTTAAGACATTGAGACATTTTGTGCATACAGCTACTAAAAAATGCCTTACCCTTTAAACAACAGGGATTGTTTGTCCATATATTGCAATATATTTAAGCTGGCCAACTACGTCAAAGTCATCCCATATCTGGCCAGTCCTACTCTCAATTTTCATCTGATTCATTAAGAATTCTATTGCTTCATTATACATTTTACAAAGGGACTTCTTGTGTGTTATATATATATAGAGAGAGAGAGAGAGAGAGAGAGAGAGAAAGAGAGATAGATAGATAGATAGATAGATAGATATTACTTGTCTGCCCTAAATATGGGTAGGAAATCTTCAAGCAATGCAAGAATACAGTCAGCAAAAAAGTAAAAGAAAAGGCACCATCCCTGATTATGATCGGTGGTTTGCCATAAGGATGGGTGATTTTCTCAACTCAGAGCAAGAATGTAGCTGTGTCTGTATTGATTTAATTTGAGGCTGATGAATGTACTGCAATAAATCGCCTGAGCCCCACTGTAGTTAGTACAAATAAAAGAATATCCTGCTCT
>CM044432.1:154798779-154816179 GCA_024363595.1 Xenopus borealis | reverse complement strand
ATGAAAAATTGTGACTCGGGTACTATAGTATTTTAGTGTATTAGTATTATAATGAAACTTAATGAAAATATTTTTTATATTCATCTCTAAAGCTTTTAAGTGTTATTTATGAAACGCATTGGTGCATTGCATGAACATTATTAAACAATTGTTACCATATTAATTCCATTAAAACAAAGTGATACCTTTTTTCATTTTTACATGCTAAATATTTTTCGAGTTGATCAGACAGCATTAATGCTGAATATAAAATGGTGACTCGGGTGTAAGACAGAGTCTTGTTAATGTCAGAGTTGTTTAGATTACTGCAAGTCAAATCCTGTCATTCATAAAAATGGAACATTCCATCATTTGCCATTCTGTTTGTAGCCACATCAAATCTTAAGCAAATGTGACATAAAGATTTGCAAACCAAAAAGTTCCACTTCTATGCTTTAACCTTCCTAAGGTTTGAGGTAATTTATGTGCCAAGTCTGATTTTAACACATTTATTTCCAATACTCATTCGGGGAGATGGATGGATTGAAATAGGACTGTGGTAAACAGTAAAAAACAAAAAAATATAGGGTTAAGGATAATGGCTAGTGGATATCAAACTGGGTATGTAACTACAAAATGAAAAATATCAACTATCAAATATCACTGTTTTGACTTCAAAACATCTGTTTTGGGCCAGAAAAAATTTAGAAGGGTTTAGGGTTATAGGAGAATAGACAAGTCTGTCCCCTGTTTTTCTGTTTGTGACATTATCCAACCTGGTTACAGACTGGAGAGCCATCTGAGGCTAGGTTCCTCAATACATGCCTGAAGGAAGTACATTGGGTACATTGCACTACCTGGGGAATAAAGATGTCTGGGGAAAGGTTTCATGTGAACTGAACTGTGTTGTCCCCCTGGAGTGTTGAGAGACTGTGCTACTTACTAGACAGAACCATGTTTACCCAGTGCATTGCACTGTTCAACCTATTATTTTCTTTATATAAAGTTTCTCTTGGTTTACTGCAAAGTATATTATTTTCCTGGTGGCATTCCCCTAACATGTGATCATCACTGATCACTAGGTGGAGGCACTGCAGTGTAAATCCCAGTTCCCAGTATCTTTCATATGCAAAGAGAGTGCAGGGCCCTGGTTTGGAAAGGGTAAATTGCTGTTTAAGAGAATATGATGCAGTTCAATAAGAAGTGTAATAAGGAAAGGGTTACAGTGTGTTAAAGATGATTTTCTTTAACTGTGGAAAAGTTGTAGCCATTGCTCTACTTGGACAATCAGGGCAGGAACTAGGGGTAGGCTGAGTAGGCACGCGCCTAGGGTGCAAAGCTGGAGGGGGTGGCAGGCATGCACCTTCTCTGCCACCTACCCCTAGTATGGTCTCCTCTAGCTCGTGCTTGCATATTTTTTGCTTGCGTATGCATTTTTTTGTGCATGTGCGGGTTTTCTTGCACACACGCTCCTACAGGGCCAGCCAGATTGCCTAGGGAACCTGGCCAGCTTGGCCCAGTAGTGTGGACCATTCTACATCTACTACCTTGCACTTATGATTTAAAAATTTTCTCAACCCATTTTTTTGTACAGGGAGACCTTGATTATACAATATGCAAACACAATGAACTCCATGCTTAGAATTAACTTTCAACTGACTTACAGTATATGGAAACAAGCTGTGATGTGTGCCAGTGTAGTTGGGTGCATTTCCACATACACTAATGTATCAAAGTTGCAGTTTGCTGTTGTCAGAAATTTTAATTTATCCAGACATTATCTTGACCTTCCTCTCGGGCAATCGAAAAGCCAAGTATCTGCTAAAAAATTGTCAGTCCTCAGTTCTATTACATACAGATCCATATCCACACACACCTTGCATATTGTGTACAAATTAATCTGTGCAATATGAATATGTTGCACAGTTATTTCAGCAAAAAGTCTTTGCCAATTTCAGCACAAGTAGAATTGATGTCAACAAAAGTTTATAACAGTAGTATTAGCATTACAAATAATTAATGAAGCTTAAATAAGACAGTTGGACTAAAACCCCAACTAGAGAAATTCTACCACTCTATTCCTTTCTAAAGTGTACGTATTTATTAACGGGTGAACGCTCACCAATTGATAAATATGTCCATAAAGGAAAACTATAGCCCTGAGCAATGTAGGAGTCTATAAAAATATATTGGATAAATCAGCTCATATCTCAAACCCTGCTTTATGTAAATAAACATTTTTACTTTATAATTATATACTTTTTTAGTAGTAAGTGCCATTGGGTAATAATAAGTAGAAAATTGCCCATGTAAGAAATTAGGACTAGCCCTTGGGAGCCTGTGATTCAAGGTGCACAAAAATAACAATAACAAACCATACATTTTAGGTCACATGAGCCAGTTAATGGACAAAGTTCCTTTTTATTCCATACTTCTTCCTGTTGCAGTTAGAGCCACAGTGTTTCTGGTTAGGTGATCTCTGAGGCAAGAGATATAAAAGGGCAATATTTACTTACATTTATATATACCAGTTTGGTAAGATTCTTATATATGAATATAAATAGGCCACTAAACTGTTGCTTAAGTATTTATTTTGGTGGTAAACTTTTCCCCATAAAACCCCCCCCCTAGAAATGAAAATATGACAACAAACTTTACTTCTGGTGAACTTTGGTGAGTTATGCAATAAATATGTCCCATTGAGCCAAGCTGGTAAAATACCAAGCAAAACCAGGGTCAGTATAACAAATGAACCTATTGCCCCTGCCCTTGCCTGCCCCCAATTGCTGCTCTCAGTATAGACCTATCTTCTCTAGTGGTAAATCTGCCTCGTGAAACACCTTGAAGTCAATAGGCCTAAAAAATGTGCTCAACAATTTTTTTACACTTTTTCTTAGGGCGACTTTTTTTATCTCTGCGACAGTTTTGTCTTGGTGACTTATTTGCTGGCAAAATTTTATCACCTGATTTTTGCCACACTTTTGTGAATTTCACTGCAAATCCATGTTTGGTGAATTAGAATTTGCTTTTCATTCATTGCTTTTCATTATTTATCCTGTACCAACCTGCCCCTGCCCAACTCAACAAATTTCTGCTGTATTGGCCCTATCTGTCATGCACCACCTCCTTCTGTGTCATTAATCCATCCCCAATCACTCCATTTCTTTTGCATCAAGGTTCCCATCCCCACTGACTTGCCCCCTCCCACTCCTTACTGGTATTTTGTCCTAAGAAAAGTATACCAGTATTTTCCAACAGCAGCCAGTTAGGTCTTCACTTCCATTTCCATAAGACAAAGGTTACTGTATATGCCTGGGTGCTAGTTAAACAATTAATGCATAAAGTCCAAAAAACATACTCACAGGGCTAGTTACTGATAAAAAAAAATATATATATATATATATATATATATATCCCACAGATAAATTCTAAGGATCGCCACAAAATTGAGTATAAGAGATATTTGTAAATAATTAATGTTAACTGTACAAAAGTAAAGCAATGGCTCATAGAAAAATCTCATGTAAATGTCTTTATAGTGTGTCTTATTTCATTTCAAGGCATATGTCTCACAGTTATCCTTTTTTTCCAGTAGAATGATTTATGAGACCAAGATCCAAAGGGATTTAGGATGCAATTGCATTCTTCTCTAGTCCAATAGTTAAGGCATGGCATCCCAAAACAGAGAGGTGAATGATACTGGGACATATGCCTACATATTCCCACCCATATAACTGAGTGTAAAATTACTCAGAGGGCTCTGCTCTATCAATCATTTCAAAAAGATAGGACTGACCAGTGGAGTGTTAGGAGGTGTTTCCTGCTCAGTAAATAAAAGGCTAAATAAAAATTACATGTTCAGTGTACTCCTCTGAGCAATTTACATTGTTTATGGATTTCATAATATCAGCACATTGTACTCACCTAATATCATGAATGTAGCCTGAGTGCCCCCTGCTGCTTAACCTAGGTAGCAGCTGTGCAGAATATACAAAGCGTCTCGACAATTATCCAATCAGTTCTCTTACTTAATGTGATAGAGCTATAGAACTGATCAGATAAGTATCAAGAGACCCTTCCTGCTTTTGGGATTTGAGTTATCTCCAGGACTGAACAGCAGAAGGTTACATCTCATGATATTAGAAGTGTAAGAACTGATAATATTATGAAATCTAAAACAACAACACTAATGTCAGTTGCAAAAGTTGCAATTGAGCAAGAAGTTACACATCCTCTTTAAATGTGTGTATTGCTGCAAGAACATATTACCAGCCTGTAATAAAGGTGAGGAGTCAGTGCAACTGTAACTAAAATTAGGGGTAGATGAAAGGGTCCTTCTTACAACCATAACCTGGGAAAAAGCTTTTTAGTCTCAGTATCCTCTGCAGTTTTCTTATGAATAATCCGGTTCCACTATGATTGACATAAACCCTATTAAATGAGGCCACACAGGGTACTTATGCAGGATGATCTCCCAAAATTACTACGTAACTGCGACCACAGAGATTTAAAGCATGGAGCAAATGTCAGAGAGGCTTAGCACTACACAAAAAGTAAATAATTACTTCCAAGGTTTCTGGGTCACTGTAAAAATGATTTTAACTCATTAGTGCCCCTGCAGACCCATAGCTCTGCTGGAACAGCTTAAATCATTAGCACAATGACAGTCGGACTAAGCGGCTTGCAATAACTGCTCTCACCCACTGACATTTCCAATGAGCTCAATACATGTTTCAGCAGCAGGTGGGCATATAAATGAGCCTAAAAATGAAACACAGATTGTTCTGTGGTGTAGTATACATATGTTGTAAGAAATATGTGCTTGCCTGCTTATACTGTTGGGAGATATTTTCCCCAATATTTAAATTATGTATGTAAAGAATATGGAGTGTGTTACTTGATTCAAATGTACTAGCCTAGATAACAGTGTGCATTAACTACTGTAAGGGGCAAAATTACTATTATTCCCCAAAATTTGCTCGATCCTATTCGAAATTCGATAAGCATCCGACCATCGAATGCTTATCGAATTGTTTCAGGCTATCATTTTGCTCGATATTCGATTTCTCGATTAATTCGTACGATCAGATCGTACGAAGGGTATTCGAGCAGGACTTAGTCTCAGAAGCCTATTTGGGGGTTCCCATAGGCTTCTATTGCAATTCGGTAGGTTTAATCTGGCGAAGTAGGCAGTCGAACAATTTTAAAATTTTGATTTCTTCAATCATCGAATGATCGAATATCCGATCATTCGATATATAGTAGATCTATTCGATAATTCGGTATTCGATGATCGAAGAGGCCAAATTAGAATATTCGAAAAATTTGTACAATCGTTACTCGATCGTATTCGATCGAACTTCGATCATATCACTTGAATTTCGTAAATCGGCCCTAAATGTTTGTGTGTACATTATGTCTGATAATCATTCGTATTTGTCAGTACTAGGGAATTTTCAGGACTTGTCTGTACTTGTAACCTCGGCAGGAAGGCACATACTGTACCCCCCAACTGTCCTGTTTTCTGCGCGACAGTAACGATTTTGAAAGCTCAGCCCGCAGTCCTGGATTTTTATTAAAGAGTCCTGAGTTTTTATTTGATCTCCTGTACTGACTCCAGAAAAATGTACAACATTTCTGAAACTTAGTTAAAATAGTTAAAATAAGAGGTTTTTTTTGCAGAGAGCCCAGAACACGAGCACCTGTATTTAGATACATCTGTAAAAATAAAAGATAAGCAAATATACAGACTTCCACAAACTGCCTGTCACAGGCATAGTGGGTAGAGCTCTTATTTCTGCACTCCTTGCCCTTACTGTGCCAGCTTCTGCATCCGGCAGCCTGCTCCACTCCTTTCGTGACATCATGCGGGTCTGGTGCAAGTCTATAATAGAAGTCAGGTCAGGTGCAGGTTTTGGACCCCCACATGACTAGGACCCACAAATTTGTGGTTATGCCCTTCACTGGACTAATACAGGTAAAGTGTAATTAATAATAAATGTAGCTGTAGCTGGCAAATCCAGTAGGATAATAGAAGCAATGGTTAATTATTTCTCTTTACAAAGAATTGGTAACACCACACTGTATTTAGAAAATGAATGCTTTGGTCCCCAGTACTCAAAAGGGTCCCCAGTACTCAAAAGGGACAGAACTGAAATAGAAGGTCCATAAAACAGCCAATAAACTTATAAAGGGTAAGAAATATCTCTGTTATTAATAAAGACTAGTAAGATTGGTACTTTGTGACTTTTCTGAAGCATTAGTCACCTGTAGATCTTTCAAGAGCATTCTTTAAATTTAAAATAGAAGGTTCTATTGTGTCTTAGGTATGAGCCCCCCATGAAGTAAAGTGTAGTCAATGTAGTCTGTTTCCTGAAGACCCCAAGACGTTTTTTGTGCATGTTACTAGTCGTTCTTAAGTTTAAACCAAGTTTGTTTGTCCTTCAAACTTTACAGTTTACAACTTTACAAACGCTTTTATACAGAGCACCCAGAATGAGCACCTTTGCAGCATTTACACCAAAATTGTCAGGTATTATTTATAAAACACGTCTCTTAACCACTTGTCTTAGTTGCCTCCTGCCACTTGGTTTGAACAATGACATGGGGCTAATGCATATGTGCTAATCATCCTTGGCTAGAATGGCATAATTCCAAAAAAGTAAGCAATGTTCATGGAGGTCCCATCTTAAAATACCCTTGTCTTTCCTTAGCTATTAAAAACTATTATGATAAGGTAATAGGTTAAATCAGTGGTCTTTATCCCTGCATTGAATATATTTGGTTAATGTCTTATTATTAATATTTTTTTCAATTTTGCAAATCCATATATATCATAGGTTCTAACCCTTTTTGGAAAAGTAATTAAGCTATTGCCTCCAGCTTTCATGATTGTCATTTTCATTAATTGAAACAGACCAGTGCTGGGAATAAAAAAATTAAAAACTAAACCTCATCTAATAAAAATCTAATTACGCATGCAGCGTTTTATTAGACGGTGCCATATTAACGTTCAGCGGATTATTGCCTAAACCATAGGCAATAAAATTTTGTACTAGTGTGTATTCTAGCTACATGCCATTAATAAACATGTCCAGCTTATGAAACTGGGGTGGATGATGGTACAAATATTCTTGCTGAAAATGTAGTACTTCTAGGAGAATTTAATTGCTCCATAGCAGAACTACAGGGAGAGTAAAATTTTGGCAAATTCATGTCCATAGACTAATGGATGAAAATATTTGTTGCGCATCAAAAATTTGTTGTGTCATTTGTTGCACGTCATTTGTTGCACGTCATTTGTTGCAAATATTTTGAAACCTGTAGACTTCAATATATTTTGGCAAATTTTCGCTGTTATGTGACTTTTAGGCAAAGGGAAATGCCCATCACTAAGGGGCAGATTTACTAAATTCGCGTGAAGGATTCAAATTCGATCAAATTGCAAAATTACAATTTTTTTTAGAATTTTAAATTTAGCCACTTCCATAATCAAATTTGCAAAATTCGATCGTATCAAATGATTGGAATAGATGGAATAAAAATCTATTCGATCATTCGATGATCGAAGTACTTGCCCTTTAAATTTTAATTTGATGGCCCAATTCGCCAGATTAAACCTACCGAATTGCTATATATGCCTATGGGAAATTTTTCGATATTTTCGTAAAATCGTTCTATTCTACGATTTTATCGAGAAATCGAAAACCGGTAAAATCTTCAAATTCGATGTTTTTACTTAGAAAATCGTACTAGGGTCGAATTTGAGAGCTAAAAGCCACCTAGAATTCAATCCTTAGTAAATCTGCCCCTAAGGGTCGAATTTTAGAAGCAAAAAAAATTAGAAATTCAACCCTCTAAGTATTTTTAAAGGGCTTTTTCAATCCCAAATGGACCTATTTTGATGGAATAAAAAAATTGTTAGAATCGTTGGAATCCACGATTCCAAACATTTCTGCAAAATTCTTCCAATTTTTGGAACTTAGGCTAAAATGCCAATTCGGCAGCTTTAAGCTGGCAAATAGTTGAAGTTGAAGGATTTTTAAAGGGCCAGTACCACGAAATCCCAAAATTTTAATTTTCAAATTTTTTCAAATTGAATCGAATTTTGGGCTGTTCACAAATCTCAAAAAATTCAGGGGTTATTTACCAAGGAATTATTTTCTGGGGAAGCATTCAACATTGAGCATGGTAAAAGTAAAGGTTAACTTACTTAATTACTTAATTATGATGGGGGGGGGGGTTCAGGTGCTCCAGACCTTCAGCTCTGGGTGGCCAACATCATGCACATACATTATGTAAAGATAGGCTGGCACAAACCAGACTACATTCCATTAGTGGATGTACAGTAGTTAAAAAGTATTTTATTAAGCAAAAGAAATCTCAGGAAAGCCTTATGGGTTTTGTGCCTTGTGGGTACTTAGTCAAAGACTAAAGAACATTTTTACATACAGTCATATTCAGTGATGGGCGAATCTAGGCAGATTCGCTTCGCCAAAAAAATTGCGAAACATTGCACGTCACATTTTTGACTCGAGTTGCGTCGTTTTCGGCACGAGACATACCCCAAACAGCCAATCTAAGACAATTAAGAGAGGACCAATTGGAAACAGGCTTAGGATGGCTAATTCAAAACACTGTTACAGAATTGGAATCATCCAGTTTTTCTTAACTGTTGTACTGAAAACTCTACTTTATCGAATTGTTGCTTTACAACTCAAATTTATTGGATTAACAGTGGAAACCAGTGTAAAACATGTTTCAATTGTTAAAGTGACCTTCGACCATTGACTTCTACATAATTTGACAGGTTTTATCTGTATTTTCGGTTTCAGATTTTTAGCAGCTTCAGAGCATAATAAATTTCAAATAATCTAAGGGGCAAATGTACTATTATTCCCCAAAATAAATTTGACCAAATTCTAAATTCGATAAGCATTCGACCATCGAATGCTTATCGAATTGTTTTAGGCTATCATTATGCTCGATATCCGATATCTCGTACGAATGGTATTCGAGCAGTACTTAGCCTCAGAAGCCTATGGGGAGCTTCCCATAGGCTTCTATTACAATTAGGTAGGTTCAATCTGGCGAAGTAGGCAGTCGAATAAATTTAAAATTTTGAATCCTTCATTCATAGAAATATCCGATCATTCGATCTATTCGATATTCGATGATCGAAGAGGCCAAATTTGCATATACAATTTCACGAAAAATTCGTACTATCGTTATTCGAACTTCGATCATTTCACGTGAATTTCGTAAATTTGCCCCTAAGTATTTTTTTCATATAAAAGTTCAAAGTTTCCCCCTTTTAAAAATGTAATAAAAAAATTTGGAGGTTTAATAAATAGGTTTTTGTGGTTTTTCCTATTTCTCTAAAACTCTAAAAAAATTAAGATTTATTAATTGTGAAAACCACGAAAAACTCATAATGCAAACATTTGCTAAGTAAAAGTTTTCTAGGACCTATATTGATATTGATAAGTCTGCCCCTAAGGAGGAAATTAAATAAAATTTGCAAAGAAAAATTCATCTGAATAAAAATTCACCTGTCACAATGTAATATTTTTTGTTAGGCTTTTATTGCGTTGTGAATCTGAATTGCACATTGCAAACATTTAACATCTGATCTGGAGTTTTGTTAAATACTTTGTTGCAAAAATTGGTCTGTGTTTGAGAAATTTTATTGCATATAGTACACTGCAAACATTCTCAAAAGCAATTTGGTCACACACTTTGGAAGGAAGTTTTTGAGGTCTTTAATCTGGCAAAAATTGCGCAAACATGGTTGTTAACATTCTCAAAGGTGTTTGCGAACATTTTTTTGTGCTAATATTTGGATTATTCAGTGAAACCTAGTGCAGATCACGATATAATCAGGGCATCTGCCATTGACTTCTAAATGAACTCAGCAAGTATGAGTTGGGGTACTTTTTTTATTTGGACTCGAAAAAATCTGAATTGCATGATTTTTTAGGATTTGTCACTAAAAACCGAAGGTTTTTTCGGGTTTGATGCCCGAAACTGTAAACTCTTGGAATATTGAATGAAACCCAGTGCAGATCAGGATATCTTCAAAATGCTGACTGGCCATCTTCCATTGACTAATACATTCTACATGAACTCAGAAGGTATGAGTTGGAGTCATTTTTTATTCAGATTTTTAACACCATCTTGGTTTAATACATTCTTAAAAATATGAGTTTTTTTCTACAAAAAAAATAGTTTTTTCCTTTAAAAGTCCAACCAGAAAAAAAAAAATCTGAATTTTATAATTAACCCGATAAGCCATTGTGGTCATTATCCTTTTTATATTTGAAAAAACTCATGCAAAAAAACCCATGCTAAATAGAAAAACTTTATGGCACTGTATTTAACACCAATAAATATATATGGAGATCACGAAGTGATTCATTTATGAAAAGTCTTGTTAATAACCTAGTATCCTGTTACCAGCATTTGTCTTGTGATCTAGCCAGCAACTTCAGGCATCCAGAATCTTATTTAATAAATGTCACATTTTAGTGGATTTTAGGTTTCTGAAACCACAACTAACCTGCAAACTCTAAAACAATGATTCTCAGTGAATTGATTAAAAATACAAATAAAACAAGAACTGGCCATTCTAAAAAAAAATAATAGAAATACCTCAAACTCGAAAATTTCCAACAATATCTAGAGGAAAAAAATTAAAAAATCTTTAAAATCCTGCTTAGTTTAAAATTGGCCTAACATTATGAGTGCATCTCTGACTAACTTCTATAGCATCTCTTTAGCAACAACTTTAGGGTAAATTCACTAAAGGGGCACATTTTGCCAGAAACCACTTTGCCACACCCTGCACCACTTCGCCAGCTGTACATTTGTTAACATTACACTAATTCACTAAAATGTGAAGTTACGTTTCAGCAGCCAAACACTGACACATTTTCACTTTGGGCGAGCATATAATAGCAAATTTCTGCTAGCATTCATTTCTGCCTAGTAAAAAGTCACTACCACTCATTTGAATAGGGTGGGTACATATATGTACTTTATTAGTATTGTTTGTGCAAATGCTTGAAGTGGCCACTTTTTCAAACACATGCCCAATGAGCCATAATAAAGACAAAGGAGATCCTCTAATTCCCTAGACATGAGCCCACCCTTAAACAAATGTGGCATGCCCCTCAAATTAGTTTTAAAAAATTCCTCACAAATAAATCTTTAAAAGTTTGGACTTTTGAAGGCAATCCCACTTTAAAAAAAGAAAAATGACAGTGTTTTTTATAACTTGATATGACAACATGATATGATGTCACTGACACAAGATTGAGGAAGGTGTAGCTTCGTTTTATCAGTACCCATGGTCTGAAGCAGCAAAGTAAACTCTGGCGAAAGAGGTAACGTTCAGCCAAATTTGCAACTTTGTGAATTTGCAAAGTAATGACCATTTGCCAGAGTGAAAATTCGTCTGGCAAAAGTCTTGTACGCTAGCGAATTTTCCTCTTTGCATGTTAGGGAATTGGCAATGTCCCTGCAGGTTGTCACTTCGCCCTTTAGTGAATTTGCCCCTTTTACTTGGTGAAGTTTGGCATTAAAGGCTTTCATGGTTTTTCCCTTAATAAATCTCAGAGCTTTAGACCATTTAAGAAATACTGTATAGGAAAAGTACCAATTTGTTATAATTTGTGGAAAAAATTGTAATTTGTAAATGGGCCCCCAAGTGATTTGACACAATGCATGCAAACTGCAGTCTGCCTGTAACAAGTAGACTTTTACTTGTCTGCTCATCCTCCACATTACTCATTTACAATCATTTATGAACATTAATGAATGAAAGAGATATTTATAAACCATACAGTAATTATGCATCTATTACTGAAAAAAAATAGATAAGTGCCACTTTCCCCACAGAGTACAAAGGCAACGTCCTCCATACAGAGGGCTCCAAGCGGGCTGGAAATTGGCAGTTATAGTTATCTTACATGACTATAACGTATTTTAGCAAATCACGCAGTATGATTCTCATGCAAAAATAATATGATGCAGCAGCATAAATCATAATTGTGAATTAATTTTAGCTATTATGTTTTTTAATACTGATTAAACAGATTATGTAATGAAATATAGTAAAAATGCATTGTGTATAGTTTCATAACAGCTCAACCCCATCATATTCTATATTACCTAAGATTATTTCCTATATATCATTCTCTCACTATTCAGTAACCTGCTGCTGTTTAATACCTTCATTTTTTGTTTCCCCTGTTTTCTTCTTCTATATTTTTCTCTATAACCCTCTCTGATGCCTCCACCTTATTTATCTGTTTAACACTTCTCTATCTCTTCTCTTTTTCTCTCCCAGCAATCTTTTCTACTCTCCTTTGATCTTCTATTATTAAACTATATTTTAATTTACCTCTGCATTTTATTTGCATGCAAAAGTGGAGAGGAGCAAAAGACAGTTCCGGGATGCAAAACTCTTGCATCCCCGCTGAGGAGATGCTATTTCACAAAAATAAAGAAGTGAAGGGATGGCATCCCTGTGCATCCCTCCCCTATTCCAGCACTGAATGTTACCCATTAAAATCAGAAAATGTTGTAAGGTAAATGTAATTATTCACTTACAGGGCAAACATGCTAAACGCTTATATTCTTTTTTCAAGCTGCTAGTGTACTTATGACTGATTCCTTGACTTGAAAAACATAGCTGGACATAAATGAATCTTCTGTGCTCATTTAATATTTTATACAATACATTCTATTGGACACTTGGAAAACAAATATAACATATTTCCATCAAAATTTATATGATGTGAGTCATATAGGCAGTTCCATAATGTCAAAAAAATACACCAAAAGCATACCTAAAAATGACCCTAAGTATGCTTATAGACCTGTATTTGTTTAATTTTTCCCTGTGAGAGCAACCATTTCTGATTTAATCCCAATCTATACATATATACTTAACAGTGAATGTATAAACCAACTGCTTCCTGCCTCACTAGAAGTACATTGTACATGCCAACTAGAATCTGTTGAAGCTCACTGATTAGTTTACAGACTTGCCAAAAGCATTACTTTCAGTAATATTGTATAGAACATATACTATATCTGCCTTTGAAAATTTTTACAAATGCTCGACAGAAGTGACTTCTACTGATAGACTGACGTGTGTAAGCTACTATCATTTAAAAGCAAACATTAAAGGGAGGTGTATGGCTCCTCCTCTTCTATAAGTAAGTAACAAAATGTATTCCAACCATATGAATATGCACAATAGCAATGTGAAATAAGAAATCTGCAGCATACAATCACAGCTTAAAAAAATAAATAAATGTGACAATCTAATTAAAATCAGAGCCTAATTTTATATCTTCCCTGTAGTTTTCTTGGGTGAAAACATTTCTGCTAGCTAAAACAAACCTTTTAGATGGTTAATATGATCAATCTTTTTGACTTGTGCTTTGTTTAACATTTGATTTTTTTAAGCTTTATAAAAATGAATAACAATCTATCTTCAACAATATTGTAATATATTGTGTCATATTATCAAGCATTTAGTTATAGGGTTTCTGTGGAATGTTGGTTGATACTGTAGGTGACTCAGGAGGAAATTCAAAAGAGACAAAGGTCTGAGATTGGGTGGTATACATCTCAGGGTACTAAAAGAGTTCAGCTATGTGACTGCTAAACGTCTTTAATTAATTTTCTAGGATACCTTAATTTTCTAGGATACCTTGCTAATGTAGTTAGTTTGACATCAGTGGTAGGAAAGCTTTTGAAAGTGGTATGAATGAATTAGATAAAGATCAAAGAAGTAATGATTTCAAAAAGGTTTTAGCTGGAGTATTTTCGGATTCAAATTATTTTCAAGATTCAGAGTAAATCTTGTAAAGTTAATTTTTTTTCAAAAAAATAGATCTTTTCCTCTGTAAAAACACAGCCAAATTCAAGGTTTAATAAATAGGCCCTTAATTATTGGTCTGGAGCATAATATTTGTATTTGGATAGAGAACTGAAGCATAGATTACATTTTGTGAGTGGAATACCACTTTGCTTGGCCCTTTTCTATTTAATATGGCTCTTTTGCTATTTATTATGAGGTTGGTATGTATGTATTATCTTAATTTTTACTAATTACACTCAGGGGCAAATTTACTAAAATTCACCCAAAATCCTACGAATCTATTTGAAATTCGATAAGCATTCAACTATTGAATGCTTACCTAATAGTTTTAGGCTATCATTTTGCTCGATATTCGATTTCTCGATGAATTTGTACAATCGAATATGGATAGTTTGATTTCACGAAAAAATCGTACTTTTTCCTTCGAGCCTCCAAAAAATTTGTACGATTCGAACAATCAATGCGTTCAATCGTACGAATGGTATTCGAGCAGGACTTAGTAAAAGAAGACTATGGGGGGGTTCCCATAGGCTTCTATTGGTATTCAGTAGGTTCAATCTGGTGAAGTAGGCATTCAAAGGATTTTAAAATTTTAAATCCTTCGATCATCAAATGATCGAATTATCGAATTTACGATCATTCGATCTATTTGATAATTCGGTATTCGATGATCAAAGAGGCCAAATATTGCATATTCGAATATCCGAAAAAGTCGTACGATCATAATTCGATCATATTCACATGAATTTTGTAAATTTGCCCCTCAGTGTGCTAAATTATACATTTGTTTCAAGATTTTGCCACTTTGTTGTAAGGTTTGAGTAAAGTAGAGGACTGGGCAGCACACTGGCAAATATATAAAATAATACAAAATGTTTGTGCTTGTTGTAATAAGGAATAACACTGGTGCTTAGTCTGCTTACTCTGTTGCTTTGGAGTTCATAAATAGTCATAAAAGGAAATTGAAACAGATGGCACTTAGCTCCAGCAAATTTTGTTGCTAAATTTCAAATTGTTAAAAAGAACACTTGAGAAAAAGGTAGGACACTCCAAAATGTTGTGTTTATAGATCTCGATTAAATGTGAAGTTTATTAGCAAATTGGAAAATATGTTTAATATTAATAAATGCAAGGAAATGGACTTTGGTAGACATAACACTAGGAGGCACATTTATTAAGGGTCGAATTTCGTATTCATGTGAGTTTTTTACATTTGAATTTGGAAATCAAATTTGATTTTTTTTTTTTTTAACTTGAATCTAATTTGCACAATTCCCTGGTCAAATTTGATAATTTTAAACATTAGAAAATTAGAATTAAAATTTTCAATTCTACCCTTAATAAATCTGCACCTACATGGTGTTATTCTGGGGGTCTCCTTAATTGAAACTGATCTGAGTCATACATCAAATTAAGTATTTTCTGGCATAAAAGAAGGCTTTGACTAGAGGGATGAAAACATCATTCTGTCTCTTTATAGGTCCCTGGTAAGGCTTCACCTTGAGTATATGTGGTGTTTATACAAACAATCACTGTGTCCAAGAGTTATACTGTACATACACATTACTTTCTATGCAGCTTAAAGTGCTAGAGTTAAAGTTCCTGTTGAATTGTAATGGCTGCATGAACCTTCTAATAAAGCATCCTCGGCTACCAAAATATAACAGTATGCAGTACAGTTTTGGCTTTTTAAGAATAATACCCTGTAGTGTTGATATACAATACCATTTTCACTGTGCACCTTTTGCTAGACATTTTTTAGAAAAATAATGTGTTAATGCCACCCTCTAAAATAATTTGTCTATGCTGAAACCAGACATTGTAAACACCTATTAACATAAATGTACAGTATAACTACAGATTCTACTTCAAATTGTTATTCAAAGACAATGAAAACAAATGCCATTTTTTATCTTTAATTACAATGAGAACAAATTGCAATGTTAGTTTTAATGTAATTGTAGAAACCAAATTAGGTCATTCCAGAAATTAAAGGAAAATATTCTTTAACAACTTTACCTGACCTAAATCTTTAAATATTGAACAGGTGGGAATTGTTCATACAAAGGATTAATGATAGAAATAACAGAAAATATTAGAGCTTCTGCTTTATAGAAACATACTAAGTAAAAACATTTGTTATGTCTGATTAAATGAATAATAATACATTATAATATAATTAAGGCTATTATAAAAGTTTTTCTGTAAGGACTTTTTGAATTCTGAATTTTAATATGTCTACATTCCAAAATATATAGTTTCCTGGGGTCAACTTACTCCTAGAGGTCTTTTCCTCTTGCATTATAAAGTTTGCTTATTTTTGTAAGTAAACCAGAAATAGAAATCCAATATCAATTATTAACTCACTGTTCCCCTCAAAGCACCCCCCTGCAAAGCCCCCCAGCTCCCCCAAACCTGTGTTCACCCACCCTCCAAAACTACTTAAAGACCTTCTGAGCCGTTTCAGTGACGCTGGGCTGGGGGCGGCACAATGCTTCCATAGGCTGATAATGAATGAAAATAGGACTTCAGCCTATGGAAGGATCTCTCCATCCCCAGCCCAAACACCTTATCTTTCATTGCTAGAAAATCTATTAAAAAACTGATTACTTGAATCCAGTGCAAATGGATTTTAAAACAGTGTCACACTGGAAACCTGGGGCCCACTGGGACAGTGGTCAACCAACCACTCACATGCTTTTTAACCCACCCTTTCCCAACTTAGACCTGAGGCCAAATCATGCAACAAGAATGCAGCAGTCTCTTATATACAGTAGCAACATCCAACCCTTCTCTGGGGAGAAGAAGGGGAGAAGGTTGGGGTGGATATACAGTATAAGAGACAATGGCTGTTAAGTTAGCAGAGTTTTGGCTGCCTGAAGCCTGCCTGGGCTTTCATTATACCCTTGTGGGACAGTCTTATGCTGTTAAAACAGACACCACAGAATGGACTTGTCCTCTACCCATCTTCCAAAGTTCAGCAGTCATTATATTGTACAATATGCTTAAAGGTAACTTAAAGGAGAGTTAAATATTATCTAAAAAACTAGGCTAGAAATGTTGTACAAGCCCAATGCAACCACAGCCCTTTAGCAGTGTGGATCTGTGCCTCTGAAGATTTCATGAGCTTAGGGACTGACGCACAATATACAGTACACATAGAATATAAATGTCACAATATAGGACTGATAAGTAATTAAAACATATAATTACGACATGGTAGCACAAAAACCAGTGCCTCTATCATCAGAAACAACAAGGAAAAGTTGTGCTCACCACTAATTTTTAAAAACCATTAGGCGGGGGTGCAATGAGGCTTTGACCACAAAATGCATATAGACAAATACAAGAGGTCCTCTGCACTCAAACCATTATCAATATATTTAAGACATTGAGACATTTTGTGCATACAGCTACTAAAAAATGCCTTACCCTTTAAACAAAGGGGATTGTTTGTCCATATATTGCAATATATTCATTAAGAATTCTATTGCTTCATTATACATTTTACAAAGGGACTAAGTTTT
>CM044432.1:154749095-154768369 GCA_024363595.1 Xenopus borealis | reverse complement strand
AGTTAAACATTGCAACGAGTCAAACATTGCAACAAATAATAATAATGCACAGTAACAAAGAGTAAGTGTCAAAGAGTAGGATGTTAAGAGGCACAGGAAAAGTGAGGTATTTGAACTAAAGAGCTTTTATATAATAGCTACCGTATATTGTTGTATTGTATTGTAGTGGTTGGATTAAAAAAAAAAATCTTCACCTAATATAGATAATACACTGCCAAGTTTTTTTAATGTAATTTTAGATTTTGGGATAGATACACTGTAAATTGATGCATTCACAGCTAGAACTCCCTGCTCCAGGGTTGGCTGAACCACTCCTTTTTCCATACACAATGCATTGCTCAGCCAAACCAATTCTACTGCAATGCTAAGTCTGTAAATGATCTTTGACTTTAGAGAGAAAATAGTTTAACCCAGGTAAAGTTATTATTCCCATGGCACTGACCTTTGGGAACTATTTATGAATCAGAGGAATTTGATTAAGGATGTTCTCAATAATTTATAGAAATGAGTTATGGGTTGGTTGGATAATTTACTTTAAATTTTAAGATGATTTTGATCTTGCTTTGCACTTATAAAGAATCAGTAAATACTGAAATGTATTATTTACAATAGACAAAATCTAAAAGGCAAAACACAGAATGGAAATACTAACAACAGTGCAAGAAACCATGCCCTTTTGATGTATATGAATTTTCTGTGAGCCTGCCAAGTAAACTAAAAGCAATATGAAAGCCGATTTCACTGAGGATGGATTTTATTACTTTCAAATATAATGTTTGCCCTGTCATTGCAGATAAATCCAAATATAAAAGAAAAATGGTTATTGCATTTATAACTTGACTTTGCTGTGTTGCAATTTGAGTATGATGTTTAATCTATGTCTGTGAGTTATGTGACAATGAGTATCATTGTACAAAAGGTGCATAATATTCAGTTCACTATGCATTTAGTACACTTTATAGAGAGAAAGTACCTTATATCCAAAACCTTTTTTTATAATTCCCATAATACTATTTTGGTTATTAATTCAAATTGGTATAGTTGCTCAGTGAATTCTATAAGGTTATTGTGTCCATTAACATTAAACACTTTTCCTTTTACTGCTAACAGTAGTCATCTCTACCCCAGTTGCTTGTCTTTTTTAGTAGAAAAGCAACTTTATCGCTATAAAGAATATCTGCGGTCGGGAGAATCACAACTGGCCTCTCTTAATCTTGTCAAGCATGATTCCTATATTACTGGAGTACAATTAAAAAAAAATCAACCAATTGGATGTCAGAACACTCCTGGGGGCAAATTCACTAAGCGGCGAAAATACGGTAGCAATGGCTGCGCCACTATTCACCGCGCTTCATCAGGCGAATTTTCACCAGCCCGCTGTTATTTCAATAAATGCCAATTTGCACTCAGGGAGGCGAACATTAGCAAAGTTGAGCTACCTTTACTTCGACAGGCAAAGTGCATTTACACTAGTGGTGCCTAATTTGCATATGGTGCAAAGTTAAACGTATAATAGAAGTATATGTTACAGCAAATACATTACGCTACACAAGCCCAGTGTCATGGTCGGCACCCAACTCCAGAACCAGTATCAAGCACCCTTGTCTAGGCTCGTGCTTCACCAGTAGTGTGACCACCTTTGGCTTCAGGAGGAGCCCTCAGCTACTCAGATGCCACCTGGACTTAAACGAGGAGTGCGAGGGAAAGGTTCTGGATAAGCAGAGGGGCACGACTGTTGGTAAAGTCAGTAAGGCCAAAGGTCACAGTACAGGCAGGAGTAGGCAGACTCGTGGTCAGACAGGCTGTGTCAAGGGAGTCAGATAGCTAGGATTGTCAGGCAGGCGAGGGTCAAAACTGGATAATCAATCAGATGAGGATGTGGCAGATAACAGGCATGGGTCAGGATACAGATATGAGAATAGACAAGCCAGGCAGGGTCAAACACAGTAATCAGGATCAGAAAATAGCAAGGCATGATACAGGCTAGAGCACCAGGTACAAAACCTATCACAGGCAAAGAACAATACAAAATGTCCCTTTAAATATTTTTGAATTTGGCGCCATTGTGCGCTGACGTCATATATCAGTGCGCCTGCACCTTTAAATGCCGGAAGTGCGAGTGGCGCGCGCACTAAGAAGACGTCAGTGCAGAGGAGCAGTGCGGCGGCCGTCCCCTCCGCACCACCACTAGACCACCAGGGTTCGTTTTTCTTACATACAGGAAACCTTTAATAAATAAAATAAAGTTGTCCTATTGCCCTAAACATGTTCCCACTGTACAGTTGAGTTGCCATATGTTAGGAAATGTAGGGGGGAGAAGGAGGGTAACCCCCCAAAAAATTACTCTATTTTTCAGACTATCACCCTTAAAAAAGTGAAAGACAACAGTGTTTTTTTTGGGACTTTTCTGGGACTTTTACGTTGCGAAATGACGTCACGCTGGCGAATAAGCACTAGCGTTAGACGCTTCGCACTTTAGTGAATTTGCCCCCTAGAGTTGTAGTATGGGCGTAATAAAATATTTTTGGAAGTCTTTAGAAATTGTTATACTTTACTGTTTCAGCAAAACTTACAGTTTAAATAAGAGATCACATATTTACAATGAAAACAAATGATAACTTTACTCATTGGGTTTTTATTTATTTTACATGACTCAGGTGATGCTGTTATTTTCAACAAATCTCACATCCCCACTCGTATTTTACAAATAGTAGTTTTTCTTTTGATTAGGCTTTCTAGTACTCTGTTACTGGCAGGACATAAATAATTAAATGCTAAAAAAATACAACCACTTAGAAACAATACTAGGCTTCTTCTCTGATAATGAGATTGTGGAACATCAACAACAATTCCGTAAGAGATCCAAAGTGATCCATTTTGGGATAAAAGTGTGCATTTAAGAAAAACTACTAAACTGAAAAATAGCTCCAGTGAATAGTTATTATTTGGTTGTTTTGCAAACCTAACTGCTTTTATCTGTAGTTGATTTTCTGTCAAATGTTTGTTCATCTTAACTGGAGGTTAGAAACTTGCTGTAGTTATTAACTTGTGTTTATAAACGTGCCTTTAAAGTATGAGACAAAATAAAACTAGTGATTCTTAAACAGCAATAGCACAGACATTTAAAATAGCATTTTATTGATTTGTTGATGGTACATGGATTGCATACAGCAAGAAGAAGCAGTTTGATGGAGTGACCCTGTACTTTTATGCTCTTTGGATCATTCTTCAAGTAGTTAGATCAGGGATTACAGAGCAAAAGAAGAAAATGGAGGTGGAGCAAATGTCATGAGAGTCAAGTTCTGCTTTCTTTCTAATCATATAATGGACTTCAGCAGTGAAAATTACTTCATTGTACTAACCCTCATGTTACAGCAGATAGGCACTTAAATTAAAAAAAAAACATTGAAAAGATATACTGTAAATTGTCTGTTATAGATTATGATGGATTTTGAAGTGTTTACATTGTAGTGCCACCACCTATTTTTTTGTCTGTATATTAGGAGGTTTGATATGGGCAGGTGTATAACAAATCTGTAGCCATGAAGATCACTAGAACATTCACAGGCTATGAAGCCAATTAGTGCATTTGAATGTTCATAATTAATATCTTGTCATTACTTGTGTTTTGACTGATCATCTTTGCTAAATGAATTATATGAAGGAAACACAACCACATATGGCAAGTACCATTCATTACATTGATGACAGAAGTGAATATGTTCAGGTTATTGTAGAAGAAGAGTTAGAAAGTGATCCATCAGCATTGTTTAGTAAATGTAAGAAGGGATACTGGTCTTATGTGTCGCACTTATAAGGACCATCAAGAAAGGCTTGTAGCATGTACTGTAGGAAAACAGATTGTACTTCTAGCAGAAACTAATATTTTAATGGGATTAAATCCATTTGAATGTAAGGTTGCACTGCCTGTGTTCTTAAGTATAATAAAGAATTTAAAGAAGTTAAGTGTTATGAAGACGTTCATTAAACACGGTAGTGGATTTGCATATGCATTAACGAAAACAAAAAACCTTGAACGCTCACCAGACATGAATGTTACATAGTTACATATAGTTAAATTGGGTTGAAAAAAAGACAAAGTCCATCAAGTTCAACCCCTCCAAACACACAAACCATATATGCCCATAGCTATACTAACTGTAGAGTTTAGTATCAAAATAGCCTTTGATATTATGTCTGTCCAAAACATCATCCAAGCCCCTTGTTGAGTGTTGTATGTAGACCAGTGTGTTTATTAAAACATTCTTTGTTACATGTAATAAATTCATTGTACAGTTAGGGAGCTGTTTATCAAAGGTTGAATTTGAGATTTATGTGAGCCTTTTTAATACTGGTTTGTAATTTAAGAATAAGAATGTGAACTTTTGTATTAAAATCCGTGGATATATACACAGCAAAAAGCCATCGTATTGTACGTTAAAACACTAAAGGACTGTAGATGCCTGTGAATCTTCTCTGCTGTTTGTGCTACACTACATTTTAAAAAATTTAAATTTAAAAAAATAACATTTATCCTAATTCCCCATTGGTTACACATTGGCACTGAATAAAAAAATAAGACAAACTGCCTGAGCTATTAAAATATTAGATACATTGTATTTTAAGCAAGCAGGTGGCTTTTATTGCTTGTGGAATTCTGCCTCTTAACATCTTCCAAGATATGCAGTGGGAGTGATGAGCCAGAAATAAAGTAACGGATCAGATGCAATTCTCTTAGCTGGTTAGAAAATTGGTACTTTGCACATAATTAATGGTTACCGTGACACTGTGAATGCATTGAAAATGTCAGCAACTATTTTGCAAAAAATTCCTTAGTGGATTATAGTTTTTGTTTTATTTAATGGAAATTAATTGTAAACAAAACAAATGTTTATGCTTATAGTGAACTAAAACAACATGTGCACAAATTCTTGTGAAACATTTACATCTCGAATTAAAATTGGACTTTTAAGTCAGAAGAAAAGTCCCTGGAACAAACGCAGATGTTTTCCATGCCAGAAACTCTGGGCTCTCCCCCTGAACCCCCAATTGTGGCTGCAAAATAGGAAGTAAAAGGTACAAGCAGATGTCCCATTTACAATTGGAAGACCCTGAAGGGGCAACCCATTTGGGCCCCAGACACAGGGAAGTGAAGTATCCCTTGGCACTCTGCCTTTATTGAACCCTGCAGCATATACTGTTTCGTCAGTAGGTAGTCAGTTTGTAGGATCCACAGTTCATTTTAACATTATAAGAAAAACATTGTGTGGCCTAAAATAACTGACACCCAAGCTAATTGCCTGGTTTGTATGGCCAGCATAAGGGGCATGGCCCCAGCTGTGCTTCCACAACCCCCTATAGGGGCCTCAGGGACCCGCCCTACCCCCCTCTCCCAAGAATGCAAAAATTAAAGCAACCTTCAGTGTGTCAGGAGAGGGAAGTCACTGGCTTGGGGGAGCACCAGTGGGACTCCACTGGCCCCATCTGTCCCTGTCAGCATCCTTAGTAATTGAATGGCATTTTAAATTCTGCAAAACAAACAATTTAATAAGATATGGCCTTAGGAAAAAAATACAGATCATACAATTTTTTCAGATTTGATGCACAAAAACACAGATTTTTATAAACTGATCAGATTATTGTACGAAACCCAGCACAGATAATGAAATCTTCCAATTGTAAATGGGACATCTGCCATTGACTTCTATATGACATCCCCAGATTTGAAATGGAGTACTTTTTCACTCTTGACTTTTAGCAGCCTTGAGGTTTAATAAACAACAAAAAAAAATAAAAATAATTTCTACAAAAATGTTTTCCCCTTTAAATCACAGACCACAAAAATATACTAAATAATCTCCCCCATAATCTCACTCTGCTATTTGATGATCATGATAAGCCTCTTTATAACTTGTGCAATGATGTTTATCTGTGTGCAAAGTAAAAAAAAATAGACTGATTAATTTGTATTTGTAGCTGCACAATAGTAACTTTTTCTGTGTATGGAAAACTTTATTTTTTGAAAGTTGTAATTAAAATTACCATGTACTGTGACATGACTTTCCTTTTTAGAAACTTTATTTTACAAACTATAAAATCTGCTTTAAAATATAAGTATATTTTCTCTTAGTTACACTAAACCTAAAAATAGATGCAAATTTAAAAGATGGATGCAGATCTATTTGACGAAAAGCGAAAGGATCTAAAAACATGGAAATTCAGCTAAATAACGAGTGTTCATCCAATGTCAGCCTAACTGGCTTTCAGGATAGACTTCCTACCTACTTGCTACTTCTTAAAGGGATCCTGTCATGGGAAAAATTCAGAATGCATCAGTTAATAGTGCTGTTCCAGAAGAATTCTGCATTGGAATCCATTTCTCAAAAGAGCAAACAGATTTTTTTATATTTCATTTTGAAATCTGACATGAGGCTAGACATAATGTCAATTTCCCAGCTTCCCCAAGTCATGTGACTTGTGCTCTGATAAACTTCAATCACTCTTTACTGCTGTACTGCAAGTTGGAGTGATATCACCCCCCCCTTTCCCCCACCCAGCAGCCAAACAACAGAACAATGGGGAGGTAACCAGATAACAGCTTCCTAACACAAGATAACAGCTGCCTGGTAGATCTAATAACAGCACTCAATAGTAAAACCCATGTTCTCAACATCACTGTTGATATTAGCAAATGTTTCTATTGCTGCATTATTTACCATAGGATTATATGTACTATGGCCCTTTAATTTATTATGCAGCCTTTCATTTTTGTTACGTGGCCAAACTCCCTTGCTCTTATCCATAAATAGCATTTTTAGCTTCAGGGATCTTACAAATTTAAATAATTCCACCTGCACCAAAAACGGGTCACAATTATTAGTGGGGACATAGCCTAAACCTTTATTCAATACAGAAGTTTCCTCTGCAGTAAGAGTCTTTGAGGATAAGTTTATAACTTACCTCTTTTTCCTCAGAGGGTAGGTCTTGTCTCCTACAATGATGTCTGTTTGTACCATATGCTGCTAAAAAGCCCCACACCATGATGCTCCCACCTCCAAACTATATTGTTGGTATGATGTTTGTAGGATGATGTGCAGTGCCATTTCTCCTCCAAGCATGGTGTGTGCAATGACATCCAAAGAGTTCTATTCTGGCCTCATCTGACCTAACTATTTTCTCCCAGAATTTCAGTGGCTTGTCCAAAAATTGTTCAGCAAACATTAAACAAGGTACAACTTGCTTTTTCTTCAGCAGTGGTGTCTTGTGTGGTGAGCTTGCACAGTTAAACAACTGTACCTGCTAATTCAAGGGGGCAGATTCACTAAACGGCAAAGTAGTACACATCCACTAGGAATACAATCCGCAGGGACATTGCCATTTCACTAACAGGCGCAGTCGACAATTTGCTAGCGAACGGGACCATCACTAGAATTCATTTGCACTGTATCTCCAGGCAACGTTACGCTCAGTCTTTGCTATGAAGTGCTTGCACTGATGAAGTAACTCTAGCGAAAAGTCGCCAGCATTCGGCACACATGACACAACTTTAGTGAATGCCCCAAGG
This sequence comes from Xenopus borealis, assembly GCA_024363595.1. Taxonomy (NCBI): domain Eukaryota; kingdom Metazoa; phylum Chordata; class Amphibia; order Anura; family Pipidae; genus Xenopus; species Xenopus borealis. The sequence continues at coordinate 154,760,805 of CM044432.1, read as the reverse complement.
TATTTCTGAAGCTCTCTGAAAGTTATCCTTGGCTCTTGGACAAGTCTTATGATTTTTCTTTAGACTCTTGCGAGAAGTACCTGGTTGTGGCCTATTTAGGGAGAAATTATGTTCTTTCACTTTTGAATTATGGACCCAATGGTGCTCACTGGAACATTCAGAATCTTAGAAATATGTAATTAGTATGTTTTGCAACAATAAAGAAAGTTGCAAAGGTCTTGAGAGAGCTATTTGCTTTTACCCTTCATGAGATGTTTCTTGTGTGATACTTTTGTAATGAGAAACCTTTTTATAGACCATCATTTAGTGTGTAATTTCACTTTATTATACATAACTTAATTTATGGACTTTCAGTATTTGTTTTGGGTTCTTTGTCTTAACAGAGAATGGGTGCAAATTTTTGCTGTTTAGTAAATTTGCCCCTTAGATTCAATTGTGTGTATAACATGGATGTAATAAAACATATTGTATTTATAGGAAAACCATACAACTAAACATTGGGGGGGGGGGGGCTCTAAAAAAATATATCTAGTGATGGGCGAATCTCCCGAGATTCGCTTCGCCGAAAAATTTGCGAATTTCTAGCGAAATTCGCGAATCGGCGAAAAATTCGCGAAACGAGTCGCGGGACGCTTTTGACACGCATCGCGTCAAATCGCGTCGCGTCAAAAAACGTCGCGCGACTCGTTTTTTCGGCAAATTTTCGCCAAGCAAAATTTCGCTGGTGAGTCGCGAATTTATTCGCCCATCACTAAATATATCACATAAAACAGCTCATGAGTAGAACACTCATAAATGAAGCCTTTTCATGAAACATATTAGTTACAAGTAGTTACCACTGACTAATCCTATATTGAAACAATGCTGCTTTGAGTACATTTTAGTCCATCCATCTGACTAATAGGAGGTATATTTGCACACAACCCTAAAGCATGCTCACACCAACTAATGACTTTACAGAGTTGAGTTGGGTCTTTTACTTTTACTCTTTTTGCTGTACAGTTTATTTCTGCCAAGGGATCAGTGAGTGAGCCCATAGAGCATCATAAAAAAAGTTGCTCACGGTAGCAGAAGCAAAAAAGCAATATTTAATTATATGGATGTCCCAATTATCCGTTGTTTAAGTTTTGCTTGGAACATATTGTTCATCAGAACAGACCTCTTGCCTTTCTCATGGCAATCTTGATCATTTTTTGATTAACTATTTTTTTAATTGTTTTCCTTTTATTTCCATTTTTGCTTCCTATGCTGCTTTCAATTTAGAGAGTCTTTAAAAAAATGTAGGGGCTGATTTACTAAGGGTTGAAGTGAATATTCGAATGCAAAAAGTTTTTGCAGTAAATTTTTTAAAAACTTTGACCATCGAATAGACTATTTCGACCATTTGATTTGAATGGTCGAATAGTAAAATCCTTCATCTTCGAAATTCGAAGATCTGTCTCTTTAAAAATAAGATTTTTTTACTTCACCAAATTAAAGCTGCTGGAGAGCTATGTTAGCCTATGGGGACTTTCTAGACCATTTTTCCAAGTTTTATTTTAGGGATGCACCAAATCCACTATTTTGGATTCGGCCGAATACCAAACTGAATCCAACCCCTAATTTGCATATGCAAGTTAGCGAGGGGGAAGGTAAAAAATGTACTTCCTTGTTTTGTGACAAAAAGTCACATGATTTTAAGGATTCAAATTCCATTCGGCAAGGCACAAGGATTCAGCCGAATCCGAATCTGCTGAAAATGGCCGAATCCTAGATCAGATGCATCCCTTTTTATTGAAGAAAAATCATTCAATCATATGCTAAAATCCTTTGAATCGTTCGATTCGAAAGATTTTATTGTTCAATCGACCGATTTTTCTTCGACCGCAGGAATCCTTAATTCAGTGAAAAATCCTTTGACTTCGAATTAATTAGATGGTCGGATTTTGAAGTATTTTCCAGTTCGAAATTCGACCTTTAGTAAATCAGCCCCTAAGAGTAGCTGTTTTACGTGTTATTATTCTCTGTTTTAGCTTGGTGGTTTCTATGTTACACTTCTGTCTCTGTGTTTCTTCACCAGGTGATTTCCAGTTTTCACTTCGTAGGTGAGTGCATGCTATCTTTCTTTCTCTTAAAATTTTTTATATTTTAACCTGTGTTTGAAAGCTCTTAGAAGTAAGTTAAAATCCTTTTAAAGGTTTACTTAGTATCTCATTAAGTGGCAGTGAATACGGAACGCATTTTAGGACATCGTCGCGTCTTCAGTTCTCCACCTTCTGCCCTCAAGCCTCTTCCCTCGTGTATTTCCCTTCCCACCGAGGGCAGAAGTGGGAAGGGAAATAACCGAGGGAAGAGGCTTGAGGGTGGAAGGCGGAGAACTGAAGACGTTGGAATGAGGCATGAAGAGGGAGGGCTGACTTCTCAAGAGGGAGGGCTAGGGGCGCAAAAGGGAGGGCTAACATCTCATGAGGGAGGGCTGACGTCTCATGAAGGAAGGATGATTGCTCAAGAGGGAGGGCTCATGAGGGAGGCCCGAAGACCGATACCTGACTGCAGCTTTGGAGGATGGGTGAGTTCAAAAGCACCCAACGCTGCATTCCATAGCCGCAGGAGGGCGCATGCAGGACATTGTTTTGACGTGACAATGTCCTAAAATGCGTTCCGTAAGTGAAATCATGTTACTGCATTCAACTTTGCACCTCAAAATAACATTTGCCTGTGTGAAACCTTTCAATGAACAGTACACTAGAGGAGACCCTTATTGCTGGAAGTTCTAGTTAGTATTGTGTGTCACTAGTAAGGTAATACTGTTAAATGGATTAAATGGTTTTTACCCCAGAATTACCATTGTACTTTGAATATGATACTTGTTTACACCCAATCCCCTATAACTTCAGGTTACCCTGTAAATATGATATTTGCAATAAATTATATAAAATGTATTATCCTTAGGGTAATGGCAGTTAAGGTGACTTGTCACCCATGAGAAATCTGTGCTACCTACTGATGATTCATCTCCTGAAAATATCTTAACATTTGTATACATGTTTGTTTTTTTTTGGGGGGGTTCTATTTAGCCAAAAACAGAGATTACAAGGAGGATATTATAAGAATATAGTAGTTCTTCCATGTACTGGTGACAATTCAAGGTCAGGGACTGTGTCTGACACACATGTTTAGTGAACACATTAATACTGCAGAATTACTAGTGAATACAATGAATCTGCCATTTGAAAAGTAATTCTGAAAGTGACCTAAAGCTTCGGATGCACGTAGAATTATGTATTTAAAAGGAAGTTAAAGTAAAATTTTCTGCAGTCTATGAAGTATCAGATTTTAATAATTGGAAATGCATTGGTAAAAGTGTGCATTGAGTTAAAGCAATGGGGAAAAATGTTAGAAGTATAATACTGTACATAATATACTTCAAATACGATATATATAGCAAACCAGTAAAAGTTTTAGGCAATAACTCATCAATGTATTTTATACATACTTGATTAAGCACATGACAGGGAAAGTAGCAGGGCTGGAGCAAGGAGTAGAACAAGGGGAAGGCATGGCTTTTGGCTAGGCAGCAGTAACTGGGGGACACAGTCCCAACTGGCATACTGTATAAAGAATTTAGAGATGTGGGGAAGGAACTACGGCAACAGAAACAGAGTAGGATTAGGCAGGGAGAATTTTGTGTGGGTGGGCTGCCACAGTGCTGGGCCAATTGGTATTGCCTTTGGGTTCTAAAACTACCTGTCCAGTAGTCTCTGGGGAGTAAGAACAATATGTGGAGGGCACACATATTTTTGAGAAATTCGAAAATTATAATATAAAACTTGCAAATAACTGTTTTTTCATAAGTCAAAAAAACTAAAGTAGGTTAATAATGTAGTAGAAATGACAGGGAGAAACAAGAAAATATGATAAATATGTTACTTATCTACAATTATTGCTCATTCATTCACAATCAAAATTGTGTGGTTCTCTCTGATAAGAATCAAGGTACAAAATCATATATGATATTCAATTATCTCTAAGGGGCCCATTTACTAACAATCTAACTGCTATTTTTTCCATGAAACAAAAAATCTGCTTTCCTGTTTTTCTAAAAAGCTCTAAAATATTTACATTTGTTACATGAAAAAAAAAAACAAGAAATCCTACAACACCAAGCTTCTCTAAGTAAATGTTGTAAAGGTGGTAATGAGGACATCCGTGGGAGCTGTGCTGATGTTATTCGACTGCTTTAAATAAGTGGTTTTTTAGAATTATTCTAAAAATGCTAGGAAATATTCGAAAACCTACATTTTTTAGAGGTTTACGAGGTATTCATATTTTTAATGCATGGTTCAGCATTTTTTTTATTAGCATTTTTTATATTCAATGACAATCGTGGTTTTAGAATTTGTGTGTTTAGTCGTGGTTTCAAAAACCTAAAACTACTAAAATCCAACCTTTAATAAATAAGCCTCCACTAAGGGGCTTAGTTATAAAAAATTGAGTTGGTGTTTTTTCTCAGTTTGAGAAACGCAGAGAAAAACACAGATGCAGAAAAAATGCACAAATGATTTCTGAAACCGTGAATAATAATTTTACAGCTACTTGCAACACCTTTGTCCTCTAGTTACCAACAAGACCTGGATATGTAGTCACTTCAAATCCTCTTCCCACATAATTTTCCCTCTTTTATAGTGATGGTTCAATTTATTCGGCAGGCACGAATTCGCGGCAAATTCACACAATTCTCCACTGGCGAATATTCGCCTGCCGAAAATTCACTGGCATAAAAAAAATGAGACGCACGCCAAAATGACGTCACGTGTGATGAAAATGACGCAATGCGCATCAAAAACGGGACGCGACTTGAATTTTACTGCGAAGCAAAATGGGATAGAATGGCCCATCACTACTCTTTTACCTACAGGCATATTTACTAATGGCTGAATTTCGAAGTGAAAAAACATCAAAATTCAACCATCTAATTTTTTTGGGGGGGGTCATTTTCGATCGAATAAAAATCGTTCTATTGCATCATTCGATTCGAATGATTCAAAGGATTTTGAGCAAATCCTTCGAATTCCTAGGACTTACAAAAAATTTCAGGACAGGTTCTAGGAGGTCCCCCATGGGCTAAAATTGCAATTCGGCAGCTTTAGGGTGGTGAAAAGTCGCATTCGAAGGATTTTTAAAGGGCATGTACCTCAAATTTTGAAAATTCTAATTTTCTATTTTTTCCAATTTGAATCGAATTTTCAAAAATTAAAAAAAATAATACTTTTAAGACTGTTTTCTCTATTCAATACTCTTCTCCATCCCTCACCAACACTATCAGTCAACCTGATGCACTCTCCTCAGGACTTTACTGATTTCTTTAAAGATAAGTAGAGCCCATCCACAATCAGATCCCTACTTCTACTAATGTAAACCAGCTCCTTCTTCCTAAGCCCCCTTCTGCATGTCTTAATTCCTTCCCTGTGGTAACAATGTCTGAAGTCTACAAGCTTCTCCTGTCCTCTCCACTCACAACTTTCCCCCTTGACCCTATGCCTTCTTCTCTGCTCTAACACTGTGTTGCAGAGCCACCACTTACTCACATCTTCAACCCTAAACATGTTTCCTATTATATTCAAACCTATGCATTCAAAGTATGATTGCTTAAAACTGTTTTCTACTTTAATGAATATTCTGCAAGGCTCATAGTTATTGTATATCATAGTAAGGAGCCTGGCAGGACAAAGCATTTCTGGAAATATGACAGTTCACGGTAATTTGATGAACTCCATTATATTAGATTAGTGATTAAATATTTTCTGGCAATTGTGCAAACGAGAAACAAAACCAAAGTGCCAAACTAAAATTTTATTGCAATTTTATATCCGTATGGAACATTGGGATATATTATACTGTATCTGACATTGTGGATCTCCTTGCATCATAGCAGGCAAACAGTTTTACCTTCTTATGGCTTGTAGGGATCTGGCTAAAGGAAAAGTGCACCTCTTCATAGGGCTTAGAACTGAGGTACCCTAATATTCACAAAATATTCTTTTGTTGGCAGAGCCACTGTAGTAAGTACTTTGTAAGTAGTAACTTTGTTTAATGATATTAATAATTCAGTGGCAGAATACTGTAATGATTTCATACAAGTTCAGCCAATGCCAGGTGTAGTTTGGCTAAAGCATAATACCTCAAGGAATCTTTTTGTAACCTGATTGAAAATTGATTAAGGTTAAAATACATGCAAACTTGTGGGGCAAAGCAGGTCAGTCATGCTGACAAATATTTACATAGGAAACCAGGTGTAAGTATTTGCGTTGTCGATTATTCAGTGAGTATTTTTTTTATATTCTGCAAATTAATTTACATCCCTTTTTGAAAAAATTTCTCTCTGGTCGAGTTTTTCCCATACCCGTACAAACTGGGAACTGAAGGTATTTAGTTTGTGTGATACATAGGAGCAGATTTACTAAGGATTGAACTTCGAAGTTAAAAAACTTCTAAATTAGACCATCAAAAAATTTTAAGGGCCTTTTTGATCAAAAATGGACCGAATAGGTCTGTTTTTGATTGAATAAAAATAATTTGAATCATTCAAATGCATCGTTTGATTCAAACGGTTTTGAAAAAAATCATTCGATTTTCCAGGACTTAGAAAATAATCTCAGTGAAGGTTCTAGGAGGTCCCCCATAGGCCAAAATAGCAATTCAGCAGCTTTAAGGTGATGAAGTGTTGAATTCAATTTTTTTTAAAGAAACAGTACAGTACTTTGAAATTGAAATTTTCTAATTCTTTCAATTCATATTGAATTTATGGATATTTGATATTCGAAGTAGCCCAAAATTACTTTGAAATTTGAATTTTTTAAATTCAAATTTAATTTGAATTTTCACTTCGATCTTTAGTAAATCTTAGTAAATCCTTAGTAAATCTTAGTATTGTGTGATTTGTGAAATCTGTCAATACAGACCAACAGCCAATGAAACAACACCATGGGGCAGATTTACTAAAGGTAAAATTTTGAATTAAAAAAAATTCGAAATATGACCTTGGGAATAGTGGGGAGGTAAAATCATATGAATTCAACTATTGAATTAAAAATATTTTACCGCAATTCGATCGATCAAATATAGAAAATTCGATCGATCGTTCGAATATTCGATTAGAATTCGAATTGAATATTCAAACGATTTTTAGGCGATCGATCAAATTTTTTATATTCGATCTTAGGGAATGATCCCTCTTTCGGTAGGTTAAATCTGGCGAAGTAGGTGGTCGAATTAAAATTTAAAGGGGAAGTATTCAACATTCGAATTTTCGAATATTCGAATAAAATTAAATTTGAATATTCAATGGTTGAATTTGCCTAATTTGCATATTCTAAATTCGAATTCAAATCTTTTTGAAAATTCGATCGAATTTGGAATCATTTATATTTATTATATTTGAAACAGGACAAATAAATATTTTGTTAAATACCCACTGTACATGAACCAATGTTTCTGAATACCTTTTTTAAATTGAAAGCAACTGCCTTTATTTCCATTGTATGCAGCTTCAGTTTCAGACTCCTTCAATTAAAGAAGACAATTGTTTAAAAATCTGATGTGTTTTAAAGCAAATGGTGTACTACTAATTCATATTTAAAATATATAAATCATCTGATCTCAAGGCAGGCTGTAAGTTTTGATTTGTGGTTTGTAGAGCTTAGAGCAATACAGATGCAGTCACTTGGATTTGTAAGCTAAATGCATCGTGACTCAGGGCTAATTGAAGAAACTGTGTTATCTAAAGTTATCTTAACTCATTTAATGCATTTAACCTTTTCATTAGCATACCAAAGCACCATTGTTTTCAATGGTGAACTCTTTAATTGGATGGGATGCTGTGACACAATATTCTGTGCTAAGTGGGATAAATGGGTTAGATGAGTTAAGTCACGACACATTTAACTTACAAATCCAAGTGACTGCATCTGTATATATTTGTTTTATAAATAGAAAAACAAACTTGAATGACTATGAGAGCAGAAAAAGATATTTACAGACCAATGTTAATTTTCATTCTGTTGTCTCCACGGCTCTATCTGTTGCAGCTGAAAGGCCTATTGATCTACAGTATTTTGGTGCTGGATGCATTCTGTTCATAATGCTGGAAAGGACACAGGGGTTAATAGGATATATGAGGATTTGTTTTTCACTGGAAACAAGTCTAAAAATGTTAACTGCTATGTTTTGATGTGGGGTTTATGTACATTTTACATATTTACAAAAGGTCTTTATTTTTGTTGAGTGTTCTGTGGTTACTGCTGGTTACCGCCTATATTCGGTAAAGATTGCTTTCTGTTTTTATATCTCGGCCATATTGTTTACTCAATTTATTATGAAATATAATCCATGACAAGTAAAATAAAATAAAATCCATAAACTCTGGCTGCAGATAGTCAGGGTTTCCTTAAATAGTTATGAAATATACTATTTAAAAAACTAAAACATCTCTCAGGATAGAATTTAATATTTCAGAAAACGTATTTGTTGTTTCATAGTTTCACCATAAACATATCTAGCAAAAAAGTGATGAAATGTTAAGGAATATAAAAGGATTATATACACAAACAGCAATTAGAGCCTCAATATATTTATTGGAATTCAGTTCAGCTACCACAGGCCTAAGAAGACAATGGATGAAATTATTTACAGCATTTATACGGTGAAAGGTTAAAATACTTAGTGAACACTGTTTGGGATAACTGGACAGCACAGCATATTGTATTGCTATCATGTGAAGTTAAATGAACTCTTAAGTAGATTTGCCATGAGAAGGATATATTTTTATGTCAAATCATGTTTCAGGCATATGCGAAGAATTACAACAATGGTATTATTCCTGGGTTAGGTCCTTGTAAAATAAATAGTTCCTAGAGCAGTGGTTCTCAAACTCTGGGGCTGCCTAGTTCAAGGCAGATTTTGTAAGAATGCAAATACTTTATGCTGCTGAAAGACCATCTTAAACATCAAATGGGAATGATTTTAATTTCTATACTGTGCTAGATTTTCTTGGAAGGCTCAAGTTCTGTTCCAGCAATGTTTTCATATTCTTGCAACTTGACCAAATGTTGACGCTCAATATGAAGCTTAAAGTAAATAAGTATAACTACTGTTCCAAGAACATTTGAAGCCAAGGAAACTCCATGCCTAAATGTATTTTTTGTAGAGAAAAAGTTTGGCAACTGTAAACATATTTTAAAATATGTTCTATGCACAGTATAAAGAACAATATTGAATTGCAAATCTCTCTCTCTCTCTATTTTTTTTTTTTTTTTTTAATATTTGCTGTTTGAATTATATTTCCCATTTTGGGAAAAAGTCTGTAATTATTTTCTGTCTGCAAATAGAAAAGTACATTAGAATGCATATTCCAGTATTATAATATGACAAATATTGGGCCTGTTAGTGGGTTTTGTAATTTCTTAGGTATTATTATACATTATGCTTGCTTCTCTGATGTTTGCATAATTGATTCCTTTACATTTTTATATTCTTATTCAGGTTTTTACAATTCTTTCTCTGCATGTACAAATAGAAAAAACCAAGGAAGCATTTGAATTAAACATATCAAAGGCATGCTGTAAGCATACTGTTAGCAGGAAATTACGAAATTAAGTTAATTGAGATGTACTATATTTAATCCAAGAATCTGAGAAGGATGGGTTAGTAGTAAGGTTTCGTAGCATGGTACAAAGAGGATTGTTTTAGCATAACAGTTCAAATTTTCAAACAACAAATTATCTATTATAGATTAACATGCAATATAAAAAATTGCATGACGCTTACATCTTTATTTCTCTAGGGCCAAATATCCATCCAGAGCTGCTAGCTTAATAGGATATATACATCCATAAAATTCAAACTAGAAGACATTGTAGATCTCGTTAGAGCTTATCAATTGAATAAATTGGAATGTGGGTTCTGAAAAGTGGGAACTGAATAACAACAAAAGATAAGGATCAGAGAGGCATGATAAAACTTGCCATGTGCTTTAATAGTATTCTATCACGGGAAAACATGTTTTATTCAAAACACATCACTTAATAGTGCAGCTCCAACAGAATTCTGCTCTGAAATCCATTTTAAAAGAGCAAACAGATTGTTTTATATTTAATTTTGAAATGGGGCTTGGCATGTAATTAATCTCCCAGGTGCCCTCAGCCATGCGACTTGTGCTCTGACAAACTTCAGATGCTCTTTACAGCTGTACTGAATGATATCACCCCTCCTTTCCCCCCTAGCAGCATATCAACAGAACAATGGGAAGGTAACAGCTGCATTGCTAGCTGTAGATATGAGAATTTAGTAGTAAAACTCCACGTGCCAATTTTTACTCCTCCAGTTACATTGAGTAGGAAAAACAAAAGCTTATCTGAAAGCTATTAAGTGCTGTCTCTTTCTGATTGCACATGATCAGGCACAATGGCCAAATGTGGCTGTCTACACACCAATATTACAGCTAAAAATACTTTGTTGGATTAGAAATAAAATGTGATATGGCTGAATGAATTATTTGTAATTTAAACAGTGTAATTTAGAAATAAACATAACACCATAAAAATTGCTACATAATCCCTTTAAATAAAGTGAGAATGAAACAGAATGTATTAATGTGCTTCATGCATCATTGTATAATGTTCATTACATTTGTGTGTGCTTCCTCCATAGTTTGTCTTTCTATTTATTTTTCAGTACATGTTTTATGTATGTGTACATTATTGTAAATTATTATAAGTGCTGTGCTAGCAGTTGCAGACAAAGACAATTTTTTGCAATATACTTTTTATATCTTAATATGGCTCAGCCTAAATGCTCTTCTTCTCTCTCTTATATTTATTCCTGTAATCACGTCGTAATCAAAAATTTGTGTAGCTAAAGACCAAACAGTTTATAGACTAAATTAGTCTGGAAGTTCCTCAGGCAACATTAAAGAACAAACTGTATTATGCATGTCCTGAGCATTATATTTAATATTTAATAAGAATGAAAAAGTGTACCCTTATTTAACAGCTTCAGAAAGAACGCTCTACATTATATACTTAAAAATCATCTTAGCTCACTTATACTGTACAATCTTTAAAAGAGTAATTAACCAAATGTAATATTTCTAATACAGTGGAAAGATATAGTTTATAACTTGAAAAAGTATTCAACTATAATGTAATATTTGTTTTCCCTGCAGGTGGTTGACCAAATTGATACACTAACATCAGATCTACAGCTGGAGGATGAAATGACAGACAGCTCAAAAACAGACACACTGAACAGTAGCTCAAGTAGCACAACAGCTTCCAGTTTAGATAAGATCAAGGTACGTGCAAATACACCACTTATAAGTCCCCCTACCCATCCATCTGCTGTTCTTACAGTTCTACGAAAACCCAACCCACCCCCACCACCACCACGGCTGACACCAGTGAAATTTGAGGATACGCTTAAGGTAGAGTCTTCAACAAACAATGGGAGGAATAATGGAATTTTACTTCACAATGGTGGATTTCCTGGAGGGCCAGTCAACATTCCCAACGGGGACCGATGTGCCATTCACAATTTTAAAGTGGAAAAAAATCCAGATACACTCATGACACATAGGACAGAGAAAGAACGGTGTGCACAGTCTTCAACTAGAGAACGTGTACGTTTTAGTGAAAATGTTCTCTACCATGGCTACTGTCCTGACTGTGATGTGCAA
>CM044432.1:154730594-154747354 GCA_024363595.1 Xenopus borealis | reverse complement strand
TGCAGAAAAAACTTTCAAATATTTGCCAAAATCGTACTAATCGAACGTTCGAAGCGTTTAGTCGTACGATTGAAATTCGGCAAAAGACTTAGAAAAAAAGCCTACGGGGGATTCCCATAGGCTTCTATTGCAATTTGGTAGGTTCAATCTGGCGAAGTAGGCAGTCGAATAAAAATTTAAAGGGCAAGTTCTTCAACTGTGGAATATATATTTATTCGATCTATTCAATGCGACCGAATATTCTGTATTCGATAGTTGAAAATGCTTAATTTGCCTATTCGAATGGTCGCGAATTAATGTGAAGTAAAGTGAATCTGCCCCTTAATGTGATAGAGTTTGAATAAGTAAATGCATTAAAAAAAAACATTTATATAAAAAAGGTTTTTTAATACATACATCTTTTACTTGAACTTTTACATAATTGCACCATTAATGTTTATATTGCTTAAAAAAGCACATCATTCATTAGTTCTGATAACTAATGATTATCTGGTATCTTGTTATACAATACAATATACAGTCAATAAAATTTTGACTACCTTCTAGATGGGGTTGACAGCTTATTGGCCTGTGCATGTCTGACCCATATCTTGCCAAAAATCAGCCAAATATCAGTTGGGCAGGATTGAAATTCTGCTGGACAATGAGTGCATGAGTGTATTGATTCAGTCTTTGTGTGACAGGCCTCTGTAGACCAGAGCCAACAATCCAAGAACCAACATTCAGATCATTCCAATTGGCCCTATTACGTGGGTGTCCAATTCACGAACAGATCCAAATGAGCAGATCTGGCAGTGTATTGCTAGCTTTACATGATATTTTTGAGAAACAGTCTGCAACCTTCTGAAAGAAGTTCTGAAGAAGTTGCTCATTTAAGTTCCATAAATTATGTATATTTGTGTTAAATAAATAATACATAAAGGATTTCTTAAAGAGTAAGTACCAAAACAATATATTATTTTTAGATAATATTATTAATATGAATTGATTTACCTAAAGCCCATGGCAATTGAGAATATTACTGTGCATACTGCAATCTTATTTGATTTAGAGTATTATTCTTCCTAGCCAGATGAATTTGAAATCTATCTTTGGCATTTTGCTAAACACAAAAAAAGGCACCTTGCTGTGATTGTCAAAGCGTCAGTTACGTTTTGATAGGATGGAGATGTTGAAAGCAAGATACAAACCGGTGTGAATCAGACACCCTGAGTGTATGTATGTATATTAATATGCATATAATTTGCATTTAAATTGTATTGAATTCTGCAGATGGATAGATAGTAACAACAGAGTTAGACAAAAATACATACTGTAAGTTCACCAAGTTCAAAAACAGTTATATTAATTTGTGAAAAGTATGCAGTTGGAAAGTACATTTTCTTCAAATAGAGAGCTAATTTGTACTTCAGGCACTTTTGCCCCATAATTTGGTGTCTTTAAAAATAAAAATAGTATGGGAGGGGCAAATAGAATACAAAAGTGTAGTAATTAGAGATTCACATATAGTTGTTTTAAAGTCCTGTCCATGATTTCTGGGAGCTTATGCATATTCATGAACACTATTGGTGCTGGTAATTGAATAGAGGGAGGGCTGCAATTGGTGACCTCAACAACTGCTTGAAGGGTGAAGGGCTGCAATACTGTCCATAGCATAGCCAGTTGGTACATTCAAACATGCATAAGACAGTTTGGCAATCTTTTTTATTTTCCCTTCTTTCTACCCTCTACATCTGCTGTATGCGTTACTTCATTGTTTTACCTTCTTTAAAGTTGCTAAACCACCATTACATATGAACATAATCCACAAATCATGTGCCTAACAATTTAGCTCTGCTCCTATTTTTCATGACCTGCCCTTTACCTCTTTGGTTAAATTTCTTTGGAAAATTACCTGCTGACGAAGCTCATATTCTCCCATTGTAGCTTTTTTAGGCAAATACCCATATTTCAAACATAAGGCTATCATTATAGGGTCAGGTTTGGGGTGCTACACCTTTAAGTGTGCAGTCGTACTTTACTTTTTTCAGTTATTACATGTACAGTACCCTTACTGCTTATTACACAACTTAAAAGTGTGATAATGCCTTATACTGATTTAAAAGTACATCCTCTGAAAAATATCAGATTGGTGAAGATTTATAATGGCGGTGTTTCTCTTTGATGCAGCTTTTATGTTTGGAAACACCTTGACAATTTCACTATTCATCTATGAAAAAGATCTGCTTTTCCTGCAAATAACATAATTGCAGTTTTTCTTTCAGAATCTAAACCCAGCTTTAGAAACTCAGCAGCCTCCCATGCTCTTCTTTTTTTACTCAGAAGTCAGGTTTTTTTATTTATTGTTTGCACTGTTTTAGATTTGTGAAGACTGCAACATTAGCATTAACTTGGACTGCAATATTAAGCCTCAATTACCACAACAAATGCAAGTGTGGTGAGCTAAATGTATTTTAACTAGTGAGCATGTTGATACTCTTCAGTAGATGTATTTGCATCTTACACTGAGCGTCAATATACCTGCCCAATCTGCTCTGGTGTAGCGTGCACAAGTGTGGCAATTGGTGTGATACATTGTTGCAATGGCAGTTGCTGCAAATGTGAAGAAAATTTAATTTAAAATACTGCATGGTATGAAATTATGCAGACCTGTATTTTGTTGCTTATTGTTTTTGTGCAAATGAGACTTTGAAAATAAGGAGAATGGTCTAGGGTAGAGTTTTTGGACCCAATAGCAAGAAAGCCAAGAATGCACATGTAGGTGGGTTGCTCTCTTGTGGGTTATACAAGGATTTACAGTATATTTACCCCATCGATGTTCATAAAACACCACTGTTTGTTATCACATATTTGCAGACTTAAAAGGAAAAACAATTATTTTCTAAAGCACATATTTTCTTCATAATTCATACACTTCTATAGTGTTCTTGCCATTCTATTCTGGCAAACAGAAACTATGGTGGGCAATTACAATAACCATGGAAACAATCTATTTGGAAGCATCATTCACTGGCAGTTTGTGTTCAGAAGAACTATACAAGTGACTAGTGGCTGAATCATAAGGGTGATCTTTTTCTGTCACAGCTTGATTCCATTATAGCAAATTTCTCTAGATTGTACTTCTCTGTTGATAAAGCATGTGGTGATACCTGCCAAAACCATAGATTTTCTTTAGTATCTGCTGTTCGTAGTGTACAATTATGTTGCATTCTTTATTATATATAAAGGTGTCATCAATTTACATGCCAGAATTTTGCAAATCAAACACATACTTTCTGACTGTTGTTTCATAAAAAAGCTTTAAATACTACTCACTATATGTTGTTGATAATTATAATCTAAGTAGATTAAATTGTGAAAAAATTAATTTGCATTCTAATTACAAGGAAAACACATATAAAAGTAAAACAAATGTGTTTCTTTACTTGAACAGTTTTTCCTTTATGCCGATTAAATATACATTTTGTGACCCCTGAAAATATTCAGTAGCCTGTCTGCCAGTGGAAAGCATACCACCAGTGCACTGAATGTGCAATAAAAGTTCTAAAAGGAAAATGCATTATTTTTCATTTTCACATTTAAGCATGTTGTAGTAATGAAATTCACTAATCTTATGCTGCAAAACAGTTTTTTCCCCATTTACAACTTTTATTACAGTTTCCTATTTTAAACCTGTTGGGTGATTTAAAATCAATGCAAAGGGCATTTAAGATGCAGCTGCACCATTTGAGAGCTATACTGAGTTTTGTCATATTTATTAATCCATGAATTCATAATAATTTGTTCTGAACAAAATAATTCATCAATGGCTCAACATAGCTGTCTTATATTATTATATACATATGAAAAACCTATTTGATTAGAAAGTGACTACATCCAGACATCCTTGCCAAACTCTGTATGTCAGCCATATAGTAATATACACTTTATGGCCAAAGGGCATTAATATGAAGTTGGTTCTCCCTTTGCTGCTATAACAAACTCTACTGTGAAAGCATTCTTCTTGGCTTTGTCGGGATTTGCTTCTCTTCAGTCTTTGGCACACTGACATTGTGGACCAGGTCTGGCTCACAGCTGCAATTCCAGTTTATTCTGCAGGTGTTAACTTGGGATGAGGCCAGGGTTCTGTGCAGGCATGATATGATATCAGGTTCTCTAACTTCCAATAAACACATTCTGTACAGACCTTTCTTTGTGCATAGTATTATTTTGGGTCTGAATCTGAAAAGAGGCGTCCCCAAACTGCTGCCACAAAGTAGGAGGCTCAAAATTGTCAGAAATATAATTGTATGTAGCCTCAAGGTTTGCTTTTAAATGAACCACTGTTAGCTCAAACAAAATGTTGTCACAGCAATTATATTTTCACACATGTTGCATTCTGCTGGAATCTGTCCAAAACCAGACTTTTCTGTTACACAGATCCAGACTTTTTTTTTATAAAATCAAGAAATACCATTTATCATGTTTTCACTACTGCAGATTTTAAAAGTGGTGATCTTCACACCACTCCAACTAATGCTTGGCACTGATAGTTTAGGTTTCTTTCAGACAGTTTGGAACTCAACAGTCAGTATTCCAGATGAGGAAATGGCATTTTAAATGACATGAACTGAATTGCATCTTAGTTCACCACAACTGGCATCTCCAAACTGTCTATGTGACATCATAACGCTTGTTCAGCAATGTGCTTATCTGGGCACCAAAGCAAGACTACAAATGTGAATTGGGAAGAGGGCAATTTATTCAAAGGATAAACAATAAATAGCAGTCTGAGCAATGGTGTGATTGAAGTGTCAAGTCTCATAAAAGGGTTGTGTTTTGAAGTACTGAGAATCCTACCTAGGGAGATATAAAAACAGCAAATTGCTGCAGAACGACAAAATACTGTAGTATAATGGGAAGCATCCAGCCAACATAGGGAAGAGACTAAAAAAATGTACATAGTATAAGGATTATGCTTGATCTGAATGGACCAGTGTAATCATACAGTATGTGGTTTTGTTCAACTGTGCTAACATGGATTAAGTAGAGGGGTGTGCATAATAAACCAAAGGCCTGTTGTTAAATGTAATTTTATGAAAGATAAAGTCTACTTATGAAGATGGTATAACTTTTCTTCAGCATTTTTGTATTAGCATCAAATCAATATTTAATTTCCAAAATCACTTCATTGTTTTTTCCTGTTCATTGCAAGATTCATAGCCCAGTAAAACTGCAGAGAGTGGAAATAACATCTGCACCATATAATGTGTTAACGAGATTTCTGCAGAAACTCCTGCTGTTTTAAGTAACTAGTCTATTTTCAGCATATCTCTATAATCTACTGGGAAGCTCATTTCAATAAAATATATACACTATAGCACTCGATGAGGAATGAAAGGAGTAGGCTATGCAAGGGAGACATTTAGAAGCAGTAACACTTCTCACACAAGCATGCATCAGCATGCAGAGGGGCGTCTTTTGTAATTACAGCACAAGGAACTCTTTCTACTTTATTTAATCTGGAAATAATATGCTGCAGTGAGAAAGCTGCACTGAATTTTATGAAGTAATTCAAATTATGCAACAGCACACAAGACGATTACTGTTCAGGACACGCTGTAATCATGCCGAATGCTTTAGTGGATATTTCCTTGAGTTTAGTTGGAATTTTTTGTTCTAAAAGTTTTGTATTATCATTATAAAAATTGGATGCATTGTCCTGTACTGGTCACTGTTTTTTTTTTTCATCAATATGATTCGGCCACCCTTTTTTCATGTAATGTTGGAGATTTGGCAGTCAAAGACAAAAACTGTTTCATTAGGAGACCTATTGAAATGCACGCAAAGGGATTGATTGGTGTAGAATAGCATTGGCCTGTTCTTCTTTCAAGTGATCCATTGAGTTGCCCAATTAAAATGTGGCAGAAAACCCTATTAAAATAGAAACTGGGCACATGTGTTATAAAAAAAAAGCTGTGGGAACTAATGCTCAAGCTTCCAGGCTTGAGAATTGGACTACTAAATTTACACCTCAAGTGTGGTTTTTGCATCTGAATACCTCGGCTTGGTATAGATATGTGGAAACTACACATGCGTTTAGGAACTCACAAGTGATTTTAGTACCCGAATGGTCGAGCCTGGAGGCTTGAGTATTAGTAAGTTTGCTCCTAAGTGTGGATCAGTGATCAGTATGATAGTGTTATCTTTCTAGTGCTTTCTATGGTGATAAATAAAAAATGACTCATGGATCGGTAGTTGTCATTTTTATATAAATGAAGCAGTGGTAAATATTCCAGAAATACCCCAGAAGACAGGTGCTCTGTAGCTAAAGTGCCATTGTTCCAAGGAAGATAATACAACTGCTAAATATCTGTCAATTAATCTCCTCTTGTTTGTTTTTTTTTTCATAAAGTGTATTTGTTTTCTTTATAAAGTTTATTTTACTTGGTTTACATATGGACATAAATATTATGTGGTAAAACACATGGTCAAAATTACTATTATATGTCTGTTTGTGTTGGTGCAAAATGGGCTGGAGGGCCTGACAATGCTGGGCATGAAATGGAGGTTGATACAAGGGGTGGGGTGAAACAGTCACCATGGACAGGCCTTATTTTGTCTTATTAAAAAAGGGAATTTTTTTCTGTGAATGCAAGGTGCATCTGCTCATGGCAAGCTTTAAATATAGGGCCCCACTGTGCCTTGTTCCAGGTGCACCTGGAAATACATGCTCATGGGTGCAATCATGAGCAATTAGATCAACTGTGTTGAGCATGGTTAATGGTGTACTAGACTATTAATTGCCCACATCCTAGCATTTGAGCTTGAGCTTGTTTTTGTACATTTAAGAGCTTTGTCATTCTGTTACCATAGTACTTACATAATTTCACATTATTCCTTGAAGCTACATTTCTTGAATAAAATGCAGAGCCATCAATTCATTATTTGACTTCATTAGTCTTAGAATTATGGGAAGATTTTGCAGGCATATTCATCACAATTTATTACTGAAGCCCAATGACTTTCAATACAGCAGGTTGCTCTATATAGCAAGCATTTTGCTTGCAAGGTGCTCTGAACCAGAATATATATCTAAACATTGAATTTAATAAGTATATATAATGTTTTAAATTATTGTAATCTGTGACAGCAATACACAGCAGTCAGCACTTTGCAGTCAGAAGATATCATTATTTTGTAATAATCCATTCGACAACCTCCAGCTGGAGAACTGATAGTGTGTATTTTTTAGACATTTGTGTGTATCTGACTGTAAGGAAATGTCTCAGTTGCATTGCCACCTAAGGCAATATTGAATTTACTATGGTTATAAGAAAATCAGTGACATGATTGACAGAACTGGAAATCTTGGAGAAACTGAATTCATATCAAGTTTTAATTTTGAAAAGACAAATTATATAATAATTACTTTATTGTTGAAATGTACAGATAAAATATTCAATTTGACAGTTGAGCCCTTGGTTTGGGTATAATAGGTTTCTAAAATTTTCCAAGGAGATGGATGACCAATGCCCAAATTAAGAGTGGAAAGGTAATTTATTCCAGAATTCAGGTTTAGACCAAGACCAAGGTTCTCAGAGGAACATGAGAAGAACAGAAGCCACACGTTATTATAGGGCCTTCTAGGGAGAATCACCACTGGAGAGGACTAAAAGAAAGAATTAAGGCAATTGTCTTGGGTGAGAGCCAACCTTTGTCCCACTACCATAGCTACATGGATATTCTATAGTAGGAAGTAGGAGCATGTATCCAGGAGAGGTTAGGAAGTTGTAAATTGTTGGGATGAAGTGTCCAAGAAGATCAATATTGGTATCATATTTTAGTGGGTAGCTCATACTTGAGAAACCCTAGGTCTCCTTAGCTGTAACAACACATGAGGGCAGTTGCATTCTCTTTTTATGCCTGCCCTTAACTAATATTAGTAACAATTCATAAGATGCTATTATATCCACTGTAACTGGAACATTGGATTTTACCTGGACTCTGGATATTAAAGTGGTAGGATTGGTCAAGAGCATTGGATGGTTCAGCCAAGTTATAATTTATTTGTCAGGAGAATAATCACATCTGTACTTCTAGTGTACCCCACTGAGAGACATGTACATCAGTTTGTACAATTGTCTTTCTACATTACCATGTAAACAAAAGGAATCCTGGGAATGAATTCCAAACAAGCTCCAAGAAAATCCCATTTACATGGGTTTATCCTATAGGCTAAAGCTCACCCACTGGGTTTTTAAGCAAAAGCGATGATAATAGCTGATCAGATTCCCAACTACAGACCGGTTTCGCCTTTCTTGAGGCTCATCAGTGTAGTGCAGGGTTATCTGAAACTGGTCTGTAGTTGGGAATCTGATCAGCTATTACTTGGCTTTTGCTTAAAAACCCAGTGGGTGAGCTTTAGCCGATAGGATAAACCCATGTAAATGGGATTTTCTTGGAGCTTTTTTGGAATTAATTTCCAAGGATTCCTTTTGTTTATTTAATTCTGTATGAGACAAGTCGCCTCAACTTTTGTGACTTGTATACAATACCATGTAAAAGCATCAAATGGAGTTTGACCCTTGCACCAGCTGTCTTAAAGTGGAGGGGTCCTAAAACCAATTCCAACGTGTAATAAGTTTGTATGTGGCTCTACTGTCTGCATACAGTATCCTTATTTGGCTCCTAATTACAACTGTATGTTGTGTGAATGTTATAGGAACTTTAGACTGTAATCCCTACTGTGCCAGGGACTAACGTAAATGATAATCAGTAGCTCAACAGTGTTGTGTAACATGTCAGCACTATATAAATAAAGCTTAATAATATTTAAAAAAGGATATTAATATACATAAGTTTGCTTCTCATACAGATGGATGGATACAAAGCTCATATATGGTTTGTGTTTTTAAACTTTATAGCTATCGATATTGTTGTTTTTGAAAGAAAAGCAAAGCTTACTATTTAGCATTTTGCAAGTCGTGTACAACCACTGATATTTTTTTGGTCATGAGCCTAAAGATCTTGACATTTAGGGGTGAATGCATTCCCTTTTCCATTACATTCGATTAGGAGATTTGGATCTGCAGGAAGAATACAATGTTTTTTCTTTGTCATTATGATGGACTCATGTTCATAGGATAAATTAATCTCCACAACTTTCTCAGCCTGTATATTCAATTGAGAATATTAAAGTGTAACTATACCTATCATTGTGCAGTGTAAATTAAGGGGCTGATTTACTAAGGGTTGAATTTCGAAGTCTGCATTCTATCGAATGAAGATCGTTTGATTCGATCAAAGTTGTGAGGTCCCTCATAGGCTAAAATGGCAATTCAGCAGCTTTAAGTTTCAAAGGATTTTTAAAGGGTCAGTACTTTGAAATTTGAAGATTTGAATATTCAAATTTTTTCAATTTGATAAAAATTTTGGGCTATTCTATAGTCAAAGTAGCCCAAAATTTATTTGAAATTTGAATTTGACCCTTTGTAAATCAGCCCCTAAGAAATTGGGCACTATTAAATGATAAGGTAGATGCAATAATAGTTTTCAGTCATATTATGAAATACTGATGCAGTAACTGTGTAAAATAAAAATAGTATGACCCGTATGCAGATAACTTCTGTATTTATATTTTAGCTCTTAATAATGTAAGAATTCTTATAACCAACCTGTCACATAAACTGGATTTGACATTATACAATGTAAAGTGCAGCAGTGCCTAGAAAGGGAAGACAGATTCACATACTTTAAAGGGCTTATTAAAGATCAGTAGGAAATATACTTCATAGTATGAGGAAAAGTAGAACAGGAGGCCAAGCCCTGAAGCTTGAAGGTGGAAAGCTGATGTGTAATGTTACAAAGGTCTTGGGATGCTTGGAGCAAATGTTCTGCTGGACTTGTTAAGACAAATACTGCAAATGATTTAAGCAATTTCAGTGAAAAATTTACCACAGAAAGAAAATGAAAGAAATGAAACAATCTCTGGCATGGGAATTGTGTTCTACCTGCACATTTCTGCAAGAAAGAGCTTTGATGGGGGTGGAAACTTGGGGCTTCAGGCCTACATCTTTTTATCTGACTTAATTCCCTCTAGCCCTCAGCTCACTGTGCTCTAGTGCAGTAAAGATTGATGAGTGAATTGATGCTGTACTGTACAGTTTGCAATTTGCATCTAGTCAATTTAAGCAATTTGCACATATTTATCATAATTAAAATTTTTGAATGTTCAAGTTTCATTTGAAATTTGAAAAACTGGAATGTTATATTATTATAAATACAGTGCACTTGTTTTTGATGAATCTTGGCAGAAGATATTATGAGGTTGCATTTGTAAGCCCCAGCAGATGAAAGACTGAAACCCATTTACAGTATACGTTTGCCTAGGAGCAGTAACCAATAGCAACCAATAAGATATTTGCTTTTAAACAGGTTACCAGTAAATGCTACCTGCTGATTGGTTACTACTGTTACTGAACCTGTGCAAACTTAGCGCCTTTAATGTGCAATTTGGAATATAGAAGTGCAGGAGCCCCTTTAATTCAAGTAGCTTTAGTGAATGACATATTTGTGCACAAGGCATATCGGTTAATTTGCATGGCTGCAACTGCGTTTTGTAAATTACCTAAAATTACAGTAAAGTAGCTCAATAAGAATTCTTAATTAAATAAGAAAGAAAATGTAAAAAGAACTTTCTTTGCAGCAAATAAAACTGAATCCTGTGAGAGCAAAGTATTAATTGCTCATATTTTAAGCTTTTATGGGTAATGTTCATGAAGTGCCTACTCTCTGAGCACTGTATTTTAATCGTACTATTCTTAATGAAGATCAAAAGTCCCTGAGCATTTAGAGTTTAATTAGGTTTTGACTTGCTGAAGCAGTATGAGATGCGCACGTATGAGCCTCACAAAATTAATTTTATATGCATGTACTGTAATTAAAACATGCAATTACATTTTGGAGAAAAATATTCTTAACTGTCTAGCATCTCTGATATTTAATGCACAGCAAATTATACAGATTTTGATGTTTTTATATATATATATGAAACTCTTTCCAGGCACACCATTATAAAGAAAAATTATACTATACATTTGACCTAGGAATCCTTTGTGGTATTGGTGTAAGAGACCGGGAAACTGTTAACTGTATGGGTTCAAAGGGAAGCCCCTCTAGGAAATAAAATACACAAACAAATAGCAAATGGGAAATGGGCCTACTTACAGGAATAATATTGTTTTGGTTTAAGCCTCAAAGGGCTAGTGCACCACTTTGCTTTAAGGCAAATACAAACAACACATAAAGATTGTTTTACAAGACTTGCTCTCTGACTATTATCTGCAAACTGACCACAGACCTTTAGTGCAGGTGTTATAAAGTGGACGTACTAACTGGGTCAGAACTAGGAATAGCAGAAGAAGCACATGTCTAGGGTGCAAAGAGGGAGGGGTGCTAGTTACAGAACGTTTTGGGCATCTTCCCCTAGTCTGGGCCCTTGTGTCCCCCCATCTCTGGCAGCTCTTCTTGTATTCTTTAAAAATGGTTGGCTTGTGTATGCCAGCCAACCTAGTTGCCTAGGACAACAAGCCACATTGCCCTGGCTCTGCAAATTAGAGATATTTTATTGATGCTATCAATTAAAGTACTTGCATTGACACAAATATGTGCTTCCACATGGTTGGTCCATCCTACCTCTTCTGTTGAATGGTGTGCAACCATCAAACCCTGAAGCAACCTGGATCCAGTGGTAGCTAGAGTGTTCCCATTGTGAGTTGCATACATTAACACACCAGATTTGTGCTTAGTAATGTAGATGCAACAACCATTTTGATGTCAAAGTCATCCCTGATTTGTCCAGACCTATACTCAACTTTTATCTGATTCATTAAAGGAGAACTTTAACCCCCCCAAACAAAGTAGGTCTCTATAAAAAGATATTTCATAAAACAGCTCATTTGATAAATCCTGCTTCATCTAAATAAACTATTTTCCTAATATTATACTTTTTAATTAGTATGTGCCATTGGGTAATCATAAATAGAAATATGGCATTTGAAAAAATAAGGACCCACCCCAGAGATCATATGATTCACAGTGCAAACAAACAAACCATACATATTAGGTCACATGAGCCAATTAACAGACAGAGTTGTGTATTTTGCTTCCACACTTCTTCCTGTTACAGTTAGAGCTGCAGTATTTCTGGTCATGTGATCTCTGAGGCAGTACAGAGATCATCATGAAATGGTGGTTCAAGGCATGAGATGTGAAAGGGCAATATTTACTTAAATTTATATGTTCCAGTTTGATAAGATTCTTTAATATGATGTAAACTATTTGTTGCACAAGTATTAATTTTGGGGGCATAGTTTTCTTTTAAGCATTTTACTGTGTCAATACATTTTACACTGGGACTAAGTTTTACCTGCAGCTTACTTGCTTTCAAGGTTGAAACGGCCAAACATGGTTGTCCTTTTATTTGCCACCAATGAGATCACCTGACTGTAGCTTTAAAGGATGGGAGCTACAAATGTAGGATGGGCCAGACCAGGGATGACTTTAACATAGTTGGCCAGCTTAAATATATTGCAATATATGGACAAAAAAGAATACAAAAAGATAAGGAAAGACAGGGGAAGAAAGTGGAAAATTGGAATGTAACATAGACACAATATGCAAAAAAAGAAAATGTACAAAAAGGGTAACCAAAGGCAAAGAAGCACAAGTGGGATTGCTAATTTGTAACTGAATATTTCATATAAGTAAAAACAATTAATACAGGTAGAAAAGTAATGTAATAGAAAAAGGGCTAAAGTTTGCACCCACGAACACAATGAACAATTTTAAATGTTTGTCGACACAAATTTAATTGGAAAATAATGCTATAAAGGTTACCAATATTGAAAAAAATTACCAACAAGCAAATGTGAAAGAATAACTAAAAGGATATTAAATTAGTGCAAAAAAATAAATTAATCCCCCCCACAAAAATTTGGTTCTATACAATCAGAGGAAAGATGACTCTCTAATAATTTAAGCAACAAATACAGAGGGAGGCATAACTCTAATGCAGAATGTAAAGTATTTAGATATGTGTCAAAATCCTATAAATGATTGTACACACTATAAGGTGTTAAAAGAAAATACAATGGACGTATTTAATAAAATATTGCGACAGATGATAGTCAAAGAAAATGAAATTTTAAATGAAGACGAATGGAGGTCTCCCAAAAGGTCTCCAACAAGCATTTTAGGGTCTCCAACAAGTATTTTGTCACACTATATTATAGACGTAAAGGTCCAAATAAATATATAGGTATATCACATTAAAACACATGGATGAGATTCAATTTGAGATGCAATTCAGTTCAGAAAAAACACATGATTTATCAAATGAAAACACTATTGAAGTCTATTGCAAATTACAAATTGGGAATGGGGAACAATACTGGCAAATCTAAAAATAAAATCATTATATACTTCATTGGACACATTTACAGTAATATATGTATGTATAACTTTATTTGAAAAGCAATGTTAAGGAGCCACAGCACTGTACAAAACATACGTACATACAAAACATACGTACAACAAAATATATGTACTATATAAAAAAAGTACAATATACAGTATTTAAGTACACACAGGGAGGACAGGTCACACAATAAACATACACAGTACAGAGCTCATATAAGGACACAAAGCTTAAGTGGTAAGAGGCACAGTTGGAAGTAGGTTCCATTGAGCATTAGAAATGTACTATATTGCCAGTGTTTTCTTTTGCTTGCCTCTCCCCCACTCCCCCCTCCACACCGCTATCTTAATCTAACAACTATGACATTGATACACAGAGATTCATTCTGATTAGTATTGAATATCTCTTTTGTTTGATGTGTTTTCTATCTCCAGAGATGGGGCACCTCGATGGGGGCAAAATTTGCCCCCACTTATGCCAACCTAGTAATGGGTTGGTGTGAGTGGTGCAACATCTATGGACAAGATAACGCCTTCAGACAAAATATAAAAGTATATCATCCCTACATAGATTATTTCATTCTTGTAATTTACATTTTACACATAATTTGGAAAAATCTGAAATTAACTTTTTGGCTATTTCATTGAAGGGCACTAATCAGTTTGGGATTGAATGTGATGTATGTATAAAACCCATCACCAGGAATAAACTGTTATGGCAGGCAGATATCATCCCAGATCGGTTCTGGGATGCATCCCTGTGGGCCAGTTTTTACGTCTTTGGCATATTTGTAACTCGTGGGATACCTTCCAGGGCCAAGCTATAGCACTCTGGGATCGACTATTAGATAGAAAATATGATACAGCATTAATAAAAGAAGCTTATGAGAGAGTAGTGGCCACTTCTAGACAGGAAATCTAAGCAAGTGAAGACAGAAACAAAATAAAGATAGGTATAAGAAAAATAAGATACAGCAGTAATTTGTACAAACATCAGAAGGTTAAGTCCATGTGTTTTATTACTCCTTATAGTAACCAGGCGAATCAGATCAAAACAATATTCAAAAAAAGACTGGATTTTATTAAAATGGATCCACTGTTGGACCAGTCATTATTGGAGGGTATTAGATTTGTTTTCAGATGTAATAGAACCATCGCAAGTGAGGTCTCTCCAAGCCTTTATGTTCCTAAAAGAACAATAAAAGAGGACAGTAAATGGTTATCAAGGAAAGGATGTTATAAATATGGTAGAAATAGGTGTTAGGTATGTAGACATGTATTGGTGAAAGATAGTTTTCAGAGCAGCTTAACTGGAAATAATTTCCTCATACGAAGCTACACAAATTCACTAAGATGCAAATTTTTGCTCAGGGCGGCGAACGTTAGCGAAGCAGCACTACCTTTACTTCGCCAGGCAAAGCGCATTTACGCTAGCGATGCCTAATTTGCATACGGCGAGAATTTCAAAGTATAATAGAAGTATATGTTACAGCCACTACATTGCAAGCCCAGGAAACCTTTAATAAATAAAATAAAGTTGTCCTATTGCCCTACATGTGCCCCCTATATAGGTCTGACCTGACGAACTAACGTCTAGCGTAAGTGGTAACGTTCAGTAAAATGGTCATCTTAGTGAATTTGTGTAATTACGAACCTTCGTCAGTGCGCCACTTCGCCTGGCGTAAGGGTGCGAAGTCGGTGTTAGTGAATTTGTGAAGTTACAATTTGACGTCACGCTGGCGAATTAGACGCATCACGCTTTAGTGAATTTCCTCCATTGTGATTTTAAGTCTGTGATTTACATGTGACTATGGGAAAGAATATGTGGGCAGAACCTTTAGATCCTTAAAGGAACGGGTAAGAGAACATCTTACACCAATTGATGTACTGTAAGTGACCCTAACCAAGAAAACCAAAACCATAGAAGAGTCTCAGCCATTAGCAAGCATATTGGCAACTTTGGCCTAATAAAGTTTCAAGGTATTGAACATGTTACATTAGGGGTTAGAGGAGGTGACTTGCAGAGAACAATAAACCAGAGAGAGGTATATTGGATATATATATACACTGAAAACTCGCCACCCACATGGGTTAAATAGTGAGTGGGAAGTTTCCTATTTTTTCTAACCAAGTGTGTGCAGACATAATTAAAAAGGTGTAGATATACTTAAAATATGGAAAAATATCTGCAGGGATATAATATGCTTTTGATTATTATATGTTAATTTTCATAATTTATAGCTTTAAATACTAGCCTGTGGTAAACCAGAAGTGTATTTTGTGTGTTTTGTTTAATTTTAATTGATAGATGTTTTTAATTATACACACTATATAAGGTAGTAAGCCTTAACTAGACTCCACCTGTGATGAAGTGCCAGAGTGATGAACGAAACACGGCAGGTGACAAAACATGTCATGGTTTAATTATAGGTCTCAAGGAAGGTACCTGTTCATGGTTTTAATGTAACTTGACAATAAATATTTTCTTTTTATTGAAAATTACCCATGGTTGTCAAGGCTTCCATCTATTTCCTACTATATTGGACATTACAGACTAGGGCTGTAGCGGAGTCCAGCCGGCGGACAGCCACCACATGGGTAATGTAAGTGCTAATGTTACTTTGACTGCCTCTCCCCTCCCCAAGCTTCTTTAGTACGACTTACAGTATATTGCTTAAAGAAGTGTAGATCATATGCATGCCTGGATTGGGATTCAAAATAGGCCCTGGTATTCCTGGTACACAGAGTCCCAAAAAACCCCCAAAGGCCCAATAAATAATAACTGATAACGAATCTATTGATGTCCATGATTTCTACCAATGTTTTAAAACACAAATTGAATCCTATCAAGAAAAGTGTTTTTTTTGCTGTCCCACTTATTCTTGTGTACAGTTTGTTGACTGTGGACAAATGCTATATTACAAAAATACATATAAGTATGTATTTAATATTTTAAGCCAAACTGCCTCTAAGTAAGTAGAGAAGGTACAATAGGTTGGAGTACAACAGGTTGGACTACAAATGTAAAATGTAGTTCTGCCTATTGATGGATTGCTCTTACGGAACTGGTGAGGTAGAGAACCAGTTTGAGTACTGTGAGAAGAAAATAGCACCTGGTTGAAGATGGCTTTCAGTTAGGAACATGACAATATTACTTGCATTGAACTACAGTGTGGTTCTATTATTTGTACAGTACATAACAGTATCACTTTAAAGGACAAGGAAAGTCTAAAAATGAATAAGGCTAAAAATGCCATGTTTTATATACTGAACATATTGCACCCACCTAAAGTTTGAGCTTG
>CM044432.1:154660036-154704397 GCA_024363595.1 Xenopus borealis | reverse complement strand
TGGACTCGGTATAGTGATAAGAAAAAACAGAGGCGCCAGAAGGATAAAATTAACTAAAAACACTTAAAACCCCAATGGGTAATTCAGAGGAGGTAGTAGTGAACTTACAGTACCTCCTCCAGGCAGACACCAATGAAAGTGGTAATTTTCAGTAATAGTTTATTCACAATATTGCAACGCGTTTTGCAGGCATTTCCTGCTTCATCAGGCAATGTAGAACGGGAGCAAAAACAACAGTGTCTTTGTATAAACACACCAGGAGCCTCTTTTGTGTGCCATCCATTGAATCATCCAGAATTAACTCATGTGGGATGGAGGTGTAGAGGCTTTCAACATCTAGCGTTACCAAAAATCACTTACTCACATCTCCAGTTCTATCATTTAGCTTAGTCAGAAATTCACTGGTATCTTGTATATATGAACAATGTTTCACCACATAAGTCCTTATGATTTTATCTACAAACTTTGATATTGGAGAAAAAATAGAATCCATGTAAAACAATGGAGTAAGCGGAAATGGTTGTTGCAAAAAAGCAGCCAATTTACCATCTATCACCTTTAAAGCTAAAGCCTCTTCAAGAAGGGCCTTTATTTTACTCTGTATCCTTAACAAAGGATTACTATTTAGCTTTTGATAGGTGGAACTGTCCGCAAGTTGGCGTTCAACCTCCATTATATAGTTCGTCTTATTCATTACCACCAAGGCTCCCCCTTTATCTGCTGACTTAATGATAATGTCAGGATTATTTATTAAATACTGTAAGTACTTTTATTTCAGCCTTTGACATATTATTAGGGACCAAATGCATATCCCCTCTATGATATTTTTCTTCTATGGCTTTTAAACCTTTGTTGGTTTAGCTTGATAAAGGGCCATTTTTAGCCCTGAAACATTGCTGTGATGCCCAGAAGCCGGAAATAAAGGCACTTTTATTTTTCACAAGAACAAGTGGTGCTATTAAATTCTTACTTTTGACATTAAGGAAGTTGCCCAGGTGCACCGCCCTGAGCCCTCCGCATGGGGAGCAGGTAAAACTTAAATTATTATGAAGCAGGTACTCAAATGAAGGCAATCTAACACCAAGTTGATGAATACAAAACAAGGGGGTTGTGGGAGCACTCTTAAGGCAAAATGTATTAAAGTATACAGTACCCTGTCTCCTAAGTAATTCCGTATATAAGCAAATGCATAAGTTAACAAAGACAGGGGTTTTTTGTTACAAAGTTATGATCATAAAGTTGAAAAGCCACCATACCACGTCAAGGTAAACCCCACATGGTGGTCCCTAATTCTCTTAATTGCACTTATTAACACATCTGTATTTATTACACTTACTACACCTATTACTCCATTTAATATAGCTTAATTTACTTATTTTTGCTTACACTTATATTTGCACATTTACTCTTACCTATAACCACACAAATGTACATTTATGTACACATAGTTATTTATACTCATTTATATTCACTTATACATTAAATTTTACTTTGCCTTTACTTTTGTTTTACATTTTTTTTTTAAAAACTGGGTGTTGGTTAGGGCAATCCAATCTGCTTTAATTCATGCTATTATGCAGAGAGGCACTAGACCTTTATACTATGACCAGAGGTAAACAAGTTAGGGACCACCTTATGGGGTTTACCTTGACGTGGTATGGTGGCTTATCAACTTTATGATCATAACTTTGTAACTAAAAACCCCTGTCTTTGTTAACTCATGCATTTGCTTATATACTGAATTACTTACAGTATGAGACAGAGGACTATATACTTTAATACATTTTTACTTAGCCCTAGGAGTGCTCCCACAACCCCCTTTTTTTGTATTTACCAAGTTGATGAAGTAAAGTAGAAAGATTTATTGTGTCCACAGCCTTACGCAAGGAGGTTATTTATCAAAGTCCAAATTTATCTCAATATTTTCTGATACAAACCCCGATCAAATCCACTCAGGGTTTTTACTCTTATTTATTATTAGATTTTCCTGAAAAGTTGATTTGCGGGGGAAAATCCAATTTTCATGATTTTTTTCATCTGATTTTCATAAATTTCATGAACTCCAAAACTTTGGGATATTGCACGAAACCCAGCGCACAGAAATCATTGGGACTTCTCACTTCTCAGATATCTCCATCCTCATTGATTAAATAAATTCCGAAAAATGTGTGATTTTTCAAAAGTCTGATTTTGTAAGATTTTGTAAAAATAAATTACACATTTTTCATGATTTCTGCATTTGGAGTTTAGTAAATAAGCACCTTAGTCATAGGCTATCCTTTGCCTAAGTGTTTGTATTACAAAAAAAACTGTGGACACAATAAACCTTTCTACTTTACTTCATTAACTTGGTGGAAGTTGCCTTCATTTGAGTGCCTGCTCCATAAAAATTTAGGCAACAGAAGAGGGCATGCCTGGCTCCCCCCCCCCACACAACTTTGCACCCTAGGCATGTGCCTATTCTGCCTGTCCCCTGCAGCCATGTAAAACCAGTGCTGAACACCACCACATTCCATGCCAGAAGTTATTTACCACTCATGTGTTCCATTGCCCTTAAAAAGGTTGTTGGTCTTACAACAAACTAACCCCTATTCAAACTACATTGTGGAGGATAAGCTTGTGAGACCAATGCTTTAGACAGGCGAGGCGACACATTTTCCAAGAATGCAACCATGTACAGATGAAGCCACTTTGGATTGTACATTTGACACAGAAAAACTTAACTCATTTATCCCACTTAGCACAAAATATTGTGTCACAGCATCCCATCCAATTAAAGAGTTCACCATTGAAAATAATGGTGCTTTGGTATGCTAATGAAAAGGTTAAATGCATTAAATGAGTTAAGATAACTTTAGATAACACAGTTTCTTCAATTAGCCCTGAGTCATGACGCATTTAACTCACCAATCCCAGTGGCTGCATCTGTAGGGGTGATCATGGATGACCAGAGGGAAATAGTTCGGACCACCATATAGGGTTTACCTTGATGTGGTATGGTGACTTGGTAATTTTATCAGTTGATCCAGAGACTGGTGTGATCTTGGGGGGGTAATAAAAGCTGCAAACAGAAAAACTATTTGTATAAATAATAATAAAAATTTGTATTTCGTAATGTAATATTCTTCTTCAGACTGTTATTGCATTGCTTATTTTAGCTGTACATTGTGCACTTTTAAATTGTGCTTGCAGGTGTTGTAATCTTTTAGTGCAAACTTACCAACTTTTTCAGTAAGACATTTTATTACTGTACATTCATTGTGCACTGGCAGAAACTATACCATTCACAATCTTTCTTCCTCTGTTGGAAGTGGCCGCTAAACAGTTTCTGGAGTTGCAAAAGATTCATCATAAATTTTCAGACAGGGTTTATTTTGCCTTCCTCAGCTAGCTGTTTAGCACATTTCATGTAGACCAAAATTTTAACTTGATTGACGTGTGTGGTTTCAATCTAATTTGAGATGTTACAAACTTGTAACAGAGAACCCAGTTTTTGAATTGTATGAACTGGCAAAGAATGATTTATTAATAAAACATCGGGCCAGGGAATGTGCATTCTTCATATACAGATTACATATAATGCCTATCCAGTGAATATTGCATATAGGTTGTGACCATATTTCTGCGAAATTTCATGTGTATATACTGTAAAACAGACCCAAGCTTAATTACAACTGCCATTATCTAAGCTGCAATATATCTTAAGATGAAACTAAAAAAACAGCTGCTTTGGATGAATACAGGAAAGGCTCAAAAGTGTGATGACTGTCTGAAGAGCTAATTGTAGCAAGTTTCTCAGAATGCATTAAATAAATGTCTTAACTAGAATAACAGACAAAAATATTATATATTTTTGGGTGTAAAAAAGAAGCAAGCATAGATATTAACATAGTAGTTGGGGTTGTAAAGTTCAAGCTTTTCTCCAAGTCAACTTGTATAACCACTAGCTAATTCAGAAAAAAACCTTCTTCGAAGCCTCTTCAATTTGCTTTGGGATGGAATTCCTACTTGACACCAAAAGGCCAGTCTTTGGATTATCTTTTTTTTCTCTTTCAATTTCATAGGCCTAATAATATATGTCTGTCCACAAAGTAAAATACTATAACCAGAAGTAATAACAAGCAGCAGGATTAATAAATTACTTAACACAAAGTTCATGCTAGGTAATATGGTAATGTGCTTTAAATCTTTAGCATACCCAAGCATGAAAAATACATTCTGGCATTATTAGCCAATAGTATGTATGTATGTATGTATATTTTTATAGTTGAGGGCAAAGCACTGTACAGCAACAATAAATTAATAGTAACAAACAAGGGTTCACTGCATTAACAAGTAGCAATAAGTGCAATATTAGAAATACAATTCACATAAATATAAAATTTCACAGTGGCAAGGAGACAAAAGGATGGAGGACCCTACCCCGTGGGGCTTACAGTCTAAATGGGAGGATAACTTACGGACACAATTCAGAGGGGTATGAAAGTGCTGTAATTTAGAGTGGGTGATATTGTCATATAAGTGCCAGTTCCCAGTTCAGGTGTTATCCAGGTGCTCCCCGAGGTAGTCTTTGAGTTTCATTTTGAAAAAATTGGAGGAGGATTCTCTCCGGTGAGATGTACAGACTGTGACTTCAGCACTGTGGCCTAGTTATGCACAGTAACAGCCAAAATACAGTGCTAAGGAAAGGGATTCACTGCAAAACCATGCAGAATATAAATAAAAAATACTGCTTTCACTGTGGTTCAACACAACACATTGCAAATTATGCTACATGTCCAGCAAAAGCGGTACAGTGTTGCAAATGCTCAAAGGTAGATCATTTGGCTAAAACCTGACGTAATTCTGCTAAACATGTTCAAGAAGTCACTACTGCAAATGTTACAGTGTTAAGTGTGGATAAAGCAGGTACATTTATTCCAGACAAGTTGATATGCACTGTCAGTGTCAGTGTGCACTGTCAGTGTCAATACTGCTTCTGCTCACAAGGAACACTCCATTAACCTGATGCTTGATAAAGGTTCAGCTGTTTCTATACTACCAAAGGATATTTTCTTGAAATACTTTGCAAAAGATACGCTTGTTGCACCTGCCCTGAAACTGGTAAGTTACTTAAAGGATCCAATCCCTGTGCTAGGTTGCGTGCCAGTGACTGTACAATTTGAATCAAATACTGCAAAATGTGACTTTTACATTGTGAATAAGGGTACTACTATACTTGGAAGGGATCTCTTTGCTGCATTAAACCTACAATTAGTTGATGGTCTCAGTACTATAGCACCTGTGCCTGCCACACAGCCTGTGTCTAAAATTTCACCACAAAGCAACACTTCACTGGGCTGTGCAAAGAAGTTAAGTTGAGACCAGATGTTAAACCAGTACACCATAAATTGAGGCAATTGCTCTATTCTATAAGGGAGACTGTCTCACAGGTAGAGCAAGATGTGATTGAAAAATCAGAATCCTCCGAATGGGTTTCACCAATTGTTGTAACAATGAAGAAAACTGGAGGTATTCAATTGTGTCTTGGTCTTTGTGAACCTAATAAAGCAGTTGTTACGGATAATCATACCTTGCCACACATAGAGGAAATATTTTCAGAACTCCGAGGAGCAAAATTCTTTTCAACCCTGGATCTTCAGAGTGCTTATCATCAACTATTACTGCATGAGGTAAGCCGAGACCTCACTGCATTTATCACACATGATGGTTTTTTTTTCGTTTTATCTGGTGTGCATTGCTACTTGGATTATATAAATGTCTATGTTCCAACTATGGATCTTCATGACAGGTACTGAAAAAAGGTTCTGAAATGCATTGATTCTGCAGGACTGAAACTGAACCTTTCCAAATGCCACTTCAGACAAACCCAGCTGTCATGTCTAGGTCATATAATTTCACAAGAGGGATTACTGCCTGACCCTGATCATGTCAACACTGTAACACAAGCACCTACTCCTTTTGATTTTCAGACCTTATGTGTTTACGTAGGTCTTACTTCATGGTATTCTAAGTTTATTCCCGACTATGCTTCAATTGTGGAGCCACTTAGAGCACTACTATGGGGAACTTCAAGTCTGGTTTGCTCAGAGACTGCTCAACATAGCTTTGTAATAGTGAAGCAGTTAATCGTGAACAGTCCAGCGCTAGCTTTATTTGATTCCGCACTACCCACAATGGCTACTACAGACGCTTCAGAATATGGCGTTGGTGCAGTTCTCACACGGATCCATGCTGATCATTCAGGAAGAGCTGGAATGCATATAGCTAGATGGTCAGCAAGGCTACTGAATTTCAACTAAAAAATGCAATACAAACCAGGTTTGAAAAATGTTACTGCCAATTGTTTGTCACGTTTACTTTTACCTACAGCTTCTGATACACAGGATGAGGACAGAGAAGTTGTAGCACTGACTGATATATTATCTACAGTTACAGCTGCTGATTTTAAGCAAGCTTGCATCACATGTCCAATTCAAGTAAAACTACATCACATTAGACATGAACTGTCATTAGTAGATGGCTATATTGTCCATGGAACTCACCGCTTACTGGTACCAGAAACCTTGAGAGAAAAGCTCATACAACTTGCACATGAGAGTCATCAAGGAACTGTACATACAAAACAAAGACTGCGAGTACAATACTGGCGGCCAGCAATGGATGCCGATGTGCTAACTGCCATTCATTCTTGTTACTTGTCAGAATCATGACAAAACAGCTATCACACATACACCACCACTTCAGCCAGTACCATTCCATGATTCAGCATGGGAAAAACTGGCTATTGATATAGTGGGCCCTTTTGCAGATGCTCCCATAGACTGCAGATTTGACTATAACAATTAAATGGCCAGAAATTGCATTTGTTTCTCATATAACATCAGCTACAGTAATAACATTTCTGTCTACAGTCTTCAGCAGAGAAGGTAATACAAAGGAGTTAATATCAGACAACGGACCACAGTTTGTCTCATCGGAATTTAAAATCTTTCAAAGAGAGAGGAATATTGTGCATTATTACCCACAAGCAAATGGAGAAATTGAGCGGTTAAACAGAAGTCTGAAAGAAGCTCTACAGACAGCATACCTTACTGGGAAATCTTGGAAAGTGTTTACAACAGAGTTCCTACATAACTACAGAGCAACAGGCCATGCAACAACCCAATCATCTCCAGCTGAATTATTACATGGCAGACAGATGCGCACTAAGTTACATGTTGCAGACGTCAAACTTCCACCAAATGCAAGTAAACTTCCATTTACTGCTGACATTGTCAAACAAGCCAAATGCAAGGCTTATACTGACAGAATATGTGGTGCAAGAGAAGTGCATTTTCAGCCTGGATCTTTAGTCAGAATTAAGAAACCAGTAATACTGAAATAAGGAGAATCTAAATTTACTACACCACTTGAAGTGAGACGCCAGCGAGGACCATACACATATGAACTGTCTTATGGAATCATATGGAATGCAAGCCGTCTTGCTCTTGCTAGATATGACTTTGGAGACACTCCACTTGATGCCAACTGCAATAGGAGACACTCCTGATGCCAACTGCAATAGGCCTGAAGAAAGTGAACCTATAAGGCGTACTGAGAGAATCAGAAAACTATCTGCATGGACCAAGGACTATGTGATGTATCTTATGATTGATTTAAGATACATACTGTTTAATTGAATACAGAGATAACCTGACTTACAAAGTTTGTACAATGTACAAGTAACAAGACTACAGGGAGAACTTATAATCAATTTTATGTGGCTAGTATAGCAGTGGCAAATGAACAATATGCATATATATATATATATATATATATATATATATCACATGTATAACACATTAATCAGTGGTTGGTGTAATGCAGATGTTAATATAAATTTAGCAGATTTACCCAATATAAGTGCAAAAATGCAGACAATAGGACAACAGCAGAGTTGGAAGCAAAAGTTTATTATTTATTGTATTGAATTGCAGGGATCAAATCAGGAAGGCTCACTTCAGCATTCCAGTCAAATCCCAACCGGACAGTGTCAGCATCTTCCATAGGCAGTGTTTATTTCTTTCATTTAAAGGGAAAGTGACTGCAGGCCTTTGACTCTAATATGTTCAATGGATCATTACATGGCTCCAGATAACTTAAACTTTTGGATGTCTCAAAGAATATAAAATGTTATAATATAAAATAAATTTGTCTGCATCTGCAATAGCAACAGTTAACAATGTCAATATATGATTGTTTTGCTAGACAAAATATCTGTTCCCTAATCCCTTTATGGTTATATTTCTCTTAAAAAAACATAATATTTAATTAAATCACTCAATAGAAGATAGTATTATCAGCTACCTGTGCAAAGAGAAGACACAGAAACAGCTATAATTCTAATAGAAGGTCCATACTTAAAGCTCTGGGAACCAATGCAGTAGCCTAAAGTTTAGAGCAAGTATTGTCAAGAGACTGTAGGGGTCATTTATGTTTTGAAGCACATTTGAACTTGTGTAAATTACTCTGCAATCAGCTCTGCGTTAAAACCTATTCATTAAAGGTACAGTACTTGCAGAAAAATGCACTCTTTGCACTTTATAGTTATGCTTGGTGCTGCTAGTCTTTCCTGTCTCCCATTTGGAATCAAGAGAAGTTGCACCTATTAACATGGAGGAGCCGAGGATCTAACGCTATCTCCAGATCTGGTGGTAGCTCCAGAGTTCCCTTAGCACTGTGTGTCAGTAGGTGCAGTGCACTGTACTTTAAGAATAGGGTTCATGCATCATTCCAGAGCCAAATACCAGTAAGGACATCAACTGGACTTGCAACAGTTGCATTTGCATCAGGTGCCCTGTGCAATTACTTTTTTGTGACTGCACTGGTGCTGGAATTCTGCATTATATACTGCATTATGGTGGGATGTTGAGTACACTTGGAATTTAATTAATGCACTTGCACTATATTGAAGATAGGTTTAATTTTAGACAGTGTATCCATTAAAGGAATGAAATTTTTAACTTTACATCCCCTTTAAGTTAGTCTGACGCGATCTGTTACGCATAAAACCATACTGGCACACACTCATAGTATTGTGATTTGCTATGTCCAGTATCTTATCCTTTTTTAACCCTTTGAAAAGCTTTCCTACTACTGACATCCACTGACTGTGGTTGACTTGGGCTGGTTTTAGAAGCCCAAAACTTAATTTACAACATTTTTAGCCTATGTCTTAAGTTAACCTTTAGTTCTCCATTAAGGGCCTAATGGGCCCTAGACATTCTCCAGAGTGGAATGGTAACATCATAACCCCTCCCTCCCATACCTCCCAACATTTTGGAAGTAAAAAAGAGGGACAAAATTTTTTTTCGCAAGTAGTGCGTCTACATTTTTTGACCACGTCCATTTTTGGGACCACACCCCCTAATTACCATGTTCGTTTTACAAAATTTGGCAGATTATGAAAGTTTGAAAATATTTCTCTTGTTACAATTACTTATTTTTTTATCTCAAAAGTGTTACAAAGTATCTCATTTGCACCTGTTAGATGTTCTGGGCTCTTTTACTGGCTGTTTATTGCAGAGAAAAGAGGGACTTTCCAGTACAAATGAGGGACTGCAGATTGAGCTGTCAAAAAAAGGGACTGTCCCTCCAAAAAAGGGACAGTTGGGAGGTATGCAACCCAATCTACTGGGTGTTTGTTATATTTCTACTTCACAGAGTGCTAACTAATCGCAGTTATTAACAACAAAAAGGAGAGCAGCAAATTTAATATAGCCCCACTACATTGCATGAGGACCCAGCCTACTGAAGTAATGAATCCTAAAGCAGCAGCTCCCTTGTCTAATAGTTCATTTGACCCTGGTTCTTAATAAGAATTAAGATTGTTTGAGTTAAGGCTTGCACAATTAAAATGAAAAAATAAACCTTTAGTTTTATGGCTTGTGCTGCAATATAATCCAAATTGTACACAGCTGCCACATTAAGGTACTGATGTACTTAAAATGACTTGTGATATAAAACATCAAGACCTGCTTATTGAATACAAAAGCACTGCTTATGGTTTTATATGGATATGCATCAGCATCTTAAAGAGGCTCAATGTCAACTATCAGAGAAAATGTTTTTGTAATTTGTCCTTAGGGACCCAATTCCTCTTAAAGCATCATTTTAGTTACCCTGTAGTGCTGTGTGTATTGACTGGAAGATTGAAATTCTGCATTATTATGTGACTTTACCAGGTTATGGCAGTTATATAACACAGGCAACAAAGTATTTATGAAACTAATAGAAAATGAAATGTTGCCAACATGAATATTTCTAAAAATATTTTTCAGGCAACTGTTCCAATACATTGCATTGCAGTTCAAACGCATTTAAAAGCTATGGAAGATGTTAATTTAAATTGCATCGTATGTTGTTAAACACTGTATAATACTGCAGGGGCTTCAGAAATCTCAGACCAATAAACAAATTATTATCTTCCATTTATAAAATACGCATATATATTCTGCAGGAGAGTAAAATGATGCCTTTAAAATGATTTTGTTCATGCATCCTAAGTGCTCTCTTGAGCACACTTTCTCTATCCTAAGTGCTCTCTCATGCACACTTTCTCTATCCTAAGTGCTCTCTTGAGCACACTTTCTCTATCCTAAGTGCTCTCTCAAGCACACTTTCTCTATCCATGAATTATTGACATGTTTGTATTTCTGTGCTCTTTGTGCCTTCCTTTGCCTTGAACACCTACAGCAATTGTTTGCTATGGGTTGCTGCTCCTGGGAAAATGTTGTGCCTTTTATTATTAGTGATGGGCGAAACGGGTGCGTTTCGCTTCGCCGATTCGCGAAACGAGTCGCGCGTCGTTTTTGACGCGCGTCGCGTCAAACGCGGCGTGACGCGTCGTTTTTGACGCGCGGCGCGTCATTTTCGGCGCGCGTCACGTCGTTTTTGGCAGTTTCGCGAATTTATTCGCCAGCGGGAATTCGCCGCGAATTCGCCCCTGGCGAATAAATTCGCCCATCACTATTTATTATATATGGGGTGCTAGATTGCAAGTTCCAAAAGAGAACATTGGTGCTACATAAAGGATTATAAAGAAGGCAGAGTCTTACTAGGTGAAACAGAAACAAGGGCATGTTTCTTTTTCTTTACCTCCAGTTAGCATGACATCAGTGTTAGGAAAGATTTTTGAAGGGATAATAAAGGATAAGATACTGGACTTCATAGCAAATAACAATACTATGAGTGTGTGCCAGCATGGTTTTATGTGTAATAGATCTTGTCAGAATAAATTTCTTTTTATAAGAAGGTAAGCAGGGACCTCAATTCTTGGATGGCAGTGGATGTTATTTACTTAGACTTTACTAAAGCATTAGATACAGTGCCACACAGAAGGTTACTGGTTAAATTAAGGAATGCTGGCCTGTAACATAGTATTTGTACCTGGACCAGTGTTGTTAGCAGAGTACTGCAGGGCTCTATACTTGGTCCCTTGCTTTTCAACTTGTTTATTAATCACCTGGAGGTAGGAATTGAAAATACTGTTTCAATTTTGCAGAAGATACTAAATTGTGCAAAACTATAGGTTCCATGCAGGATGCTGCCACTCTGCAGAGTCTAAGTTGGGAAACTGGGCAGCAAACTGGATAATGAGGTTCAATGCAATGTTGATAAATGCAATGTTATGTAGTTTGGCAAAAATAATATAAATGCAAGGTATACACTAAATGGCAGTGTGTTGGGAGTTTCCTTAAATGAGAAGGATCCTGGGGTTTTTATAGATAACAAGTTGTCTAATTCTGGGCAGTGTCATTCTGTAGCTACTTATGCAAATTAAGGTCTGTCTTGCATAAAAAGGGCATAAACTCAATGGATGAAAACATAATTATGCCTCTTTATAGGTTGCTGGCAGTGGCATAACTACCAGGGGAGCAGGGGGTGCAATTGCACCAGGGCCCACTCCCTCTTGGGGCCCACTGGAGAGGCTAGAAGAACTCCAACTCATAGGGGGAGAGCCCAATAGGGGGGCCCGGGTGCCAATCCTGCACCAGGGCCCACCAGCGAGTAGTTACGCCACTGGTTGCTGGTAAGGCCTCAGCTAGAATATGCAGTTCCATTTTGGGCTCCAGTCCTTAAGAGGGATGTAAATGAGCTGGAGAGAGTGCAGTGATGTGCAACTAAGCTGGTTAGAGGGATGGAAGACTTAAATTATGAGTGTAGACTGTCAAAGTTGGTGTTGTTTTCTCTGGAAAAAATGTGCTTGCGAGGGGACATTTACAAATACACTTTACAAGTACATTATAGGATATTATAGAGAAATAGTAAGGGACCTTTTTACCCATAAAGTGGATCACTGTGGATCACCAGAAGAAAAGCACTTACATTTGAAGCATCAGGTGGTTCTTTACAGTGAGGTTGTGCAATGCACTGCCGGGTGATGTTGTGATGGCTGATTCTGTTGATGCTTTTAAGAGGGGTTTAGATGATTTCTTGGACAGACATAATATCAAAGGCTATTGTGACACTAAGCTCTATAGTTAGTATAGATATGGATAAATATAATATATGTGAAAGCATGGAGGGGTGTGTGTATGGATGCTGGGTTTTCATTTGGAGGGGATGAACTTGATGTACGTTGTCTTTTTCAAACCAATTTAACTATGTATCTTAAAGTAGCTATACATTGCCTGAACCACTTGTTTGGCGAGGTTGCCAAACAAGTGGATCTAGGTCCAGTTTGGAAACCTATATTCTGCAATGTATCAGGCAGATCCAATCATTGGCCAATCAGGTCATCAAGTGGGGTCTATGGGCCAGTCGGACAAGAGACGCATAAATGAGCAAATGTGCTCCTCAGCCAACAGGATTTTCAAACCTACCCATTGTTCTGGCTAATTTTTGGTTGGGTGAGCTTCAAACATGGACTGATCATTTGCCGATTCAGACTGGAGGCACTTAGTCAGCAGCTTTTATTGGCCCAGGTATGGACTGCATCGCCACTTACAAAATACTGAAGGATGTAGTCATTTGGGAAGGCAACACCATATTTTTCCTCATAAAACACATTCTGAAACTTTTATTATTACATAATGGATTATCTGCTGATGCTATAAACAAGCTGGTAAAGCAGTTCATAATATTGTAAAACTGTACTTTCAAAGTGTACTTGACATTATATGCCAGTGCGTACTGTATATTGATGCTCTTAGGTTTGCAGGCAGTATATGCTCATAATGAAAGATGACATACTAATGAGTTCACCACTTCTTGGTAAAATAGGAAATCTAGTTAAAAACTCTTTTTAATATATTTACTCCTCAGACAGGAGATGTGCAACATTTATTCAAGCTTGTTAAATGTTACAGTTTTATTTAGTGTCCTATCAAAATGTCTCTTTTTCAATGTTTCTGTTCCATGTTTGTACAATACAAATAAGGGGCAGAGTTACAAAAAAAATCCAGTTGGTGCTGTTTTAATAGTTTGAGAAAAACTCAGCAAAAAAACTCAGACTAAAAAAAAGCAAGTATTCTCTTGAATAGTCGAGAAAGAATCATGAAAAGTTACTAGAAAATACTCAGCAAATAAAAGCTGAAGAGGTTATATTGAAATCTGTGGGAATATTCTCTAACAACTAACAGTTTTTAAGCTGAAATGAGTTGAACAATGTGAACTTTTTCCCACTCACATTTTGTCACCTCTTTTTTGCCTTAATAAAAAAAGGAGCCTGTTGGCTCATATCAAAAGGGGGGGGTATATATTATAATAAAATATGGATATATGGGATCAATTATCCAGAAAACCATTATGCAGAAAGCTCCCAATTATGGAAAGGCCCTCTCTCATAGACTCCATTATAATCAAATAATTAACAACTCTAAAAATGATTTCCTTTTTCTCTGTAATACTGTGCTACTGCAGAGTTTATTTAATATTTACATGATTTAAGGTATGAAGATCCAAATTACAGAAAAAAACTTTTTTTATAAAACCCTATGTCCCGAACATTCTAGATAACAGGTCCCATACCTGTATTTGGTAACAGAAACTCCCAATGACCTGATTTAAGAGTATTCAAGTCCCCAGTCATTCAAAGCCATACAAGAGCTCCTAAACTCTTAAACCTGTGTGCATAGAGACTGTCTAACTGTAGAAAATAAATGCATATAAATAGTTCCAAGTGAAAACAATGCATTCTGAAAATCATGGTTCCTTCCATTTTTTGGAGGACTGTGCAACATCCACTCTGCCTCCTCAATGTTTCCATTCTGTCTTAAGCTTGGATAATCAGTCACTCTGCCTCTTTTAGCATGCTGTTTCTGATTGTGTTTAAGGGAAAGGAAGGAAGAAGAAAGCAAGGGCAAGATGGCAGGAAGAGGAGTGCTTCAAACTTTGAGGAGGCAGGGTTGGCTGTGCAAAATGCTTTTTGAAAAGAAGAAATGACTTTTGTTTCCCAGAATGCATTGCTTTCACTTGGTACAAAGTAATGATTCAGGGATGACTCGGACAGCCTCATGGGGCTGAAATATGGCCAATTCAAGCGTATTTCTTACTTTATGTGGTTTGCATTTAAACAGTGGAATCAGGTATGTGGATATGTATATTGTAGATTGGTATAAAATAGGTATGTATGGTATGTGAAAAATACTAATTAAACATTTACTTTCTTTCATTGCAGATCATTGAGGCGGGGAAGTATCTTCAAACAGTGGCTCTTTCATTCATATATATCATAAGTTTACATGCTTCATTATGACTTTTGCAGGGTGAATTGGGGGTAAAAAGCCACAAGAGACATCCTTCTATGTCATTGAAGTTTCAGCACAATAATGTGAAGCATGCTGCTTGATTTCTCTCAGATCCACTATGAAGACCTAGAATCTAGACTCACAGCCTTAAATCACCTCTAGAAACCAATGTAGAACTGTTAGTAACAACTACACAACTATTGGGTAATGTTTTGGAGCGCTTCAGGGAATGGAATCACTGGATTGGATATACTTCAAACTTCTCAAACATCACTGAGCCTCTCAATTTTGATAATAACCTGGACAACAATCCTGGTATAAAATATATTGGTGGCTTGGATGGTAAATGACTGTAACTGTTCAGAAAGTCTCTGCTGTGCCATTTAAAGCCATAAACGAATTGAGGAAGATATAGAGTGACAACATAAAGTGCTGTATCTCTATTACTTTCTTTAAATTCATTATCAGCTTAAGCTCAAACGTCGCAGACTGCTTTCAATGCATGTCAAAAAATATTTGCACTGTCAGTTCCATTCAAGGTAATGTCATTGTTTGCAAAGTTAGAACAGAAAAATTGCATAGTGGATCATCTAGTTGCTTGCAGTACATCTGAGAATATTCTAACATGGACTCTTCTTCCCCATTACCTTAGTATGAATCCTGCCTCTATACATGTTACTATGAAAAAAAGAAACGTGTATGTATATACACACACAAGTCATCAACAGTTTCCAAATAGAGATACATTTATTTAATAAAGTCTGATGCTGCCTTATAATCAAAGGATTTCATTTTAGGTTTTTCTACATTTGTTAGTGTTCATTAGGCACTTTCAGGCTTAATTAAATTCTCCCAAGGAACTTGCTTTCATTCACATCAATTAAAACATTTAATTATTTTGATTGTTATTTTAACAGTTATTGGAGGAGGGAAGTCAAAAGTTGCATAGAAATTAGTACCTGCAAAATATATAATAGAATTTACCCAACTTCAAATTATATGTTGGAAAGTGGCTTATTGAATTTTATGTTTGTATCATGTATCATTTATCTTTTTTCCCTATAAAAAGTTCTTTCTGTTTGATTTTTTCCCATTTAATTTGTTTTACTATGAAATTTAGTAAAAAAAAAAGCCAATCATGTCAGGTCATTGAAATCTACAGGCTGAAAGCTTTAATATAAATACTATAAAAATTGTATAATTATAAAATATATTTCTACGTGTGTACATGTAAACATTGAAAATAAATATTTTTCACTTACAAATTTCAGT
Organism: Xenopus borealis; assembly: GCA_024363595.1. Taxonomy (NCBI): domain Eukaryota; kingdom Metazoa; phylum Chordata; class Amphibia; order Anura; family Pipidae; genus Xenopus; species Xenopus borealis. The sequence goes on along the minus strand of CM044432.1, from coordinate 154,688,393 downwards.
AAAAATATTTTGATAATTTAATATGATGGAAGTAAGTTTGCTGGTAATAAAGGAATGAAAGGATATCTGTTCACTTGTAGGTCAGAGCTAACAAACAAAGCATCAATGTCTTACTTACAAGTTGATAAAATATATGTTACATTTTACACATTGTATAGTTGATTTTCTCCAGTTTTTTTTTACCATTAATAGGAGGTTTCATTAAAGGTTTAGATAAAAAAATAAATCATCAATTGTGTGGAACTGCAAACAGCTTCATTCTCTAGCTGCACAGCTGCTATAACTGTAGCTCAAACAATACATAGGATGCCTATGTCAGCATTCAAGCCATACTTTAAAAACCTGTAAATGTTTTTAAAGTAGTTCTGAAAATTCAGTGGTGCAGTGCCTAGGTAAACCTTGCAGATGCCCCCCCCCCACCCAGCATTTTTAATTTCTCATTATAAATATGGTAGAACCTTGGTTTTACATAAACTAAATTTGAAACCCATATCTAATAATCCCATGTTTTTATCCCGCAGTGTAATTTTTGTTCTTTTTTATAATAGTCCTCTTTTCTTATTTTCCATTTACCTTATCACTTGTTCCTCATGCTTTAAATGTCTCTCTGCCTTTCTTCTCTCTTCACCTTCTGTCTTAATACTTTCTCCTATTTCCCATACTCTTTCTCCTCATCTCTGATTGCACCATTCACCTCTCCTTTGCATCCAGTTTTTGGTTATTTCCTACTCCTTATACCCTCTGTTCCTTTTATTTTTCTCCATCTCCATACCACCAACCACCTCCATTCTCGGCTTTGTAATGCTGAAATAAAATCTAGTTTGTCTGTAAACTGACAGAGTGTCCAAGGCACCTGCCTTGTCTGTCTAGCATTAGTTCTGGCCTTGTAATGTATTTTTAATCCTTCTAAACTATTAACAAATAGGCCCCTAAATGTTTATTTCACATTTTCTATTTCATCGATACAATGGTAATGATACTATTGAGGGATTGACCTGTTGATTTTGAATATATGAGACACCATGGTTGATGTGCCAAGTTTAACAGCCATGCACCAAGTGTGACTTTAGGATCAAGATCTCCAAAACAGATATTTTATGAATAGTTAATGTATGAAGAAATGAAATGCTGGTACATAAATAAATGTATAATTTTGCAGTTATTTTTCAATAAAATGGAATTTTAACTTTTTGATAAAAATAAGTGCTATTGTTTTATATTAGGAGAAATGTTTTGTGATGTTGTTTAAGAATGTGTCTTAGACACATTGTAACCCTTTTTTAATATCTGAATCCTGAGAACAAAGCAAAAGCAGCTACCTTCCAGTGAAACGTACTCCACTAGGAAAGCGATAGTGTCATAATTTATTACTCTCCTATGAATCCAATCATATATTTATAAGTTATAGGGATTTAACTACTTCAGCACGTTCTAAGTTGTTGGTAGAAAAACTTATGGGGGTGACTTTCCATTTCTAAAATTATTACATTTATGAAATTGTATGCAAATGCATCAACATCAGTTCACTTGAATTAATTCACTTAAAATTGTCTCTATATTTAATATTTAAAACTGGGTGATCCACTTTGCACCCAACATCAGTAGTTTATTTGAGCTTAATAATGGGCAGCATTCCATTAAATATTTGGATACCAAAAAAAAAATCAACAGATAAGAGTGACTTAAAATTGTATTGTACTGTATCATTTGGATTTAAAGCTCACAAAATGTGGCATTGCTCATTTCCTTTATAGATTTGAGTTTACACTTATACTCAAATTAATGTACTATTTTGTAATCAGAGTATATTGCTTCCCAGACTACTTAAAGGTAAGACTAGAGGAATGCAGACAAACAAATCCAAAGAAATAAAACCAGATGAACAATCTATTACTAAACTCATCACTTCACACAGTGGGTCTAGGTGTGCATGCCCCAGACCTTCAACTTAAGGAGTATGCAATGTATACTGTCCCTCTAACCTGTCCTATCCTGCTACACTGCTGCTCCAGGTCTGTCTACCATCTTGCACCCTTGCTTTGTCATTTAAATTGTGCTGTCCCTTTGCACTCTAATTCTGTTTGAGCTCCAATATCCTATTTGTCCTTGTAGCACTTGAAAGCTCTTGAGGGGCTTACACATATTGCTCAAGGACCATAGAGAGACCTTTGAATGTAAATTTGGCAGTTAGAACCTGAAGAGCATTCTTTTCTCCAATCTAAGATATTGTGAGGCTTGCTGTGAGACTCTTCATTTTCTGTTGGAACTTAACCTGCCTCTTATGTTTCTGATGAAAAAAGTCAAAATTTCTTTTATAATTAAAATGCTACTTCTCTACTACTCAGATTTCCTAGTAGCCTCTATATTTTTAACTTAATGCTCTATTAATCCTATGAAAACAAGCTTTACAGTCTTTCTGTTGTCAACCAATTAATTTTTACCTAATTCAATTTCAGTGATGTCTTCTCTGTCAGAAGCTGGTTTCATTTAAAGAAAGTTTGACTTAGGGTAGTAGATGGTAATCAGATCTAAAGCAATTTGGTTATCATCTGTTTTCCATTGAGTCTGTCAGCCTTTCTATTTTCAATTTAGCTGAATTTTATGCTAGAGCAATTTCTCATGCACACTGATTGCTGTTTGTTCATGTCACAATGTGATGTCAAAAACTGTCAGACGTATGACCAAAACAAGAATGCCAATGCAAATATTTTGTTCAATATACCATGTAAACCAAACATTTGCAAATTAAAGAGATGCTGTTATCACACCATTACCCTCTTATTATACCAACTGGTTCAGAGTTCATATAATTATATATCCATGAAATGTATTGTTTAATATTCTTCCTTTGCTAAAATGTCTAATTTATATTTTCAGTCTCATTGTTAAATCAGCCATAGGTATCTCCAAACAGCAGTGTAGTAAAACTTAATGAACCTTTCTCTCTAAACCTTCAGATAATGACGCATAGCATCTCTCGCCCAAACAGTTTCAAGGTCAATGATTGGGTGACCAAAAACTCATCACTAGCTACTCATAATACAGTAATATTATCAGAATATTGGAAACTGCTAGGGGAATCTGTAAGACTCTCAGATTTGTTGCACATGATTTTACAAACACACATACAGGAAGCAACTGTATTTCTGGTTGTTAGTAAAAAAAATGCAATGTATGCATTATATTTTTATATATTTTATAGATTTATAATCCCCTGCAATAGTAAGCCACATAACAAAGGCACTTTCTTGTGAAGAGTTGAGTATGAAAGGGGTCCACAACCTTATTAACCCATTAGTTGCATTCAAATGCAAAGAGTTGGGTAACAAGACAAGCATGAGAAAAGCCCATGGGGTGCCAAATAAGGGCTGTGATTGTCTTTTTGGTAATTGACATCCTACCTGATGCTCTGTTTGCCAGAAAACATGGGTTCTATGCAACCAAGCTTGCCTTCAAGCCTGGAATTCAAAAATAAGTACCTGCTTTGAGGACACTATGAGGAGCATTCAAGGGGTTGGTGAGCAACATAAATACAAAAAAAGAGAAACTTGTGAGGAGGGGAGTTGTAGTTCCACAGTAATTGAATCCCTTCCCCCAAACCCACTTGCAAACCTGTTCAGGTTCCAACTCCCAAATGTAATAAAATAGTTATGACTAAATGATAGTTAAAATTTTACTTTTAATAAATCCAGTCTAAAAGCCTTAACTGCAACCAAATAAAACACTGGGCCAAGCCCACACTGTACACCAAAATATAGACAAACTCACTCCTCCTTAGTTTGGAGACAGTGTGGGACACGTTTCCCTAAAAACACGTGATTAAAACTACAAGCATTAGGTGGACTGATAGTATCAATATGTAGCTGTAAACATTAAATAGTCAGGCCATCTAATTTGACCTTAGTTAAGTACAGCTGAACACAGGACCCCCAAGCTCCCACCCATCCAAATCATACCCCAATCACTGCGGTTCTACCTGTCTATGTGGGGAGCAGGTGGGGGCTTGTCCCCTACCGTCCTTAGTCAATTACAACTGGCACCAGACACCCAGATTTCCACCCATCCAATTCCTTCCCCAGTCTCAGTGGATCTACCTGTCTACGTGGGGTGTGGATGGGAGCTGGTCCCCCTCTGTCCACCTATGCCGCCCAACATAAAGCCATTGGTTGAGGATCACTGTTATAGTGTAATACATAGACAGAGTGACTTAAAGGAGTAGCTCACTTTTAAGTTAACTTTAGATATGTTATAAATTGGCCAATTCTCAGCAACTATTTTTTTGTTTTTTAATTATGAATTTCAACTCTGAAATGTATCCCAACAATACAGCTTTTGTATTGGTAACTAGTATAGCAGTGTTGGACTGGGCTGGCTAGTTTTCATTTCTGGACAAACCAGTTCAACTCTGCTAGGATCATATACTGAACTTGTTGACAGACTGCAAAAAAACAACTGTTTTTGATTTCACAGTTTTAATAGTGAGTAATACACAATAAACATTTGTTTGTACAACTGTGTCACCTAAAGCTTCTTGGCAAAGCTTTATTTATAGACCTGAGCATTTCAGTCTTCAGACTAGTGTCAATGGCAACATTTTTGAACAATGAAATCCCTGACAGATGTGCCATATTTTACAAGAAGTGATACCTTAGCATCTTATCTAATCTCTTTTCCTACATTTATTATATGCCATCATCTCTAAACCTTAGATAATTAAAGTTATTTGCCCAAGGTCACAAGCAACATGATTCAGATCAATCTATACAGTGTCATAAGGTGCATTGTATCACAAATTAAGTCTAGAGACAGTTTTATCACAATCAATATTGAAATAATGTCAGAAAGTGAGAATAAGGTGAAGTAACATTACAGGACAAGGAGAACACAGATTTACACTGGAATTCTTAAACAAGTTGAAGATGTTACTACAAAATAAAGACACTGTGTCACGGTCGGCACCCTAAACCAGAACTGATGCCAAGTTCCCTGGTCTCGGCTTCACCAGTAGTGTGACCGCCTTTGGCTTCAGGAGGACCCCTCTGCTACTCAGATGCCACCTGGACTTATCGAGAGGAGCAAGGCGAGGAGTTCTGGCAAGCAAAGGGGCACGACAGTTATTAAAGTCAGTTAGGCCGAAGATCACGCTACAATAGGATAAGGCAAGAGGGTAGTGTGGCAGGCTGGGTCGAGGCATAACTAGGATCGTCAGGCAAGGGTCAAATCCGGGTAATCAATCAGAGGCAGAATCGGAGTCAATAACAGGCAGAGGTCAAACCAGAATGTCAATCAGGAGGTTTAAGCAAAATCAAGGTCGGTTTCAGGCAAGGGTCAGGTTCCAGAGATCAGAGTAGTCAAAACAGCCAGGCAGGGTATCAAACAGACTAGAAGCTTTTCAGCACAAAGTACAAGGCACCAGGAACAAAACATATAATGGGCAGTGAATTGCAGCAAAAGGTCCCATTAAATATTTGAATTTGGCGCCATTGCACGCTGACATCATCACGTCAGCACGCCTTCACCTTTAAATAAATGCGCCGGGAGGAGCGGGTGTCCCCGCCGAGGTTGCGGAAGGCGTCCCTGCCGTCCCCCGACTAGACAACAGGGTGAGTTCCTTACACACTGCTTGACTTTTTGAAATGTAAAAAAATGTTTTGAGCTCAACAAAGCAAACTGTCATGTATTCAGCATGTATACGAAAAAGTGTTATGGGAGCAAGAGAGAATAAAAGGATAGCTTAAATATCAATTTAAAAGAATCAAATAGGATAATGTACATAGATAAAACAAAACTGTGTTTGAGTGGCATTATTTTGGTAATTTCCCACCATTTCTATAATGGGGAAGCTACTGAAATGCAAAGCTGTCCTTATTTTTAAACAATTTGCATTCTTTAAAAAAACTATTTGTCTTTTGGATTAGCAAGTCAAAAGTGGACAGCTTACCAAAGTATATACTTTTGATGCAGTTGACTGGACACAAGATTTGGAATCCAGAGGATAATGATCGCAATAAGCAAGTTCAAGTCTCTGGGAAACCCTGACGGCCATTGCACACACTGTCTTCCTTCCAGTGTGCAAACTAGCAAGATGTGATGGTGTTCTCGCAGCTGTGATGAGCAGGTGGTGGGTGGACAAGGGCACAGACTAGAAGGCAGAAGAGGTATGTTCCTAGCACCAAATTTTTGCACCATAGGCATGTGCTTCTTCTGCCTACTTTTAGTTCCAGTCATTCAATATGCAAAATTACATAGTGCAACTCAAGCATCTCGTATCCATGGGTCTAATGACTATGTATAAGTCATAAGGCTACTATACCAGATCCTTAGCAGTCCTGTGACATCACTGAATCAGGGTCTTTGCAACTCCTCAATGGCAAATAATTGGCACAGCATGTATACCTTCCAGCAGTTGTTCGCTTGACATGTGAGGATCTATAACCATAATTCCCCCACCATGCAAAGTGGTGCAGTCTAGAAAATCATGACAATACATGCCAAACACATATATAATATGAGCCATGAGTGGATGCAATTAAAGCTTACTGACAGGAAGTAACAGATAATGATGAATTGTCATAGCATTGAATTATAACCTCTATTACTCAGTCTCCTCAAAACATTACAAGCTGCAACAAATAAGAGACCCAAAGAAATGCATAATGAAATGCATTAAAACACCAATGGGTTATTTATTAAAGTCTGAATGCCAAAAACTCAAAAAATTTAAAAGATTTTAACAATAACATAATTGTTTTGTGTGATTTATTATACCCCAAGGATGGAAAAAGTCAGAATGTGAAAATCCAGCATCTCAGAACTACCAAGGTTTTATATAAGTCAATGGGAGAAGTTCCTGAAGATATCCTGATCTGAACTGGGTTTCATGCAAAAATATGGAAATTTTGTGGTTTTTGGGTGGAAAATCTGAAAAATTCATACCATTTCAATTTTCACACAATTGTTTTCAAGTTTTTTTGGGGGGGAAATGTATTGATAAATAATAGTAAATAAACCGTATTAAATAAACCGTATAGATTTGGTGGGAGTATATTTCAGAAAACAATGAAATAAATTAATATTTTGATAAATAAACCCTCAAATGTCACGAAAGTTTCAAGCTTAGCCTAATAAGCTAAACTTTGTGTTGGCTTTCTGGTGCACTACATGCCTGTGTCCCTGTTGTTGAGCTGGTCCTCACCAACATCTCTGACTAAGCCCTAACTAGATTCCCTCAATTTCTGGCATTTGCTTTGTTTTTCTTGGTCTGTGTCTCAGATTCCCACCTGTCCAACTATACAGTATGTGTACACACCATCTACCATTCAAGCCCAGGGGCAGGCTATATCTTCATTCCTTAGTCATTCTTTAGTTAGTCGTTCCTTACAGAAATACCAAATCTTATAAGAAGGAACCATCTTTTATCACACCCACAAGTTTATTTTTTCATTAATTTTAAATCAAGTTTAATCAATTTAATAACATTGTGTCATTAATTATTATTAGCATTGCTGTCATTATGTGGAAGGATGAAGAAATTTTCTAGTTTTTGTGGGAGTGATTAAGCACCTATAACCTAGTCACAAGCAGCAGTTTGCTTCTGTCTATTTTGAGGGCAACTTTCACAGTGGCTGAAGTCTTATAATAATATCCACATATTTTAGTATAGTGTTAAAACTATAGTTTTATAGGGTAATAGAAAATTATTCATTCAGGATGTTGATATAATTGGAAAAGAAGCTGCTTCGTATGTATATATGAATGTATAACTTTATTTTTAAAGCGCTGTTAAGGAGCTGCAGCTCTGTACAGTGCATAAAAGTACAATATTTATTAAAGTATATATGGGGACGACAAATCACATAATAAATATACACAGATCATAGGACAAAGAGCTATGTGGTAGGAGACATAATGGGAAGGAGGTCCCTGTCCCATAGAGCTTCCAGTCTAAGTCTAAACGTTTAGATGTTACACGTACCTTAAAGGAACAGTTCAGGGTAAAAATAAAAACTGGGTAAATAGATAGGCTGTGCAAAATAAAAAATGTTTCTAATATAGTTAGTTAGCCAGAAATGTAATGTATAAAGGCTGGAGTGACTGGATGTCTAACATAACAGAATACAACACAACATCCTGCTTTTCAGCTCTCTAAATCTGAGTTAGTCAGCGACTTGAAGGGGGGCCTCATGGGACATAACTTTACAGTGAGTTTGTCATCGATCCTCAGCATTCAGCTCAGATTCAAAAGCAACAGTTATGACCAATGTGGCTATCCCTCAATTCACTGATTGGTTACTGCCTGGTAACCAGGGTAACCAGTCAGTTGAAACAAAAGAGAGCTGAAAAGCATGAAGTAGTGTTTTGTTCTGTTATGCTAGACTTACAGTCACTCCAGTCTTTATACATTACATTTTTGCCTAACTAACTATATTGAAAACATGTTTTATTTTGCACAGCCTACCTATTTACCCACTTTTTACTTTTATACTGAACAATTCCTTTAACACATATTACTCACTAATTTAAGCTGTCCTTACAGTGATGATAATTAGTAAATTAGTGAGTAATATAAAGAATATACGTATATAAGGAGAAGGAAAACAAAAGCTTGAGCATGCTTAGTTTGCTCATCTCTCCCTCTACCCTTCCCTACTGTAATCTGAGCCCAGTGCTATGAGTGAGCATGGAAAGACTCAGACAGGAAGAGGTCACACCAAGCTAATGTGGCAGCTGCTATCCTAGAGCTTCTACAGCTGTTTACTCAGGTATGATAAAGCATTCTGCAGAAATAAACTGCTAAATATAGGGTCAGATTTATTAAGGGTCAAATTTAAAAAAAAAATTATTTTTTTTACATAACTCTAAAATTTGACCTTTGATAAATAACCCCCTAAGTAAATGACCCCCTACATGTAGTTGACAACTTCCTACGATTGCTTTGCAAATCCCAACATTCCTGAAATAATCAATGCAGCGTTATATTTAAGTTATCTGTTAAATCAATCCCAGCAATAACAGTTCTCACCCCTGCACATGGAACTGCAGTCGCTGGAACTCAAACAAAACAGTAAGATTAATAGCAACTATGCATCATAACCAAAGATAAAATCATTCCCCGGTCAATACCTGAATTCTTCCAGCTCATACTGTACCTAAAATCTAAAAAAATTACTATGACCAAAACATTGTATAAAATCTCATAAAGTTACCAATATTGCACCTCCGTGCCAAATAATTACTCCCAATGTATCCCAACACTACTTATTTAAATTTTTCTTCTTTTCTTTGGACTTTTCAGTTCTTCTTTTTAATTGATTCCAAAAAAATTAAAACATTTTAAATTGAAGAAAATGTTCATTTGTTTATTTAAAAAACTTTTTTCAAAAACAATAACACTTTAAAAAAGCCTCTTCCTAACATGCTTTAAGGCACCAAAGGTGCTTGCAATCCTCATTTATCCTTCTGCCAGAATTTTCCCAGCGGTGGCTTACCCACGTCATTGCTCTTTGGGTCATCACACTGGAAATCCAAGCAGTTCCAAGGCACATATGTATGAAGACCATAGGTGTAATATAATGCAGTAGGATGCGGTATTTGGATCACTTTCTGAAAGATGTAACGTCAACCTCTTATTTGAAATCGACATATACAGCTGTGAAACAGAAACATTTTCACTAATTTCACAAGAAATTATAGATATTCAAAAAATCAATTGCAGCAAATTTTCAGTAATTACAGTAGCATCTAGCATCCGTCTGGATCAACTAAACTAGGTCAGCCCTGTGGAGCAGTTCCTGAGAATATGCAAATTGAGGTATAGGCACGAGATTTGTATAGAAGTGAGCACAAAAAAGGTAAGATTTATAGTACTTGGAATTGTGTCACCTGCCAAATGGAATATGTTATCTCTGCAATGTAGTCCATGTTAAATTTAAATGTGATAAAAGTTACTGTACTACTTTTTGCAACCTTAACATAATTTACTGGGCCCCAATGACCCGTAGGCCAGTGTAGGGAAGCAGGGGCTTGACTGGGCTAGGAGGGGCAATCCCTTACTCTCTAGGGACGGGCTGTGATTGGCCAGTTCGTATTTCCAAGGCTTTTCAGAGAGAAGCAGAACCATGCAGGGCAACCCAAGGCTTACCTTTCAGACGGCGCAGGACATCAGAAGGAGAAGCAGATCGCTTGTTGTCACAGTTTGTGGAGGGTACTGGTACACGGAGCCCGAGGGCAAGTTAAAATTTGACAAGGAGTGGATGTAGTCTGGCAAGCATACGGTCCTGTTGCATAAGGTAGGCAGTCCGGTTAAGGGCTAGAGACAAAGTAGGCAGGAATCAGTTGGGAGCAGAGTCAGTCCTCTTGGAGCGAATAACACAAGGTTTTGGGTTAAACCCAAACAGGGGTGTTGTGTCAAAAGGTGTACAAGACAGATTGATGCTGGAGTTTTAGGGGAAAATACTGCATTATTGGTAAGAAAAATGTCATATTGCGTCTGAGTTGCATTTTGCACATTGCACTTACTGTTGTTGACCACTCATTTCTTTAAATGGAATAGTTAAATGATTTTACATTTTCTATACGTGTCTTTTTACATCAAGGCTGCCATACTGAGAAATACAATTGTGCCCATGAGCCCTTTAAAGTAATATTTCATTGCACCAAGATAAAGCAATACTTTTCTTTCAATAATTACACTAAAAACTGTATGTTTTGATCATCTCCTTCAAATTGTCCTCTCCTTCAATTATTAAAAAACCTGAAGTTAAAAAAAATCCCTAAACTCATTTAAATGAATCATGATTTCTATAAAGTATAGTCTCTAATGAATGCCCTTGAGCTGCGGATGAAAAGGTCTCTGGCACAATTTCTGCAATTCAGGTTATACTGACATTGTTTTGCTAATTAAAGTAATGTTCATACTTTTAGGTTTCTGAAGATACAGTATCTCTTTAGAGAGGTATGGTAGCACAGTAAAACAAGCTTTTTTTAATGTAGAAGTGAAGTGACATTTTGCTTGTTAGAAATTCATAAGAACTAATGGACTAGTTAGTATGACAGGTCTTGGATTAAATGAATGGCCGATATGAATAAGTAGAGAAGTGTTGGCTGAGTTGAGATGGGATTGTAATTCAAATTAACGGTGTGCTATCATTAAACTGGCACTGCAGTTTTCCTTAAACTGAGGGGGAATGATAAGTAGTGTTGTCGGATGATTGAGGAGTTACAAGCTGTGAATTGTGCCCTTATCGAGTCTGTACCAACCCATCATTCTCTGCTCACGCTGACAGACAGCAAGTGAAGGATTGAGCTTCAGTTGGTGGTCTGTGAGATTGATCAGAAGATTAAATGGTTGCTACAGGGGAGCAATAGAAGAGGTAATTTGCTGCAGCAACAGAAGTCAGCACAGATATATCCTATAATAGAATTTTTGTAAATGTGCTGTTATATAAAGGTTAGCAAAAAGAAAAATGTTTTTGCAGTTTGCAATTTCCTATTTGGTTCTAGAATTTCTCCATAATACACAGCTACCTGTGTAGAGAGACCTGATATCTAGAATGCTCAGGACCTGGAGCTTTCCAGATAAGAGGTCTTTTCAAAATTTGGATTGTCACATCATTAAAGGAAAACTAAAGCTTAACTAAGGGCAGAAATGTTGTGCATTGTGTTTTGGGTTTCTGTACCGGCCCAAGACAACCACAGTCCTTTCGCAGTAAAGTCCTATGTTTCCAAAGATGCCCCAGTAGCTCCCCATCTTCTTTTCTGCTGATTCACTGATTCACATGCTCTGTGCTGCTGTCACTTACTGTGCTTACGAACCAACTCACAATATACAGTACACATAGAATAGAAATGTCGAAATATTTTAATAAATGTCACACATAATTTAACATCAGCCTTGTAGCATCAGCTTATGACAGACAAACCTAATTTTCTGCTTGACGATTTGCAATGACCCCTAATCTTAGCTTCTCAGCAGATGTGCAAAGCACACTGAGCATGTTCATGTCACCGTGTCACTGTGACAACTTTGGATTCCAGTAAGTATTAAAGGAGAACTTAACCCTAAAAAATTATTTGGCTAAAAATGCCTTATATTTTATATAATGAACCTATTGCACCAGCCTAAAGTTTCAGTTTGTCAATAGCGGCAATGATCCAGGACTTATCACAGGGGTCACCATCTTGGAACTCACATGCTCAGTGAGCTCTGAGCAGCCAGTGAAAGGCTAAGCTTAGGGGTCGTCGGAAATTAAATCTGAAAAAGGTTCTGTGTAGCCCGAAACATCGCTTTTCCAGGTCCTGCCATTGTTCCAATAAAGACATTTTTATCTACAGAAAAGACTTGTGGTGCTGTACTTCAATCAATATTTACATTAGGATTGGAAGGTGGCCAGTTAAGGGTATGTACACCAGGACCCACAAACCTAATAGCAAATGGGAGCTGATTCTACCAATTAAGCATAGCAATTGCATCACCTGGTTTCACTGACAGATATAATAATAATAACCTTTTTGTTTATAAATATACTGTTAAATATTTATAAAATTCAGGATAATAATGTAAAACTGCAGCCTTCCAGGATCACAATCATAGATTTTCCTTATAATCTATAAAGGGCCAATACATCAATGAAATTAAACCTTTCTCCAAAAACACAAACTTTGTGATGCTATGGCTTGTAGAATAGTTCATGATAATGATGTTTTTTACAGCAGGGTACCTGATGGGGTCATAATGTCACAATGTTTTAAGTCAGCCATAAACCTGAATACAGGGAACTTGTATGAGTAGCCATAGAAAAACAATAATAAAATAGAATTTGAGTGTACAAATGACAGAAAGACCATTTAACCGATAGACCGTATGCTACATTTCTATCTTCTAACAAAGCTGGTTGCCTCAGAACATGTTGTAACCACCCAAAAAGGTAAGTCCGTAGAGGAACTGTAATGAAGTGCACAAAAAAGGGATAGTGTCATGGGAAATCATGGGAAACATAGTGCTACTCCAGAAGAATTCTTCACCGAACCCTGTTTTGAAATTTGAAATCTGACTAGGGACTATACATAATTAGTTAATTAGTTTCCCAGGTGCCCTCAGTCACGTGACTTGTGCTCTGATAAACTTCAGTCATTCCTACCCTTTCCCCATAGCAGCATATCAACAGAACAATTGGACTGTAACAAAATAACAGTGTCACGGTCGGCACCCAATACCAGAACAAGTGCCAAGCACCCTGGTCTCAGCTCGTGCTTCAGCAGTAGTGTGACCGCCTTTGGCTTCGGGAGGAGCCCTCAGCTTACTCAGATGCCACCTGGACTTATTCGAGAGGTGCAGAGTAGGAGTTCTGGCTAGCAATGGGGCACGACTATAGATAAGTCTTTAAGGCCGATGGTCACGGTACAGATAGGAGTAGGCAAGTTTGTGGTCAAACAGGCTGGGTCGAGGCAGGCAGATAACTAGGATCATCAGGCAGGCAAGGGTCAGAACCGGGTAATCAATCAGAAGGATGAGGCAGAATCAGTAGTCAATAACAGGCACGGGTCGGGATACAGATATTCAGAATAGTCAAAGCCAGGCAGGGTCAAAAACAGGAATCAGGAACAAACAGAAGCTTAAAGCACAGATAAAGGCACCAGGAATAAACCTATCACGGGCAGGGAATCAATGTCAAACACCCCTTTAAATACCCCTTTAAATTTTCAAACTTGGTGCCATTGCGCGCTGACGTCATGCGCCAGCGCGCCTGCGCCTTTAAATAGCCGACGCGCAGTGCGTGCGTGCACTAAGAGGCAGCGAGCAGCTGAACGGAGCGGCGGGCGTCCCCGCCGCACCACTAGACCACCAGGGTGAGTCACCGTTACAAACAGCTCCCTGACACAAGTGGCAGATTTACTATGGTTCAAATGGCAAATTCAAATTTTTTTAATTGTTTTGGTGGAAACTCACAATTTCAAATTCAAAACCACAACTCCAATTTGAATTTGAATGTGAGAAAATAGTTCCAATACTTCGCCACCTGCCAAATTCATGTAGAAGGTGTGGTGTTTATACAAATGGCCTGCAGGTGGCACTGTACAACTTTCTGTACAACTTGAAAGTGAAAGTAAGACTTACTGATGTTATGTAATGGCTGCATGACCTGCTAATAAAGTACTGTTATACTCTCCTCATCCTCGGCTACCAAACACAACAGAAGGACTGTTGAACAATCTGAAGATGTTAATAGCCATTTGAGTTTTTTCTTAAATAACCTCCCATTCGAGTTATGATTACAGACAAATTTATTAGCGTTAAAAAATTTAAATAACTTCCAAATTTGACCTTTGATAAATAACCCCCAAGGTAACAGCTCCCTGGTAGATATGGCAATAGCACTAAATAGTAAAAATCCAAGTCCCACCGCAACTGCTCCAGTTACACTGAGTATGTGTAACAACAGCTCATCTGAAAGCAGTTTTGTTGTAAAGAGTTGGCTCTTTCTGAAAGCACAGAAAATATCTGATCGGTCAAAAATATCTCAGATGACTCCCTACACACTAATATTACAGCAAAAAAACTTTGTTGATTCCGAAATAACATTTTATATACTGTATATACTATAGTGATTTGCAATGTAAACCATCTCATTTAGAAATAAAAATGACACCATAAAAATGATGGTAGACTTCCTTTAATATTAGAACAAGATATTAGTACAATGTAACTAGAAAATTACTGGCAAATAGAAGCAATTAAAGATATATAACACCTGTCACACAGTAAGTCAGCCTACTCACCACGTTGATTCAGGGTTAAGGCTAAATATATTGTTTCAATGTAGGAGTACACTTCCGCAGTTGATTCAAATTTGTTTTAAATCATGATGGAGAAAAAAACAAATCTCAAATCTGCCAAGGTAATGTAGAAGTCAATGGCAGATGTTATGTTCACATTTAGAATATATCATGATCTGCACTGGGATTTGTAATGACTAATTTCTTTTTCGAGCAATAATATGAAAAAAAATTGAGTTTTCGGTCATCAAGTCCAAAAAAAACATACAATTCGAATTTGCAATTTTTCCTGCACCAGATTTTTCTAGTAAATTTATTGATAAAAACATAAAAAAATGTGCACAGGAGTTTGGTCGAAGTGGTTTTAAGAAAATAGTGAACCATTTTATTAAATAACTTTCATTGTGTTGAGGAACATTTAGAATTTGATTTGGTTAAACAAATTCAGAACAATATAACACTAGTCAGAAATATCTGAAGAAAAATGATTTACACAATACACTTTGGCATGTACTGTAATATATAAATAGTCACCAACATTATTTTTGACAGCTTTTATTATCTTCTACTTGTAAAACATCAAACTTTAATTATTGTGGTTTTTGACATCAAATATGATCTGTTATTTCTCTAGCATTAAGGCACATCTATATCTCTGCTGCTAGGGGCTCTTAAAGGTGACTAAAATGGAATGATTTCATGAAATAATTCATGAAAATAACCTTCTTTTATGCCACTATGCATTAACAGTATAAAATCAATTGCAAGATGAAACCAATGCCCAAATGGATTCAGAGTTGTGAAATTCATACCTTCAGTTTGTATTAAGATCAGTGCAGACACATTTTACGGAGTTGCAAAACATATTGGTAATTGTTAGATTACATTTCAGAATTAACGCTATTGTACATGTGTCTACCTCATTGCTCTTTTCCAAAATGATAGGAAGCAGAATATTGTTCATGTGCCAGTACTGTTGCTTTCAAAAGCCCTTAAACAATTATTTTTGTGAAAAGAGAAAATAATATGTCATATAGAACAAGCCTCCTTAATACACATGGTATGGGAATGCACAAATCTGGCTGAGTATTGGTCACTAATACTCAATAAAATAGATGAGGTACTAGAGGTACAAGTCCCCAGAACACAAAAGGTCTGCTTGTTCGGTATAGGTCTCAGAGACGCATTTACAAATACCCAAAGCATGTTTATTAACAAATGTTTATTTATGGCTCGGAAACTAATCACAAGGAAGTGGAAAGATTCTCTACCCCCTACGGTAACACAATTTATATCAGAGACAAAACAGTTATGTGTTATAGAAGCCCTAATTTATAAAACCAGAGGCAACCCCAAAATACATGGGAAAATATGGGGAAAATGGTTAGAGAACGAACCTTGATAAAAGAAACAACACACATTTAACTCTGAAGTGATGTAACTGTCTTTATTATGTAAAATATAGAACAAAAGTAAATAATTGCAAATGTAAAATTTGGCTTGACTTCATGTATAACAACAGTGCTTGATGTTATGGAATCCTGTAACTGCTATTGTATGTTAAATAAAACTGCCTGAATTAAAAAAAAAAGAGAAAATAATTACCTTCCCTGTTGGTGCTTTAAAGAATAGCAGAAAACAAAATAGTTGTCTTTTTTTCATGGTTACTCAATCATTTTTCCTACCAATACAAACAGATGGGACTAACTAAGTATGACATTCATTGGAACTTCCACAATACAGAAGGGCACACCACAATGCTCCCTTATCAGTAGAAGCATATTGCCTACACTGGGTAGTACTTAATGGGGCAGACTTACTAAGGGTTGAATTCCGAAGTTAAAAAACTTAAAAATTCAAACATCCAATTTTTTTCGATCAAACAGGTCAGTTTTTGATCAAATAAAAATTGCTTGAATCGTTCAATTTGCATTGGTCGATTCGAGAGATTCGAACTATTTAGCCCAAAAAATTTAGATTTTCCAAAAAATCTCCAAAAACACTCCTTAAAGGTTCTAGGAGGTCCCCCATAGGCTAAAATAACAATTTGGCAGGTTTAAGGTGGCAAAGGGTCGAATTTGAAATTTTTAAAGAGATAGTACTTCGATATTCAAATGGTTGAATTTTTTCAATTCGAATAAAATTTTTTCTAAATAATCAAAAATTACTTTGAAGTTCAAATTTTTTTAATTCTAATTTTCACTTTAACCCTTAGTACATCTGCCTCTATATATTGAATCAAGCAGGCAATGCATTTCTCTACAGTTTATGAGATAGTGGGTTTAGTACACTAGGGACCAGATTTATCAAGGGTCAAAGTGAAAATTTTAAGTAAAAAAATTATTAAGGTAATTTTTGGGTACAAATAGGCCAAAATTCGATTCAAATTGAAAAAAATTTGAAAGGGTAAATTAAAGGGTTTGTTGACCTTCCAAACATTTCAGTTCAGTTGTTTTCAGATTGTTCCCCAGAAATAAAGACTTTTTTCATTTGCTTTCTATTATTTATTTTTTTCCAAAATCCATGTTCATGTTCGAAAACGGTAATTTTTGATCGAAAATTCCCCCCCCAAAAAATTTGATGGTCAAATTTTTTTAATTCGAAATTTGACCAATAGTAAATCTGCCCCTAAAAGTGGCCATACACTATAAGATCCACTTATTTGGAGAGGTCACCAAACGAGAGGATCTCTCCCCCAAGATGCACAGCAAAGCAGGCAATATCGGGGTAATCTGATCGTTTGGACCTAAGCCCAAAAATCTGATTTTAATGATGGGAATAGGATAAGGACCACATAAACTTGCCAACGTGGTCCACAGTCGAATGGAAAAATTAAACTTGCAGAGTATCATCTACCTGCATTTTGGCCAGATATTGGTTGGGGAAGCCCACCAGAGGGCCCCATACATGGCAGATAAACTGCAGAATCATTCTAAAGGACCTGAATCAGCAGCTTAACTCTACCCATGTAGGGCCTTAAAGGAGAAGGAAAGGTTAAGACTAAATAAGCTTTATCAGAAAGGCCTATATAAATACACCAATTAATCCTCAAAGTAATGCTGTCAAAAGAAACACTGCATTTCTTTCCTTCTATTGTTTACACATGGACGTCTCTATCAGACTTCCTGCCTTCAGTTTAAACCTCTTTGTCCTGGATGTGAGCATGCTCAGTTTGCTCCTCTCTCCCTCTCCACCTCTCTTCTCGCTCTTCCCTCCCAACTGTAATTTGAGCCCAGAGCTATGATTGAGCAGGGAGAGTCAGGAAGTGATGTCAAACCAAACTATTATTTGTCAGCTGTATACTAAACAAACAGAGAGAGATTCTAGAGCTGTTTACTCAGGTACGGTAAAGCATTCTGCAGAATAAATATAGTGTCCTGGCTTGCACTATTGTGGCTAATCCTTTGGCAACAAACTGCCTCAGTAGCTTTCCTTATTCTTTCAGAGATTACCCTGGAAGAGTTACAGTTGTTTATGAGTATGAGTACATCTACCATATCTGTTAAGATTATCCTGTGTCTGCTGTTTTCAATATACTAGTTATATTATGACAATGTATTTTCCTATTCAGTTTAAATTTAGTATATTATAAAATGGCCAGTTCTAAAAAACTTTTCAACTAAAGTTTCTAAATTATTTGCCTTCTTCTTCTGATTCTTTCCAGCTTTCAAATGGGGGTCAATGATCCCATCTAAAAACAAATTCTCTGTAAAGGTGGCCATACACTGAGAGATCCACTCATTTGGCGATGTCGCCAAATGAGCGGATCTCTGTCCTATATGCCCACCTTGAGGTGGGCGATATCGGGCTGATCCGATCGTGGGCCCTAGGAGCCCGTCAGAGGGCCCCACTCACGGGCCGATGTATGGCCACCTTTGGGCTACATGTTACTTTTTCTTACTCATCTTTATATTCACACCCTCTCCTATTAACATTCCAGTCTCCTATTCAAATCAGTACATTGTTGCCATAAATCTGCTTTTGCTGATAACATAGGCAAGGACACACCTTAAGTATAGAGTATAGTTTGAATATCTGTACAAAACAAGAGAAGTGCTGTAAGACAGGCCACAGAAGGGCAACCAGGTGACAAAAAAAAAGCTTAGGACAAAACTTAAATATTATATTAGTAAAACAATAAGATGTGCCACAAAACACAGCAAGATTATGGTAGTCAGTGATTTTGACTTGCAGCACTGGGGTCAGGAGTTTGATTCCAGCTTGTTATTTATTATTAATATTATTATTAACATGTATTTATACAGCGCCAACAAATTTAGCTTGGGGAATATCTGCAAGAAGTGTGTATTTTCTCCTCATTTATGCATGAGTTTCCTCTGGGTACTCTGTATAAATGTACTGTATCAGTGATATATAAATAACAAATCATAAAATAATTTTAAAAATGTTTGTAAAGGTATATGCATATCTTTTGAACCCATATTTTAATTGTATGATAAGCTAATTGGAGCACAAAAAACACTTCAAACAGACAAAACCTTGGCACAACTGTATCCTTTAAATTCAGGGGTATTAAATGTAAAGCACATGTAAGAAGATGGCAGGTAAACCTTAAAAATGTTAAACACTGTAAATAAACTACAGTATAACTAGCAAGGCAAACAAAAAATACAGAGATACTTTTTTTTTGTTTTTAATTAAAGAAATGTAATAGAATGTGTTACACAGTGTGCAGGCCCACTGTCATTTTATACAACACTTTTGGTAGAATGGAATTTTAATTAACATAGAAGAATTACCTGTTGCTAAGTTACAATCATTCTTTGTATTAGGTTTCTTGTACATCAAAGTCATTTCAATCCAATTTTCCATTTATAACCTTTACTTTAACATAATACTAGGTACTAATACCAGGCATGCATTAAAAATAAATATTTAATACATGAGTATTTGTGCATGAGTATTTTGCAGCTTAGCAATAATTATAACATAATAAATCTTATAGGGGTTATTTGTGACCTTCTTTGTAATGTGTAAAGTGTAAAAAAATGTTGTAATGCTGTGGTATCCACACTCCCACCCCTTAACTTGTGCATTATTTGGGCATGTAAATTAGTAATAGGCAAAGGGCCACAGGGAGCAATGGGCTCTTAACCCTTTCTTCATCAGCGAACATCTCTCAGGTCATCATCGCTCATGGAGTCCATTTTAAGCAAGTAAAGCTGATTTTTTTTATATTTTTTTCTCGGTAATAATAAAAAAAATTTCCACCAATATTAATCTGAGTTACTGTCAAGTACAGTACATTGTACTTGATAGTAACTCAGCTTCATATTGGTTGCAACATAATCCTGCACGGAATAAAGTAAAACCCTCATGTGGAAACTCCCATTTCCTAAGAATTCTGAAAAACAGATCCCACAACTGTACTTATAAATATAAATATTACAAGAAATGAAGACCCTGGTAAAACTAAACACTATACTATAGAAATTAAACAAGCAGGGTCGGAACTAGGGGTAGGCTGAAAATGTGTGGGCTAAGATGCAACACTGGGGGGGGGTCTTGGCACCAGCCTCTTGCCTGCATACCCCTAGTCATGATTCTTGAGTCCTTGGGTCCTGCCTTTTCTCTTCTGCTTGCCGATCTCTCTGACCCCACCATCATAATTTGACTGAGCATGCATGACTGAAGCACCATTACTGGCCAGGCTGACTAGGGTACCCTGGCCCAGCCCTGGAAAAAGGTATATTATTTTCCCTTTCCACCGCCAACTGTGGTATATTTTGTGTGTGGGAGGGTGTTGGTTAACCCTAATGGTGGCCTATAGTAGGACACTCATTCTTTGGATGTATACTCTCTGTATACAAGACCAACTGCTGCATCAAGACAACTTTGCTTTTCTTTAATGACAACATTCTATGTGTTGATGCAAGTAGGATTAATCATCATCAATGATTAACTAGGCAATGCACTATATTAAACCAAAATGCTGACCTTTTTCTGGCATAATTTTTACCTGTTGGACCAAAAACATTAAATACTAATTAGTACAGTGTAACATTATAAAAGTTCATTAATAGAGTCTAAATCCCTAAGCAATCACATAACTCCTGTGAATTGCCTTATAGGGTGCCAGTATAAACTATAGTAGAGATTGTATTCAGTGTGCATTGTATGTAACACAATTACTAAAATGCTATATAAATGCTATGGAGCTGTGCTCTAATAACTGCGCGGTTATATATAATGCATAGCACACCACATGACTTAAATAACAATGTGTATATAGGAAAAAGCATGGCTATGTCACACATCAATCAATTATTTTTGCAACTATTTATCTACAGCCTCATTTATGGCTACTGTCACACAGGCTGTTGGCTCTGTTTGTTGTCAGCCTGCGTATTTTTGGAGCAGCAGATCTGCTTAGTGCCGATAGCCTTGGTGGTTTTAGAGGATTTAGAAACCGCAACTACAGTAAACTCACATGCTCTAGTCTTAAACCATGTATGTCATTGAATTAAGCAAAAAATACAAATGGGAAAAGCCACAGAAAAGTTGCGGAAATCAGCAATTTTTTGCTACAAAAAAGCCAGCATCAAAAACACCCAAAAAATCTAAAACTTTAAATCAAAGAAAGATCTTTCATTTGTAAAAGGGACATCAGCCATTGACTTCTACATAATTTGGACACATTTTTAGTGCATTATTTTTGAATTCAGCATTGTCTCATAATAAATCCCGGAAAAGTCACTGGATTTTATTTGCAACTTTTTTTCAGATTTTTTGCATTAAAAAGACCTGAAAAAGTTGCATTTTAAAAATCAGCCCCCTACTGATTGCTCATGGGCTCCTATTATCTGATCATTTATTATAGCTTTGATACCAGGTGGTTCTGTCTCATTATTTTCTGGAAATAGTTCCATAAAAAGGGGTTTAGATTATTCTTGATTCTCCATTTCTTCCTACCAAAACAACTAACACTCTGCCCTTATCTGCAGGCATATAAAGCTGTAAAAATATGTAGAAATGATAAATGCAGAGATAGTAGACATATATTGATCAGAAATACATGCTCCATTAAATCTTGAGGCTAACAAGTTGTCAGAAGTAATTATACATACTGTCTGCAACAACCTAATAGGTTTTGGAGCCACACAGCAAGGAAGCTGCATCTCCATTTATATTACAAAGATCTTGTCTCTGCAATCATTGAACTTCACTTATAGTGTACTGTAATGAATGTATATTAGGTCTGGTGCAGTATGTGACTGGCTTTTTCCATTATACAGTAATTATATGCATTTTGTTAAAAAGTGTCCAAAATTTCAACAGTACTTAGATATTGTTACAACTTCTCACAACCACAAGATTATGTTGTAAATATGTCACCTGAATTTGCTAAGATGATCAGTTCTCTGGTTTAAGGAAGTTCTCAGACCCTTCAATAGTCATAAGATTAATCAAAAGATTTACCAAAGTTTTATCTGGCCTTGCTATCACAAATTATTTTACCTTCAACAAACCTCAAAAAGGTAGACAATTTTGAAATTTGCAAAGTTTCTTTTATCCCTACATGAGAGGGCTATTTCCATGTGGATGCCATGCTACTGTGTACATCCCATTCTTTATTGTCTGCCTGTAGTTGAAAAGCAGATTGTCTTTCTCTATAATTCCTATAATCAAAATCTAGGGGGTTGATTTATTAAACTGTGACTTTTTCGGATAAGACTTTTTGGCGACAAATATGTGACAATTCTGAATCCAAAAATACTCCTCCAGTGAAAACCTGTCATAATCATGTAGAAGACAATGCCAGATGTCCCTTTCACAACTGTAAGATCTTTCATTGATTCTTGGTTTTATTGATTTTCGGGTGTTTTCCGTTGCTGGGTTTTGTATGTCAATACAAAAATGTCATAGTTATTGAAAAAGTTGCAGCTCTCTGACTTTTCCTGTTTGTGCTTTTTCAGTTTGGATTTTTTAATAAATTTCCTGACATTTGTGGTTTTAAAGTTTGTGAGGGAAATTCACTAATGCGGCTAACGCTAATACAAATTTGTCATTTCAGTACTTCCCAGATTTACTAATGGTCCCTGGCAGAACTTCACTAGCAAAGTAGACAGACTCTAGCGCACCCTTACGCCAGGTGAAGTTGCGCACTGACAAAGGGACGTAACTAAATGTTAACTTTTTTTAAAGAAACTCCTATCTACTCTATTGGGCTTCACCTGGTCTGAGGTGGCGAAGTCAAGTCTTGCGCGAGAGGTAACGTTCAGTAAAATCCACTTCTTAGTGAATTAGCATAAGTCCAGTGACTAACAGCACACTGAGCCTCTACATATTCAAAAGTGGACCTGTGGATCCACAATTTCTTCGGTGCTGCTATATATTGTTTATTTATAAACTGCGCAGAGCTCAAACCACCCCTCTGCCAGCATTTTTTCTAAGTCCCAAAAAATGCTGGTGTCTCTTACTTTTTTAAGGGTGATAGGCTGAAAAAGATCGTAATTTTTTTAGGGTACCCTCCTTCCCCCCTACATTTTCTAACATATGGCAACTCAACTATACAGTGGGCACATGTGTAGGGCAATAGAACAACTTTATTTTATTTATTAAAATTCCTGGGCTTGTGTAGTGTAATGTAGTGGCTGCAGTATATGCATCCATCATACTTTAACTTGGCACCATATGCAAATTAGGCATTGCTAGCATAACTTGCCTAATAAAGTAACGGTAGCGCATCCCTGAATGCAACTTTGCATTTTAGTGAATTTGCGTAACGCTGGCGAAACTACGCCTGGAGAAGTGCGGTGAAGCTGTCACTGGCACAACTTCACATCTTCATGGATTTGCCTCTTTGAGTTTTATCTTGGTTTCAAAAACCTCTGAAACCACTAAAATGAGGCTATTGCTAAATAGGCCTCCTGTAGATTAGCCACTTGAGAAGCTTTTGAAACCTCTACATACCATACTGTTTCTGTTCTAGAGGGAATTTGTCAACAGCAATCTACAAAAAAAGAAGTATGAAAAGTGGATAATGAATGCAAATCAGATCTCTACATTTTCCACTATGGATTTTTTGTACTGATAATATTGAGTTCATATTGTGGATGGGAGTTGAGTTACAAGAATTGTTCATGAATAGTGATGGGTGAATCTATCCAGATTCGCTTCACCGAAAATTCACGAAACGATGCTCGTATCGTTTTTGACGTGCGTTTTTGTCATCTTATTCGATGCGTCGTTTTCATCACGCGTTGTGTTGTTTTCGACACACGTCGCGTCATTTTCTCCGAGCGTCTCATTCGAGAATTGCAGGAATTCGCCGCAAAATACATTTTCTATATAATACTATATAAATAAATTTTTAAAGAATCTAGGATTAAGACTACAGTGTTCAGTTACAACAAAGGAAAATAACAGCACATACTGTATCATCATTTTTAGCATCACTTAATTAATGCATTGATCTTTGCCAGATAATGATATTTTGCCCAGATTTGTGAGGTGCAAATGTTTGTGCCTGGTAGTATTCTACAGTCGAATACACAGATTTGTGTTTAGTAGCGAAGCAGTTTTGTGGAAGCAATGTTGTAGGGGGAAACCCACAAGAAATAAAGAAATGATGTTTTAATATGTTTAATGGAAATATTCACTGTAAAAATGAACCTGGATAAAAATGATGAGCAAAATAACATATGTTTTCAACCAGGGCTGGACTGGGAGATAAAAGCAGCCCTGGCAAAATGATCAAACCAGCCCATGTATTCCCGCTCATGTAAAGCATGATATATATTTCCAAACTAGTGTTTATTAATAGATATTTTAAGAGTCCATTACCATATAATCCCCAGCAATATTATATATCCAATGTTCTGGAACTGGTCCTTGCAACAAATGTCTCACCCTAGTTTCTATCACAACTATTCTATTAAATGGATTAGTGACCCTATACAGTATATTCTAAATTTTCCTTAGTGTGCCCCCAGCTAGACCAGGTACCCTGGCAGATAAGAGGACTATAATTACCATGTGTATCACAGGGCCAACGTGTGGCATACTTGAAGAGACTAGGCTGTCTCATGCAATTAATACTATATATATATATTTTTTAATTTTGAAAAAATTGTCACAAGTCAGAATTGTCATTCGTCTCAAAACGGACACGCATAAAAATTATTTTGACGCCCATTGACTTCAATGTGTTTCACATTTTTGCACAGATTCGCCATCACTACATTCTACATTAAGTGCTTCATGTTTATTCATCATTGCACATCAATTATGTTTTATTCATTATAAAACATGAATCATATTTTTACTCAGTAATGCTGATTAATTGGTAACCTTTGCCTTTGTTTTGTTCATTATTTTTGGTTATAGCAAACATCTTGAAAAGGCTAAAAACCAGATGTTAAATTGTAAAGGCATAAAGTCTCTGTATTTGCGTCTTTTGCATAAGAAGTTAAATGTGGGGTTGAAGAATAATGTAAACAATATAATTAAGTTTTTATGGGTTTCAATAAAATTAAACAAAAATATCACAGGGAGCAAAATGATAGTGTGCGATTGATCTGCTGTGTCTCTCTACTCAATCTCTTCAAATATGTTTTCATTCTGTCAATCTTGAGCTTGTCAGACTTTTTGTTGTAATTTTTAATGTAATGAAGCCTTCTTTGGCATTTTCCAGGAGTTATATTAAAAAGCTGTTTAAAATAAGAGCTTTAATTTTTGTAATGAGTAATAAAATAAAAATAAACAAACATAATTTATTTTTATTTATACATAGATACTGTATTGCATGAGATGTGCTAGAAAAGATCATTTTTATGTGTGTTTTTCGACAGTATTAAACTGGTAAACTGTGAACTCCAGGGAAAAATATATGTTGCTGCAGCAAGTAAGACTGTGTTTGTGTCTGTTCTGGCTTAGGAAAAGCTGGAGTGTACAGTGTAGCAATAAAGATTTATTTTTGGGTTACACATATTCGATTGCCATGAATGCTTTCTACAGTTGGAGTTTCAGATATATATATATATTTAAATATGAAATCCGTTATCCCCCGTTATCCATAAAGCTTTTAAATATGGGATGGGATCTTCTGTAGACTCCATTTTAAACACTTATCACATTAACAATATATCTTTCTGTTACCTTTGTTTTTACTACCTAATGACCCAATGAAAGTAGTGGGAACACTTAATTTTTTGCAATTCAATTCAATGCCAATTTTTGATCTCTTTCTGTCTTCTTTTCATCACACGTGCCTTTATGCACAAGGCACATACATAAGTTAAAAGTACTTTAAAATCAGATGAGTCTGCAAGAAAGCAGAGAAAATGACTAAGAAAAGCGAGGAGACTTTGCATAATATTGCAAGTTAGAATGGGTGAAAACATTTGTTGTGTCAAAAATTAGTTGCACATTTTATTGAGCGTCAGAAAAAAAACTGTTGCCCATAGACTTCAATGCATTTCAGCAAATTATTATCCTTTATGTGAAATTTCTGTGAAATGGGGCAGTTTAGCCCATCAGTAGTTGTTTCTATCCCTGCTGCAGCATATCTCCTAGCAGACGATGCACTATTAGATGTTGCAGGAACTAGGTGGTAGTTGCGGTGGTGGTTTGCTTGTAGGTAAGTATTGTTTCAACTTTCCATATAACACTTAGGGGCAGATTTATCAAGGGTCGAATTTCAAAGTGAAAATTCTGTGCTGCAAAGGGGTCAGCAACCTTTCCTATCAAAAGAGCTATTTTGCCCCCTCTTCCGCTAAAGAAAAATAATCTGGACCCACAAAACATAACACAGCTTATAAACTTTTAAAAGTTTTAAACTTTTTTTTTTAATTTTAAATGTTACAACAAGAAAATAGAAAAGGGTAGTGTGCATGTGTAGGCCTACTTTGAAATAAATTAAAGACTGAATAGCCCTATTAAATGCTAGTGTTCGCATCTGTTTAAAGGCGAGGGCTATAGAAGTTATTAAAATATACTGTATGCCAGCTGGACTCTGGAGTCTTCTCTCTTGTCTAGTGTGTGAGACCACGGTAAGGACCATGATGAATCATCTTGCTGTGTCTTGGTCTTGCCTGTCAGTCCTGGGACGTCTATACAGCCCTCTCACCTGCACCTAATCATTAGCTTACCACGGTCACACACTCAAGAAACCACCAGCAAGTGCGAGGGCTGTATAGATGATGTGACAAGCAAGCAGCCTCTGGAGCCACAGGTTGCCTACCCCTGCACTGGTGTAACTGTTGTTTGGTAAAAGGGATACTGTCATGGGGAAAAAAAAATTCAATCAGTTAATAGTGCTGCTCCAGCAGATTTCTAAAACTGAAATCCATTTCTCAAAAGAGCAAACAGATTTTAATTTTGAAATCTGACACGGGGCTAGACATATTGTCAGTTTCCTAGCTGTCTACAGTCATGTGACTTGTGCTCTGATAAACTTCAGTCATTCTTTACTGCTGTACTAAAAGTTGGAGTGATATCATCCCCAAGCAGTCTATCAACAGATAACTTCTTCTTCACTTACAGGAGGACTTGTATTTTCTAAAAAAAAAATTTCAATTCAGATTGTTGCATTATCAACACCTTCGATAGTTGGGATTGTTGAAATAAAGCTCTTGGATTATTTTGTTATAATGCCATTAATGCTGTTTCAGAATTTAAAGTATTTGTTAAATTTGGAGAGGGCATTCCTGTTGTAAGCATCAATTCTTGCAAAAAAACTCGTTGTGTAGACTACATATAAGGGAACACATTGGAATTAGTATGTGGATGGTAACTGTAAAAAAGGATTATGATGTCTAGCTGTTGCAATATCATAAAGTGGTGGTGTTGTTCTTTGGTTATTACCAGCATATATGGTAGTTATTGTTGTACCATAAACACTAAATGGATGTGTTGTTGGCCAGCTAGGAAAAGCTCAGTGGTGCTTATCAACATGATCCTCTCATTTACATTTTCAGGATGAGGAAAATTGGCATTTCTTTTTCTGTTGGATTAGGAGTGCCAACATTCGTTGTTTAGGTTTTAGGCAGGGATGCACCGAATCCAGCATTCGGTTTGAGATTTGGCTTTTATCAGCAGGATTAAGATTCGGACAAATCCTTCTGCCCAGCTGAACCGAATCTAAACCCTAATTTGCATATGCAATTTAGGGGCGGGGATGGAAATTGCATGACTTTTTGTCACAAAACAAGGAAGTAAAAAATGTTTTCCCCTTCCCACCCCTAATTTGCATAGGGAGATTTGGTTCAGTATTCGGCCGAATCTTTCTCGACGGATTCAGTGCATCCCTAGTTTTAGGAGATGTGCTATTATTTTTGGCCAAGATGCTTTTTGTGCTAGAGAAAAATATTATTCCATGGGTGGTGGTTGTTGTTTTGATTGCTGGTCTGTAAAAAAAGGCAAGAAAATGTTACTCATCCATAAGATAATGACAGAATTTTCACAAAATATTGATGCCATTCCTTATACATATGCAGAGCTTTTTGATTTAGTGTAACCTTCAAAAAAGTCACACTTTTTTGCTCTCTCCCCGTCACTCCATTATACACACTATTTAATTATATATTTATATATATATATATATTACATAGGTCTCTTA
>CM044432.1:154649665-154659709 GCA_024363595.1 Xenopus borealis | reverse complement strand
CTAGTAATGGGTGAATTTATTTGGCAGCCGCTAATTCACAGCGGCTGCCAAATAAATTTGTGAATTGTCCGCGACAATTCACCAGTAAAAATTCACTAGAATCAAAAATAGTTTGATGCTAGAGACAATTTTGATGGTGACGCCGGTGACAATTTACTGCATACCCATTTTCCAATGCAATAGACATGTGGTAAATTGTCACTGGTATCAAAAGTCCTGTTTCTCAAATGTTTCACCATTTCATGAATTTCACAAAAATTTCTGTGGAATGGGACAAATTCGACCATCACTATTCAGTACCCCTTAAATTCCAGTGATACTGGTAACAAATGTTTTTCATAGGCTAGTACAGTACCACCAAGAATAACTTGCTGCAGACAAAACAATTGATGTTTAAAAGTCTCTATTGTTTGAACAAAGCATCCATGATCTTTGGTTTTTATTGAAAACAAATGTAAAAAGCTGTTCTTATTCTTTAGTTTGATGTAAACAGTGTTAGTCTTTGGAATTTTTCTTTTGATTCAGTACATAGCTCTCATGTTAACTGGCTGCTAAGGTCATGCAGACCCTATCAAGCAAAAAAGACTGGAAGTTAAATAAGAAAGGATATAAATAGAAAGATAAGTGATAAACATTTATAACAATAAAAATGTAGATTTAGGATTACTCTGCATTCTGTGTGCTGGGTTTGGAGCACCTAGGAAAAAAGGAGATATGGTCAACTTGTGTCAATATGAAAAAGAAATAAGAAACTCTAAATATAATCAGTTAAAATTATACACTAATGCATTCACATTACCCTTCACTATCATTTTCTCAGCAATGTGCCTCTCTGCATGCAATTTAGTGTTGGCATCAGTTATTTTGGAACATAGTTATTTTGATAAATAACTCTCCTAATCTCACACTTGATAAAGTTTAATATGTGTTGGTGGTTGGTGGGTTTTGATCATAGTATGGTAGTCAATGGGAGCGTTTCTGTGGTCTGCACTGGAATTAGTCCAAAACATCTGACTTTTTCTGGCTTTTTAGACAAAAATTCTTTCTGACTTTTCAGAAAATTTTTTAAAAAAATCAAGCGATTCATGAAAAAAATCTGAAAAAAATGTACAATTCTAATTTGGTCTGACTTTTTTCATTTACATTTTCAGATAAATTGGAACTTTGGTAAATAAGGCCCTCCCTGTTTATCAAATCCCCTTATTGCAATGTATACTAATCTTTAAAGGGGTGGTTCACCTTCAAGTTAACTTTTAGTATATTGCAGAAGGGCCAATTCTAAGAAACTGTTCAATTGGTCTTCATTATTTATTTTTCATAGTTTTTTAATGATTTGCAATTTTCTTCTGTTTCTTTGCAGCTTTAATAATAAATTATTCGACTGAACGAATAAATCATTCGATCATTCGAATGATTTGTACGATTTGAAAGATCGAAGACTTCGAATCCTATTCGATCAGGACTTAGCCTCAGAAGCCTATGGGAGTGCTCCCGTAGGCTTCTATTGCAATTCGGTAGGTCCAATCTTTCCGAAGTAGGCAATCGAATAAACTTAAAAATTTAAATCCTTCGCTGGTCGAATGATCGAATATTCGTCCATTCAACTCTATTCGAATGTATTCGATCGTTCGACCATTCCCTATTCGATAATCGAATATGCCAAAATTCACATATTCGACCAAACGAATAAATCCTATGTTCGAAATTGGATCGAATTCGATCGAACTTCAAATCCTTCACGTGAATATAGTAAATCGGCCCCTTAGTGATCTGTCAACCTACCTAAAGATATCAATTCTATTCTTTGCTGGGGTAGTTGTTTTATAGGGATTTCGTGCCCAAATTCATGTTTTACAGTAGTTGGTAAAAATAAACTGTATTGTTTTATAAAATGCAGACAGAGAACATATAACCAGAACCTTCCTTGTGCAACTCATACATAATATGCTAATCTTCAAAAAGTGACACAGACACACATATCAAAACTTTCAGCTTCAATTTTTAAATAGATTCAATACAGCTGTGATGTTAAACCACTGAAACACCAGCTGTCACTGAACTAGAACTCTCAGCATGCTATGACAGCCTGCTGGCATGTGAAGTCCAGAATTAGCAGGATAGTTACAGACTGAATCTCACAGACAAATGGAATAAACTGTCAATGCAAGCTGGGAGCAGAAACCTTTGCAGATAGAACCATACTTGGGGGAGGGGGGTAGCAAAATGATCAGGTATCTTGTGCCAAAAGAGCAATGTTGAATTTAAGAGAAGGGTAAGAGGCTACAGTAATATCTTAAAGAGCTTGGTTTATCACTAATTACAATGATTTCACTTAAACAGAACAGATCAATGCCAAAGCTATGCAGAAAAAGCTTGGTTGGAAAAGTTAATTCAGACCCTTAATCAGTATTCTATCAAGTTTGTGTAACGTAAGGCATCCCAAACCAAGGACAAACCCCCAGCTCACACTTCCACCTATATCCATCACCTTTCACTTTGGCAGGAGCCCTCCACTACTCGTATACAGCCGTATACAGCCAGAAGAATTGTTAACAAGGGATGTGGTTGAGGGCCAGGCAGGGTCAATATCAACCAGGCAGGGCAGTACAAAATCAGATGTCAGAAACATATTCAGAGTTACAGGCCAGGGTTAAAACCAACAGTAATGCAGTACAATAATGAGATCCAAAAGAATTGTCAAAGAACAGGCAGAGATCAGGACAGGCAGCACACTAGGAATGGTCAGGAACAGGCAAGGTCAGAAACAGACAAGACAGACAAAATCTCACCAAGGAACTATTGAAAATAGACATACTTTGGGCAGTTAGTTGGCCTGGACTGTAATAGAGTTTAAAGAAAGAGTACTAGGATGAAAAATTATATTTATAATAAAGATGTTCCACACATCACACCTGAAATAACTGTCTTCAAATACGCCCGAAACGCGTCAAGCAACGTGTAACCTGTTTTCCTTTTAACTATGGATGAATAAAGAAGTATATATTATTAACTTATCGTTGTGCGGATCCGCTTCTTCTCCTACCTTCAGTCTTCAAATACTCTACAGGTTCCCTGGAAGTAACAGAAGTATCTGTTTTTCTAAACAAACACTAAGGAAGTTCTTGTTTGCAGTTCAGAAAATGAAATTAATTGGAGTTCAGTGGGGGTGTTCATCAAACTGCTGGAACCCTGATAGATTATTATTTATTTGTAGTATTGAATATGAATAAATAACAACAGTTGTTATTATAACATTTATTATTAATACATATATTAAGTTTTATGCAATATCATAAATTATTGGGTTTACTAAGTGTAAATTTTTGGGCACAATTGCATAGTGTTTGAATGCGAAACTGAGCAAGCATTGGCATTGTACCCCTACAAGATCATAGAAACTTACACTGTTACACATGATATAATGCATGCAACTGGTCCAGACTGGCAGTACTTCCAGAGATCCACTAGGTTGTGTCCTATGATTGTGCCAAGCAAATCTAGTGCTAATTTTATAAGGTCATCCAAGCTTTAAAACAACCTGTCCTCAATTTACAAATAGCATCCACATAATTTCACCCGTACTGGCATACTGAGGTCACATTGTGGTGGATACAATTTAGTAGACCCTTGTTATTGTGCTTGAATTCTGGTACAAAACTGCATTGTGAGTAAAAAAAAAATGTTGATTTGCATTTGAAAATTGAAGTTCACATATTTGACTTGCTTTGTAAATCAGTATTTATATCACGTTTTCCTCTTCTATTTTGACCTTGATTTTTATTTAAAACTACTACCTGGAAGGGACCAGGATTAAGGGCAGCTAGTCACACCTCAAGGACTAACTTACCATCACCTTATATCTGCAGATAGAACTGTAGCCAATCACAACCTCAAAGGGGAATTATCGCGAGAATGAAAATTTAAGATAAGTGTCATCATACTTAAATAAGACACTTTCTAAATACAATTAAATATTCTGCATTGTTTATCTTCACTGTCCCTCTCTCAGCATCTGTTTCTCTTTATTCTGTCTTCTTGCAGCAGATGGGTGTCAGATAGTCATTGACAGTTAGATCCAATATATTTTAAAGGGGCTTTTCCTTCCCCAGCAGATGAATTAGAGCTCACTCAAATAACTGATTCCAGTTCAAACAAAATCTTACAAAATAACTGCCTTTTGCACAAATTTTGCATGCAGAGAGACAGGATTTCTGGTGATTTTAATAGAGTGAGCTCTAATACATCTTCGAGACAAAAAGGAGCACCCCTAAAAGATATATTGGATCTAACTAGTGATTGAACAATGTATTTGTTTGTGGCGAATTTGCTGCAAAAGCCGGCGTTTCACGAATTTCTCTAGAAATCCGCAAAAAATCCGGTGAAAGGCAGCTGATTCACCCATCACTAGATCTAACTGCAAAATGAATTATGCAGTGCTTTACCTTAGTTTATAACAAAAGGGGAACAAATGTTAAATTACAAATAAGGGTTTACAGAGTATAATAGGTTTAGAGGGCCCAACATGTTAGAGTTTACAAACTAAAAGTTAGGGTACAATTGAGACATTAGGATAAACTCGATTATTTCAGAAATGGTACAGAATTTAATTGACTATATTTTGAAAACTTCTTGTTTCAGTATGCTGAAGCTTTTATTAAATTTTAATTTTCCTCTTTAAAATATTCAGAAGACACAGATTAGGAGAGTCAATTGCTAGATGTGTTGGGTACAGAAATAAAAAAAACATGCCAAACATGCTTCTGACTTTAAAGTATGCATTGCTTTACTTGAGAATTGAATTCTGTACACGTTCACATGTTTAAAACAATACATAATATGGAACAAAGTAATTTTCTTTAGACTCATACATGATAAAACTCCACACCAAAGGTACAGATAATTATTCAGAGACAGAGCAAAGTCTTTTTGCTTTAACACTCAGTACAGAGATAGATCATCTGACATTTCTTCTGCACCTGTTGGCCCAATAAGAAGAGTGATGAGTGAATCTATCTTGGGGGAAATTTCATTATTTGCATTGAAGTGAATGGTTGATTTTAATTTAAAGCTGAAAATGCATCAAACAGA
Source organism: Xenopus borealis (assembly GCA_024363595.1). Lineage (NCBI taxonomy): Eukaryota > Metazoa > Chordata > Amphibia > Anura > Pipidae > Xenopus > Xenopus borealis. The sequence goes on along the minus strand of CM044432.1, from coordinate 154,654,621 downwards.
GGATTCTCCAATTGCTGATTCATTTTATACTACCTTAGTGAAAAATGTGTCCACAAGAATGAACATTTCTAGATGATTCCAAACTTTTGAACACTGGTTTAGGTGGTATGAATTTAGCTCTTTTTGATGTTTCCTGTCTGAAACTCTATTTTAGCAGGACTTTTTTAGTCCTGTGTGTCTCCATCTGCATTTGTTTTTCAAATGGAATTGGAATGGCATACTGTATATGGTACAATGTTTTTGTGTTCTGTGTAAACCACCAGGATGATTTTCTTTTGTGTAAAAGTTTTTTTTCTCGTATTAACTTTAGCATGGTCATATAATAAAAGTCATTAGTTTTGCTTGGGATTAGTAACTCATATCTACAAATGAGCAGGTAGCATTTACAAGCAAACAACTTTTTGTTTGTTACGTGTTACTTCTCCTGGGCAAACTAGTGCTCTTTAGTACATATTACACAGAGGTTAATTTCTTTTTATTCTGCATATTGCTGTAAATATTTTCTATTTTATTTAGTCAATATCAGGAGTTGGAATATAATTCTGTTTCATTTGTTCTGTTTCATTTGTTCCCCCAAATATACTGTACTCAGACAAATGTTTAACATCACAGTAAAGACGTTCCAGTTGAGTGTTTAATCCTAAAACATTTGTTCATATTTAAATGCTGCACTGATACTTTTATCATTCTTCAGTTAATCTCTTTGCTAGTTCATAAATTAGTTAATGGAATATCATCTCAACTGAAACCACAGTGTTCTATAAAATATACAGTTTAAAATAAATTTATAGGATAGCAGCCATAGAAGCAGCCACAAATTTTTTTGTATTTTAAAAATGCATTGAAAGCCTTGCAGTTAAAACTAAAATATATATATAGTTTGAGAAAACTCTCAAATTAGATGGGTAAAATGTTGTTGTTTGAACTGAATGTTTAATGTTTTATTATGAATATAAATTAATATTTTCTAAATGCTGTATGCAAGACAGTAATAAACAGAGTAAAATGTCACCTACCAAAAGTCGGCTATTGTGCCAGAGAGAAAACATTCAATAGGATTATATTGTAATTCTTAGTGTGAGTATTGATTGCCATTTATCTTTGTTAGACATCAGGTTTTTAGAGGAAAACATTATAATGTGATCTTTTGTGTAAGCTACTGATCACTGAGTACAGACCTGCAGGGCCAGATATACATAGTGGGCGCCCCTGGGCCCATTGGCATTCGTCACCCCATACTCTGCCCTTTATTCTCAAATTTTCATCATCAGGACCAGAGCAATGGAGATTGGCGGATGGGAAATTTAAAAAAAAACTATTGTATCTCCTGCATTTCCCCATTTTTTTTGAACCAATATGGGTGTGGCTGGACAGCAAAGACAGGTCTGTCCTTTGATTATTTTGCACATCATAATCTTGTTTTATGATAATTTTTTACTTTAACATAGTAGAAATTTTTAGCTGATCAGCTTTAGAGATAGTCTGTGTCTCATTAACAAAAATGGAAATGGTGTTCTTTAACTCAGTTAAGCATGTTTGCTTGCTATAGCTTAACTCCATAAGGCAAGAGAAAGCTACTTTTGATAAGCTGCTGTGGGTTACGGAATAAGTCACTATTATGCTTAAGGTCCATGGTGTTTATTGGTTGTCAGTATTATAATATACAATATGATGGGAAACATTGGTCCAAATACAACAATATTATGTTATTGCCATCCATATAGTTTAACGCTTTGCCTGCCAAGAATGTAAGTCCTGCGTTCTTTTAGAAAAAGGGGAGCTTTGTTTACAATAATTACAAATAGTACAACAGGCTGTGGCTACGTTAAGGTGGTGCTCTATCCGGAAACCATGCTGCTTTACTTGGTTCCCTTGTTACATACACTGAAAGAATTGGATGGCACACACCAGTAGCAACTGTGCTAAATCCTTAGTGCACTAAGGATTTAGCACAGTTGCTACTCGTGTGTGCCATCCAATTCTTTCAGCGTATGGAGCTTTGTTTACAGAAGGCTAATTGGCAGCCGAGAAAATGTATACATACTATTTTCATTTGAGGTCCATACATGCCAGCTGCTTTGGCATATCTATGTACACATCAATCTCTTCAGTAGACCCTTGGCGTCAATATTTTGGGTTTTCCAATTGTATGTAAGAAATTGGGTGGAATAAATGTGACCAATTGTACTTTGTACTGTTAGTGGGTCTTGCAGAAAATAATACACAGACAGGGAGCTATTTTTATGCCCACCTGCTTTGGTATATCTATGCATATTGGGTGTACAAATGTTCAGTAGACCCTTAGCATCAATATTTAGGGTGTTTTCCAATTGTATGTAAGATATTTTTAGGTGATTTTCAGAAATGTCATAAAAACCACTGCCTTTAGCGTAACTTTGCAGTATGGTAGTTTGGAGTAGAAAGACATAATGAACCATTCTGGATTTGTCAGAATGTGTACATTCCAAATATATGGTTTTTAGGGGTCACCATACATTTTTGTAGCTTTTATCTCACATAAAACTGGCAATGTTTATAAATTAGTGTGAATGTAAACCATCAAATAAGTATGTACATGCCATGATAAACTATATGTACATTGGGCATCAAACTGTTCAGCGGACCCCAGGCTTCCATATTTAGGATGTTTTATCTATAATAGTATGTGGGAAAGATGTCACAAGTTGGAAGTTTTGAGCTGATTTTTTGAAATGTCACCCAAATCAACAGATTTAGGAAAGGTTTTGCAGCTTTGGAGCAGAAAGACAGTCATACACAATTTGGATTAAGGGGAATTGGAAAATATATGGTTTTAAAAAGCCATTGATGGTCAGAGCCCCCTTATAAGAAAACAACTGTGGTGCCAGGGCCCCTCCATTAATATTTTTTTTTTTAATTGGTGGTCAGGTCCCCCCTACAAGTTAAAAAAATAATTGGTGACCGGAGTCCCCCTATAAGTAAAAAAAAACATTGGTGCCACAGGCCCCAGCATAAAAGTTTTTAAAAAAAATATTGGTGCCAGGGCCCCCTTATAAGTTAATAAAAAACATTGGGGTCCCAGATAATATAGAGCAGGGGCATATAGAGTATTAAAATAATACATTTCTGGCCAATGGTTTAAAAAAAAAAAAAACACACATTGGTTTTCAGTATAACTGAACTCGTAGCTTCAGGACTTCTGCTCCTTTCATGACTTCAGGTCATTTTGCAGCTTCAGGACTTCAACTTCGGCTCATTTTGTGTCTTCGGATGTTTTCGCAGCTTCAGGACTCCAACTTAAGCTCCTTTCATGGCTTTGGGTCTTGTTGTTCGGGATTTCGGGTGTTGCCAAAGGGGGCCCCTTAAGGCCCAGTACATATTGTACATAAAACTGTTCAGTGGACCCCATGCTTTCATATTTAGGGTGATTTATCTTGATCCCAAAAAGTTTTTACTCCGAAGATGTCCGGTTCAAATGTTAAAAAAATTCAGTATTTATTCATTATATATCAATAAAAAATATACAGACCCATTGATCCTCTGCAAGGCAGAGGATCAATGGGTCTGTATATTTTTTATTGATATACTGTATAATGAATAAATACTGAATTTTTTTAACATTTGAACCGGACATCTTCGGAGTCAAAACTTTATGGGATGTGTTGTATGTGCCCTTGAGGACTGGGGGCTGTGCTCTGAAGAGTCCATGACCCTTGAGACTGGTCTCGGCAGCTGTGTGGGTGCTTTTTTGAATATGTGATTTATCTTGATACCTAATAGTATGTGGGATATAAGATGCTGCTGGGTGTAAGTTTTGAGGCGGTTTTTGTAAATGTGTTTTTGTAAACCAAAATCGCCAGAATTAGGAAATGTTTGCAGCTTGATACTTTGGAGTAGAAAGACAGGCATACCCAATTTGGATTCAAGGGAATTTGTACTTTCCGAAAATGTATTGTTTTCTGGGGTTAACTTACTTTTTCTACCTTTGCCAACCCAAAGATTATGTAATTGTGTTGATTTTGCAGTATCTGGAATTACAGAACTGATTGCTTGAATGGGGTCCCATATGCCACATGCTTAAGTAAACTTATACATATTATACATACATATACATCAAACTGTTCAGTGGACTCATAACTTCATATATAGGGTATTTTACATTGGTACCTAATGATGTGTGGGAGATATGATGCTGTAGACTGGAAGCTTTGAGGTCATTAGAGGAGTTTGTATGTCTTTGTTAAGCTGAAACACTAGTGAATATTTGCTATGAAATGTTCTCACTGACAAAGTATCGCTAGAGAAAAGTCACCAGTGTTTGGCAGCCAAGGCGTAATTTTGCAATTTAGTGAATTTGCGTATTAGAAACTAATTTGTGTCTGGCGAAATGGCACAAAGTGTGACGAACCTGTCGCAGGAGAAAATTTGCTCATTAGTGAATTTGCCCCTATATCTTTTTTTTTTTGCAGAAATGCAACACAATAATACATATTTTGAAAGTTCAGGTTGTCTTAAAAAAAAAACAACATATTGTTTTCCTGGGGAAACTAAAAGACCCCCCCACCCCAGAAAAGGACCTTAAAGTGAAAGAGTACCAAATGGTCAGAAATGATCTTGCAATAAAAGTACCAAATCAGCCAAATTGTCTGGCAGCAAAAAGGGCTACATTTACATAAATGAGTGATAATAATTATATAAAAAAAACAAAAACACTGTTTTCGACATACAATAGAAGCTCTACTTCCCTAAGCCAATAATCAATATAAAGTGTATGAACTTGGTGTACTGGTTCCTGCTATGAAACAAGAATAAACTTGGGTCAAAACTTTGCAGACAATACATACCCAACAATTTATGCCTGAAAAATAGTGACGGGCAAATTTATTCGCCAGACGCAAATTCACAGCAAATTCCCGCGATTTGCCGCCGGTGAATAAATTTGCGAAACTTCGCCTTCCGAAAATTCGGTGGTGTAAA
>CM044432.1:154629000-154647522 GCA_024363595.1 Xenopus borealis | reverse complement strand
AAAAAATGAAAAAAAGAAAATTCCTAGGGGCCCATTTACTAACAATCGAATTGTGATATTTTCCACGAATCTCAAAAAAATTGTGGTTTTACTATTGTATATAAAGAACAGAGGCTCCAAAAGGATAAAAGGATATGAACGAATTTAAAAGCCAAAACTTGGTAATCAGAGGAGGCACTGGTGGACATAAACTGTAATTAAGCAGTCAAAATTTATTAACGAACTCCTCGAACAAAGTGGTTTTACTATGTCTCTCAAAAGCTCTGAAAATGTGAGATTTTGTGAAAAAACATGCAAAAATTTTGGCAAGTAAAAGTTGTGAAAGTACTATAGAAGTCAATGCGAGCTGCACTGATCCTTTTGGACTGTTTTAAATCAGTTTGGACTATTGGATGTATTTGTATTTTTTCTTTGTTGCCAATTGTCTGAAAAACTAAAATTTTTAGAGGTTTTCAAGGTATTTATATTTTTTAGTGCATCATTCAGGGCTTTTCTCCATTCCTACTTTTTCTATTCAGATATTTTAATAAATTCAATGAAAATTGTGATTTTAGACATTTCCCATTGACTTCTACATGAACTCGGCAGGTCTGAGCTGGAGTACTATTATATTTGGACTTTTAACACCCTCTGGGTTTAATAAATCCCCAAATATTTGTGTTTTTTGCGACAAAAAAAGGTGTTTCCCCCTAAAAAAGGCTGATGATAAGAATTACGGACTTCAATAAATAACCCTCTAAGTTTTGTTTTTTTCACTGGGAAAAATACAAGAATGCATGCATAACACATTGGTAAATTATTAAGCACCGGAATGTAATTTTAAACATTTCTATGGAAATGTATGAAATCATGTTTTCTTCTTTTAGTGTGAATGTCTAAATATTAAAATATTGTATATTGGAATTTAATTTGAAATTGCATCATTATATTATTGAAAAAATAGAAAATTAAATGAAAATGTTATGAGAGATGTTAATTGACCAAATCTTGGCCAGGACATACTTAAAAGTTTATTGTAAATGTTCGGAATAACATAATTTTTTTGCCATTTCTGCAAGGCATGCTGTTCTTTCTTATGAGTATATTTATAGTACAGTTGAACCCTGCTTTAACATACCTGGAAAATCACAGATTCCCAGATATGATGTTGTTTCTTTGTGAACAACAAAACAAAGAATTCCATAGAGGGTCACAAAAATATAAAAGAAAAAAAATCAAGTCAAAGTTGCAGTCTCCAAACACCCTACACATTTTGTGATCCAGGGACAATCAGTCAACTTAGTTAGTTAATGCAACTTTGAATAAATATTTTTACTTTCATACCTTCATGATCCTCTGTGGAATCCCTTGGAGTGCATGATTTCATACTGTAGAAATTGACTGTGTTTCTATAACTGTAACACATGCCACTATATTAATTTGTAGTATCATGAACATAAAATTTCTACAGTCACTAGTAGAGGAGTTATTAAAAGCAATGCCCAAGGGCTACTTCAGGCATCATTTGTTACCTTTCAAGCCACATTTATGATGAATACCGAGGTTGGTTTATGTAATAAATATCACTGAAGATGGAAGTTTTGGCTTATACGATATTTAGTATTCAGTGAATATTTGCATGAATATTTTTATATTTAGGAAGTACTGCTTAGGATATGTATCTGTATTATCATTCCTTTATTTAAATGAAGCCAAACAATTTGGCAGCACTTTGAAAAATAATATACAATAATTCACTTCAATCTCTGTCCCAGTAGAGTTTAAGGTCTCTATCACATTTACACTCTGTAAAGCCTATTTTATTGGGGGTCACTTAACCTGTCTATATGTATGTTTTTGGAAACGTGAGTACAGCAAGGAAACCCACGCAAGCACTGAGAGAACGTACAAAGTTCTTGCATATTGCATCCTGGCTGGAATTAAATCCAGGACCCCAGTACTATATGGCAGGAGTGCTAACCATTGTTTCACCATATTTGTAAATATGGGACTGTGTCTATCCTACCGCCTGAAGACCAGCAATCTACTGAATGTATAACAATCCAGTCTACTATTATTATGCTTTATTTAAAAAGCACTAATGTCAACAGAATATTACATCACTCCCTTCCCCAATTCAGTTTATTAATGTGACTATTTCATACACACAAGTTAAAAGAAACAACCTGCCAAAATGTTTTTTGAATTTGGTAAGAAATAGGAGTACCAGGAGAAACCCCACTCATTCCATACTCACAGCTAGAAGCAAAATAATTAAACTTTTATTCATTTTGGCAGCGTGACATCATTTCGTGACTTCGCCGAATTACTAACAAATGCAGGTGCCCCTTCTCTAGTGTGAAGGAGAGGTAAGCTAGAGGTGCTTTGCACTCTAATGCCAGGCGAATGTTCACTCTGGCAAATGAACGTAACTCTGCCAATTAGCTAAAATGTGGATTTTACTGAATGCTTCCTTGACTTTGCCACCTCAGACCAGGTGAAGTGCAATAGAGAATATAAGAGTTTGTCAAAAAATTGTTGAAAATTGAAGTCCCAAAAAATGCTAGCATCTTTTTCATTTTTACAGGGTGATAGGCTGCAAAAGATCATAAATTTTATTGTGGTACCCGACTACATTTCCTAACATGTGGAACATAAACTATACAGTGGACACATGTGTAGGGCAATATAACAACTACATTTACTTTTATTAAGGTTTCCCGGGCTTGTGTAATGTAATGTACAGATGCAGTCACTTGGATTTGTAAGTTAAATGCGTTGTGACTCAGGGCTAATTGAAGAAACTGTGTTATCCAAAGTTATCTTAACTCATTTAATGCATTTAACCTTTTCATTAGCATACCAAAGCACCATTGTTTTCAATGGTAAACTCTTTAATTGGATGGGATGCTGTGACACAATATTCTGTGCTAAGTGGGATAAATGGGATAGATGAGTTAAGTCACAACGCATTTAACACACAATCCAAAGTGACTGCATCTGTATTTGCTGCAACATCCTGCATACTGTATGTCCATTGAACTTTAACTTCCCACCGGATGCAAATTTGGCAACACCAGTACACCAGTACAACTTCGCTATCCTTGATGAAGTAACGCTAGTGCAACTTCGCCAGAGTTCGATGCAACTTTGCATTTTAGTGAATTAGCGTTGTCCTGGCGAATCTACATCTATGCTTTTTATGTGCCCCCTTTCTTCCACATAAACAAATCAGATAAGAGCCTTCCACAGCCGGAGTAGATTTCTAAAATGTGTTATGTACAATGTAAATTGGTCTTCCCATTGACTATGTTTCAGTGAAATTTTTCCATTTTGCACATTTTTCAGTGAAGTGAAAGGGAAAATTAATCATTAATCATTGCAAGCAGATGATCAGACTGAAACCTGTGATAAAAAAAGAGTGTGGAAAGAAGAAGTAAACAGTTTACACAAAGGCATCTATCATTCTGTCTATGTATCTATGACATATACTAAATAATTTTCCCAGGTACATCATCATTTTAAAAGATATTCATGACTATTCCCATAAACTAAATTGTAGTGTAACAATAGCACATCTATCACGCATCAGATAAAATCATTCATCCATATAATTAGAATGTGTATTGTATCTTTAATATCAGCAGGTACAACTTAAATGTTGTACAATTGCAGGTCACAGGTTATTGAATCTATTCAGAAATAATAAATCCTCCATAAGCTTTAGCTAGTGATTTATGCATTTTCAGTAAGAAGATGAATGCAGCTAAGACTCAACACCAATTAAACAAGAATCTAAATTCTTATAGTCCAATATTTCATTCAGAATTGGAGTTGTCATCTTAATGTTCACTGAGGAAATAAGTCAAAGCCATCTGCAAAAGAGTATGATGCCTAATATGAAACATTGAGATGATATTAAAAATTAATTTTCTTTACAGTGGCAGTACTATTAGGAGGAGAAAATCCTTTTGGGTGCTTTCATAATATTTTTTTATCTTTGTAGTTAAAATTATGCTTTATTGCTACTAGTAACTGGCACTGAGTTAAACCTAGTTATTATGGTTGGTGGGGTGGCAACTAGAATTTTTGAGATGGTGGTTTATAGTCCATACTCTATCTCAGGCGAAGTGACTAACGCTAGTGAAGGAGATAGACATTTACACGGAAAACTAGACATGCCAAAGGAACCTTAATAAAGTCAATAGAATTGTTTTAATGCCCTATTGTTTTAATGCCCTACACATAAGCCCACTGTTAAATAATGTGCCATATGGTAGAAAATTTATGGGGGAAACCCATTTATGCCTTTTGCAGCCTAACACCCTGAAAAATTAAAAGACTCCAGCATTTTTTGGAATTAGAACATATTCCACTCAAAAATGATGATGTAAGTAACTGAAGACTGAGGATCTTTTGTGTACTCCAATGCCAGGTCAGAGCGGGCGAAGGCAAGTCTGGTTATAGAGGTTCCATAACCTCACTGTCCTCACGGTGAAGAACCACCTACACTGCTTCAAATGAAAGTCCTTTTCTTCTAATCTGAAGGGGTGGCCTCTGGTACGGTGATCCTCTTGATATTTGTCTATAATGTCCTCTAATGTATTTGTAAAAGTGTAATCATGTCCCCTCGCAAGCACCTTTTTTCCAGAGAAAACGACCCCAACCTGGACAGTCTACACTCATAATTTAAGTCTTCCACCGCTCAACACAGTTGCCCTTTTGGCGCCTCCGTCTTCCCCATAGGCGCATCGAAGATGGCAACGCCCTTTGCCTACACATGGGGAATAGGGATGCCGGCGTTCTAACACCGGTGTGATAACTTCATACGCCTGGCACTTAATTTACAGATAAAAACCCTTCCAGGTCACAGGTTCAATGCCTGATTATAGTGTTTTGTTTTTACAAACCTGGGTGTGTTATAATTCTTATTGAACTGTTTTCTGGACTTTGACCCTGCCTGAATATTGACTTTGCTGTTTATCTTCCTGCCTTGAGAACTCTTGCCTGGATTCTGACCACGTCTTCTGTTTAATCCTTTCCTATACCGTGAACTTTGACTTTACTCCTGAAGCTTTCTCCTTGGTTCTGACTGCTCCCCGCTATGAGCCGATAGGCCCCCCTGATGGGGGGACGAGTGCTCTGGGGATTGGCGTCCCTCATGGATTATTATAAATCTCGGCAGTTCCACATTGGGCAAGTACTTAAAACTCTCCTGTCCCGTATTCCTCCTGTGTCTCTGGCTGCTGGCAACCCTCCCACAGCTGCTACTCTCCCTGTAGCCGGTGAGCTGTGCATCCCTCCTCCACATCACTATAATCAGGACCCGTAAGCCTGCAGAGGGTTCATTACTCTTTCATTAGTGTCTTATTCAGTTTAAATTCCAACCCTCACAATATACCTCGGAGCGGGGGAAAGTGGATTATGTGATGTCTCATTTTTGAGGGTAAACCACTTGAGTGAGCAACACCTATTTGGGAAAAGAATTCTCCATTGAGATGTGATGTTAAAGAATTATTCCAGGTGTTCCAAATGGTGCTTGATGCCCCAGGTCGGCTCGCTAATGCCTCCTCCCGGCTATTGCAAATCCATCAGGGAAGTCTCAGTGGGTGTTCCTCTATTTCCCATGCTTAATCCCTTGCGGGCTTTTGCAACTAATGACAGGACATTATTTTCTGAATTGATCTCCCAGACAACGTAAGAGTTATCTTCTACAAGTTGGATCTCCGCAGGGCGTATAACCTTATCAGTATCCGAGAAGGTGATGAATGGAAGACAGAAGAAAGCATTCAATACCTCGTAATGCTCTTTGGCCGTCTTCCAGGAATTTGTGAACAACATCTTCTTTTATTGGGAAAATCGCTAGTCGTGTACCTGGATGATATTCTAATATTTTCCCAATATTTTCATTGCTCACATGTGAGGGAAGTACTCTCTCATTTAAGGGAAAACTCCCTCTTCGCCAAGCTGGAGAAGTGCATCTTCAAGGTGCCTAAGATTCCCTTCCTTGTTATATTATTTCCCCTGTGGGGTTCGGCCTACTGAACCACACCTATCCTTCTTCATTGAAGTTGATCCTTCCGATGTCATGGCTGGTGCTATCCTTTCCCAGAGACACTCCACGGATGGGAAGCTAAATCCGTGAGTGTACTTTTCTAATATATTTTCAAGAATCGGATGGTGGACGCATTGTCTCGAAGCTTCACCCTGGTGGATCGTCATCCTGAGGAGCAAGATCCGGTAATTCCTTCTGCAAGAATCATTGCTTCATTGCTTCCTCAATTTGCTGAGCAAATCCTTTCTAGTCAGTCTACTGTTCCTGCTGACACACCAATTGGGATTCGCCTCTCCATTTTGCAACAGCCTCATTGCTCTAGACCAGTGATCCACAACCAGTAGCTCGCAAGCAACATGTTGCTCTCCAACCCCTTGGATGTTGCTCCCAGTGGCCTCAAAGCAGGTGCTTATTTTTTAATTACTGGCTTAGAGGCAAGTTTTTGTTGCATAAAAAACAGATGTCCTGCCAAACATTCTCTCCTGTAGGCTGCCAGTCCATATAGGGGTTACCAAAAAGCCAATCAGAGCTCTTATTTGACCTCCCCATGGACTTTTTCAAGCTTGGGTTGCTCTCCAACTCTTTTTTAAATTTAAATGTGCCTCATGAGCAAAAAAGGTTGTGGACCCCTGCTCTAGACAGACCAGTCATCCCAGTCCTGAAAAGGCTCTTGAACTTTTACGATGACTAGTCTTGTGGCTGACTATCCGTAAAGATGTCAAAGACTTTGTGGCAGCTTGTACAGTTTGTGCCACTACTAAACCTAGTCACACACAGTTATTGTAACTACTACCCATTCCCTCCCGTCCATGGACTTTATTGTTGAGTTGCCACCCTCGAAAGGGAATACTGTCATCTGGGTACTTACTGATCGTTTTAGCAAGAAGGCACACTTCATTCCCTTGCGGAAACTACCCTCTGCGGTAGAACTGTCTCAGCTCTTCATCCAGTATATTTTCCAGCTGCATGGCTTTCCAGCAGAAATAGTCTCTGACAGAGTATCCCAGTTTGTATCCAGATTCTGGCACTCTTTATGGAAAGTTTTGGGTATCACTCTCTGCCTATCACCCTCAACCTAATGGGGCAGCGGAGCAAATGAACTGAGCCCTAGAGCATTTCCTAAGGAATCATGTCTCCCTCTGTCAAGACAATTGGCCAGCTCTCCTCCCATGGGTGGAATTCGCTCATAACAATGCAAGTCACACTTCCACCGGAAGATCTCCTTTCTTGTCTGTGTATGGTCAACATCCGCAGGCATTTCCACAAGACTTCCTACTGTCACATGTCAAGTTGGGCCCGAAGCTCAGTGGTCCATATCCCATCTCAGAGATCATAAACCCTGTGGCTGCTCGACTACAACTTCCCCCTGAGATGCGAATTCCCAATTTGTTTCATGTTTCCCTGGTGAAACCAACAATCTCTAATCACTTCTCTCCGGTCCAGTCTCCTCCTTCTCCTGTCTCTGTGGATGGTCAGCAGGAGTATGAGGTAGAAAAAATCCTGGATTCCAGGCTCTCTAGAGGGTCTTTACAATTCCTCATCAAATGGAAGGGCTTTGGCCCAGAGGAATGCTCATGGGAGAAACACTCATACCCCTTTATTGGTAAGGGAATTCTACAGACAATTTCCCCAGAGGCCAAGGCTTGGTGGTCCAGGGGCCCCTTGTGGGGGTGTACTGTCAGGACCGCTCGATACGGTCGCCCTGTTCAGCACCTCCGCATTCCCCAGTGGATGATGTAATGCGTAATTTAAAGATAAAAACCCTTCCAGGTCATGGGTTTAATGCCGGATTATAGCTGGGTGTTTCATAATTATTTTTGAGCTGTTTTCTGGACTCTGACCCTGCCTGAATATTGACTTTGCTGTTTATCTGCCTGCCTTGAGAACTCTTGCCTGGATTCTGACCACATCTTCTGTTTAATCATTATCTGTACTGTGAACTTTGACTTTACTCCTGAAGCTTCCTCCTTGGTCCTGACTACTCCCCACTAGGAGCTGATAGGCCCCCCTAACACAGACTATCTGGCCTATAGTTTTGAGACTGAGAACGGGATCCATTTTTGAATAGCGTCACCACATTAGCAATTTTCCAGTCTCTTGGCACCATGCCAGACCCCAATGGATCCTGTGGTTTGGAAACCACAGAGCTAAGCTTGCTAAGTACCCTTGGATGAGTACCAACTGGCCCCAGAACTTTGTTTATCTTAACATGTTCTAGTCTCTTTTGAATTTTATCTTGTTTGAACCATGCATCATTAGATATATTACTAGAATTGGGACTTTTAATAAGGAAACCTTCATTAGCTGATTCCTCATTTGTGTAGACAGACGAAAAATATGCGTTCATAATCTGAGCTTTTTGCTTGTTCTCATCAACCAGCTGACCCCCCCTCTGATATTAAAGGCCCACCCCTACCTGCTTCATTTTGTTACTATTAACATATTAAAAAAATAATTTTGGATTCTTTTTTGTGCGTACTGCAATATCCTTTTCCATATCGATTTTAGCTTGCCTGATAGCATTTTTGCATGATTTATTGGCTTCCTTGCTAACTTGAAAGCCTTAAAAGCACATATTTTCTTACTCACCTCAACACCAACATTTCTATTGAACCAAAAAGGTTTTGCTTTGCAATGATGTTCCTTGCTTACAAGGGGAATATACTGACATGTATATTTATTAAGCAGCATTTTAAAGATTTCCTGTTTTTGACCTGTGTTTAACCTGGTGAAAAGCATTTACCACTTAATATATTGCAAAGATGCCCTTATACTTTCAAAGTTTGCAAGCCTGAAATTTAGTGTTTTAGTAACTCCATTATAGAATTGCCTCTGCAACAGAATCTCAAAGGATACCATGTTATGGTATCCCGTCCCTATTCCCCAAATGCTCACCCATTCAAATTCTAGAGATATTAATCAATATTGATCAATATTATTAGTTATTACAAGATCCAAAAGAGTTATTCCTAGTAGGCTCTTGAATGAACTGGAATACAAAGTTGTCATTTAGCATATTTGCAAAACTACTAGTTTTTTCTAACTTGGCAACCCCATTACCCTTGCCTGTTATTGACTACTCTTCTGTATTCCGATTTTGTACTATGTTATAGACCCCGGCCTGTTTATCCTGACTACACTCCTGGTTCCTGAACCTGCACTGCACTGTTTGACTGGTAATGACCAAGCATATACCACAACTACTCTCTCTCTCTGTTCCCATCCTTCCTGTTTACATTAAGGTTCATTGCCTGCCCAGAACTCCCCCCTTGGTCCTCTCACTTTAAGACCTGGCAGCATTCGAGTAGCAGGGGACTCCTCCTGATGCAAAAGGCAGTTGTTAGAGGCAGAATCCTAAGCCAAAACCTGGACCTGCCAAATATGTGCCAGTGTGATGTCTCTTCTGCTCTATGGTGATGGTACATCCAGTTTTGTAGTCGTAGATTGAAAGGTAACTTTAACATTTATCAAATCACATATAGGATTGTCCAGTGCAAACCTGTGGAGTGGCTGCAACAGATGCTAGGATCTTTGGGAACTACTGTAAGCATCTTCTGTTAATGGTGCCCAGAGAAAACATTTTTGTAAGCTTATATAAGACAACTATATTTTGATAATGGTATAAAAAAGCAACTCTTTACATTTTTTGTGTCTCTGTTTCTTGCACCCAGCCACATTTTCCCTTCTTTTTTTACACTCCAGCCATCCGGCTGACAGGTATCATCATACAGTACTTCTTGCAATGTAAACTGAATTGTCTAGCTGACACTTTGTAATTCATTTTAATTTAATAATGATTGCACTGTGAGTCCTCCATTCAAAATACTAGCAATCCCACAACCTAGACCACACACAAACAAAATACACAGAAGGCACAGTACATTTCAAAAGATGGAGTTAATTTAGCTGAATATTTTGAGAGTTTCATCCCATCAGTATGCCTGTTTATACTGTTTTTCTTATTATTCACCATTTTACTTTCCATTTCTATCCATCAAAGGAATAATGCAAGAGAAATTCTGTTTATTGCTGAATAATATGTGTCTTGTGTTCAATGTCATTGTTTGGTCAAACTTTGTCTAACACTGGTGAATTGGAATAGAGGGCCCACACTATGTAATGGAGTACGATAATGGGTAATAAAGTTATACTGTACAAAGGATGGTCATTGCCTTTCTTGGAACATATCACAGGAATTGTCCCAGAAGGTGTTTTCAGAAGTAGCTTTGATTGAGTTCAGTAATCATGTTCTTTATTAACTCTGCATTAGATAATTAAAAACTATTTTTCCAATTTAGTCCTTGGACAATAGTATTAATATCCAACCAAGTCTTAGCCATCTTGCTACATTAATTTGACTCCTTTAAAACAAAGCAAACCATTTTCAGTCACAGTGTGTCTAGTTAATCTTCAATGTACAGTATGTAGCACTATGTACGTGAATGGATGTATTAAAACACCTGAAAAATAATCTTCTAGGTAATATGACCTTGTCTTTGCGGCTGAGCTTATGTTAGGAAAGAGAACCATCAGTTTTTTTGCAAAGGACAAGAAACACAGAACATGTTTAAAAGGATAAAGAATAAACCACGGACTGTCTTGTTTGTTTATACATAACAAAGACAAATTACATATTTTCTTTAATTACATTTTTTATGTAAAAATGTGTTATTCAAAGCTTCACATTTAGTCTAATGCTTCAATGAATATGTGTACAAGCAATATTTTCAATTACAGCAATGTTCTTTTCTGTCTTCCTTACTTATTTTTAGATGCTCTATCTCTTTGGCTATTACCCAGAAATGACGCACAAGTTCAAAATAAATGTTCTTTTCTCTAATTATTTAACATAAAATGCGACTTTTTCCTAAATATTTTAGAACATTCTGTTTTCTCTTATGACTTTGATCGTGGCTCATTTGCAAATATTTAAGTTACTTTGAACAACATATTATGATGTTTAAATTTACCAATCATTTTAAATATATATATATATATATATGTTATCCTGAAACAAGTTGCCATCACCTACGTGTACTTGTAATTTACAGTCTCAAGTAGACTGTGTTTGTGGTGTACTCATTCATAGCCAGATAATCTTGGATCAGCCTACCTCTTCTATAACCCCAATAATGTTGAATCACGGGGATGTATGTTTCAAACTAATTTTACAGTTTATGCTAGGAGAAAAAAAGGGCTAAGATATGTCTATAGATTCACTTGAGTATTACTGCTTCCCATGCTCTCTGGCTGAGCCGGTAACTCTGTACGATTTTACTGTGGATGGTAGAGCATGGTCATATAGATTAGCATACTGTAGATATTTTTATTTTAAGAATTAATTTGTTTTATAGTTACACACAGTATTCTCTCACAATTGTGTTTCTCTTGAAAGCAATGAAGAAAGAATGAATTTAAACTTTACCTTATCTCCTTTCCTTTTTAGGTATTTGCAGGTCATGAAGAACATTTGGAATGATGCTTGCTCTAAATAATCATTAGTTCTTTGGTTTCTAATTTAAGATCCTCATTTCCTCCTATCACAGTCTGCAGTAGCTTGTTTTCTGTAATATAGTACCTACTTGTTTAGTGTGTAGGAGAGATGTAAACAATATGGGTTATAATGATCCAATCCACACATGTTTTCAGACACCTATTTTCTTTCCATAATTAGAATTGAGTTTTGAATTTGAGTTCTTGAAACTCAAATTTTCAAGATCTATTAAACTTGAAAAATATTGAACATAAGAATAAAAAATGTCAGCAACCAAATGCTGCAGAGCTTCTTTAGCGGTAAATGGACAGTTTCTGTGGGGGGTGGAAGAGGCAGATGGTTTTGGTGGGGGTGTCAGCTTGGTCTGGCAGGTGGGAGTCAATATGGGCCTTTGGAAGTGCACAGGGGGTGAGTGTCTCAAGCAGGCCAGTACCAAACATGAGGCTACTGAGGAGGAACACACTGATAGTGTAAAACCTTTTATTACTTAAAAAAAATTTTTAAAAGTGCACTAATAATTTTCTAGCAAATGTAGGCATATTTTATCATCCCTTCAAATGTTCACCTGTGATCTTTAGAAGAACCAAAGATGCTGATGGTTTCACTCTGACCCGGTGTCCTTCCTTCCGCTTGTGGGTTCCTCGGCGCTTGGGGATGACATCACTGATCAGCTGCAGCTTTTCATCATATTGCCGACTTCTTCAGAGTAGCAAGCAAGCAAGCCGTCCATTCTTCTACTGGATGTCTCTTTCTTTTTCTCTCTGTTTCTATTTAATTTTGGGTAAGTATTTATTTATGGTTATTAGCCTGTTTGAACACTATCATTGGGTGTGGGGATTTAATTCCTCATCACAGAATAGAACCTCCCAATATTTATTAATTATTTTCTTCACTTCGTTTGCTTGAGGGTTATATGTTGTCAAAACACTATTGTGTCATTTGTCTCTAAATTCCTTATTTTCGGTTCTAACAAATTTTGTCTTTCTATCTTTCCAACCTTTTCTTGTGACTTTCTAATTAACTCCTCATTATAGCCTCTGGCTTTAAAACGATTACTAATAAATTCTAGTTGTTTTGAAAATTCGGCCTCTTCTGTGCAGTTCTTTTTTACGCTACACATCTGTCCAAAAGGGACATTCCTTACCCATTGTGGATGGTGGTTGTTTGTCTGAATTACATAATTATTTGAATCCACTTTTTTTTACAATAATCTCCATGTTTTTTTATATATATTTCTTAATCTAGGAATTCAATAGATTTGTTGCTATAGGTAAGAGAAAAATACAAATTTAAATCATTTTGATTCAAACTTTCTACAAACTACAAGAGTTTTTTCTCTGTTCCCCTCCATATGATTATCATATCGTCTATGTAGCACCGCCATAGGGATATGTTGCCACCCAGTTCTATATGGGGAAGGATATAGTGTTATTTCCAATGTTCCATATGTAGATTGGCAGAGTGTTCCGCATTTATCTGCAGTAAGGATCGCATCAGGAGGATATTCCGTCTACATTTGTTACAGACTGAATTTAATTTGAAACGTTTGTGAGTACTACCTATCACCTACATATGAGAGTAGAAACACAGCATTGCATAATATATAAGTGGGTGAAGGTGCTGAATTACAACTCTCTAAGAAATTCTACACCATAAGTTCTCTATTTGCTACATGTTGTTTGGTTGATTGTTACACTCGAGGAGAACACGTTTTTAGGTCGGATTAAAGGGGAAGCTCCAGTGACCTTGGACAACATTTTTTGTTTTGTTTTTTGCAGAATAATAACTTTTTGGTTCAATGAGGAGGAAGTAAAGTGGGCTGGAGGTTATAACAGTGGTGAAGGCCTACAGCTCCACATTGCTTGCTTTGGGGCAGGGAAACAGAGGGAAGATGCTAGAATATCAAAATTTTTATATATTTGGAGTGCCTGTGCTCACTGTTTCTTACTATATAATTAATTTTTGGTGCCAGTACCCAAACATTTTATATTATTTTTGTTGAACATTGTGCTTGGCCTACAAGCATTTACTGTATCTTACTGCTTGTGATGCCACTATCAACTGGTCCCTATATATGCATTTGGTGTGTTCTATTAATTTATTAATAATGAAAATTTGAATTAAATTTGTATTTTTAAAATTGAATTTTGAAGTAATTTTGGGCTATTTCAACTATTGAATATTTCATATTGAAAAAATTTGAATTTTCGAATTTCAAAGTACTTGCCCTTTAAAAATCCTTCGACTTCGACTATACGTCATCTTAAAGCTGCCAAATTGCCATTTTAGCCTATGGGGTACCTCATCATTTTTCTAAGTTCCAAGAATTCAAAGGATTTTGTGGAGAATCGTTCACGATTTTTTATTTGATTAAAAATGGACCTATTCGATTGAAATAGGTCCATTTTCGATTGAAAAAGCCAATTAAAAATACTTCAAGGGTTGAAATTCAAATGCCCTCAAAATAGAGTCATACAGTCTGATTATACATCAGTAATCCGCAGGTTAGAAATAACGAATACTCTGAAAATAGCTGTCGTGGCAACCCCAAACTTCCAGCTAACCAGTTCGGAATAGAAGTGTGTAGAAACTAAAACTTAAAACCGTTACTGCCAGTTATGTATCGGGAAAAGGTGGGAGCTAGTCCCCTCACGTCCACTGGAAGCATAGGCATGGATGTCACTGGTAGCGAGTAGCAACTGAGTTGCTTTCTTTACAATTGTTTCCTGTCCAATACTTAGTAGTGAGTCTGTCGTCGAGTGTTTTTGGCAGTATGTAAATATATTATTATTCAGCATCACTAATAAAAGTTAAGTTTTAGTTTCTACACACTTCTATTCCGAACTGGTTAGCTGGAAGTAGCAACCACTCACAAACTTTGATGTTTACATAAAGGGTTGAATTTCAGTTTTTTCAATTTGAAAATTCAGCCCTTAGTAAATCTGCCCCATGTGTCTCTTAAAAGGATACTAATTTCTTTATTTACCCTATTTTATAAACTCTGTGCTAGACATACTTAAAAAATGATCTGAAATCACTACTTCAAAGGTTTGCATTAGCCAAATTAGAGCTGTATGTATTGCTGTTAGTCATGAAATCCCCAGGGATACTGAGCAGCTCACTTTAAATTCTCTTAAATCATTTCTGTTTCTGCAACCAAAAAATTTTAAGGGATCATACAGACTCCGAAATGCTTATACTGATTTTTTTTTTTAACAGTGACAGCCAAGGCGAGCCTCTGATGTGTGGATATTTGAAATATTATTAAAGAAACTACAAACAACAAAAAATTACTTTGTTATAACATTATAGTGTTTATGATGGGGTGTCCATATAAAGCATTTTGTATGTATGATCTGCCAGTCATTGCTAGGGAATATATAAACTGCATATAATTGTTAAGGTTATAGATTATGTGAATACAAATCCAAACATTCTTTATTAACTGCAACTTGCAGTGAACTATGGGCCAGTTTCCTAATCTCTGAAGGATTATTAAATGATGTATTATTTTACATCTTAAATACGTGTATATATATATATATATATATATATATATATATATATATATATATATTCAAGCAATCATTTGGCTAGGAGTAAAGTAAGTGACTTTAGCTGATCTTTATTTCCTCTCCATTAACTGATTCATTAGAAACACATCCCTAGAGTATCACTAAAAGGTTTATAATGACATGATTATCATATAGCACTTTAGAAGTAAACACATTCATTAACTAATGAATATTAATATGGTATAAAGAATTTTAAAAAGGGAAACAGACCTATGTTAAGTAATTGTTTGAGTAAAAATATGCAAATTAAACTGAAGTGTAAATAATTTTTGTATTAAAGGAAAGTATTAAAATAAAAATGTAAAGTCTCATTTATGAATTCAAAGGAGGGATTTGAAGGTGCTTGAGGCACATTTTAGGGGCTTCAAACTCAATAGCATGTTTTAGGGATGATTCTTTCATCAACTCCTGTTAATTGATTGAACACAGAAGAGCAATGTTAATTTGTTTGCAATCAGTGCGAATGTTATCTGATCTTTGATGGTTAGAGAAAGGATAAAAACAAATACATCATGAAAAAATGTGGATAGAATATGTTACAAACAATATAACGTAATATAAAACATAATAATTATCTGTTCAGAATAACATACAGTATCAGTACAAGTGCTCAGCATGATAGTGATGATTGTGCCACATTCTTTGGATGGAACTGCACTGTAGCAACAGATGATGTATGCTGTAGAAACCCTGGAGCTACCCTCACATCCTAACCAGGCAGTAGGTGTAGGTTTCTCTGAGCACCTTGCAACAATCGCCACAGCCTCAACCGAATCAAAATGAAGAGAATGGAAGGACTGAGATGTAGCAAGTACAAAACCACATTTGGACACAAGTACCTGTTGAAAGTGGTTTTAGACACAACTTACTGTGGGGAAAATCGCAAGTTGCCCTCTACATCTGAGGATGTAAATTAGCCCTTTAATATTTTCGAAGTCAGGAATGAAAGTTAACTTACAAGTGCTGAATTAGACCTCACCACAAAATACTCACCAACTTTATTTTCATTTCTATGTACTTTATATTTCTTTTGAAGATAGCAATGTCCAAATTTTGGATAAAGAAGACCGCTGGTTTGAAAGAGGTGTGAAAGAGGCGATTGATGTTAAGGTGGAAAAACCATCCCTGAACAGAGGCAGGGGCCTTCGACATCACCTGTCTGCTACATACAATGCTGTTCTCACATCTGTTCCCCGGCGGTTTCAGAACTCATGACGCATCCATTTATGCAACTCTCACAAGTAACACCTGTTTTCAGGAGTTGCATGACACATTGGTTATCCTATCACTGTAACTACACCACTGTGAATTTCAGATGTCACCTGTGGTGTTTATACAAATGGCCTGCAGGTGGCACTGTGCATACACAGGACTTTCTGTACAGCTTGAAAGTGAAAGTAAGACTTACTGCTGTTATGTAATGGCTGCATGAACCTGCTAATAAAGCATTGTTATACCCTCCTCATCCTCGGCTACCAAACACAACATAACCTCTCTGAAGAGTTGCAGTGTGCCGTTGTGATTGAATTGTTGGAAGAGTCCATATGCCAAGAACTCCCCTACACCAGTCAGTTGAACTGAAGAAGCTGCTCGGATGAGCAGTGAAATGTCTTCATTAAAATATCTCAGTAAGTCCAGTTGCTTTGAGTTACTTTTGATATATATACCACGACCTGGATGAATGAGACTCTTCATAGTCATAATTTCTATGGAATTTTCAGAAAATTATTTATGAAATGGTGAACTCACGAAACGACACACTTTTATAAATTCCATATTAATTGTTCGGGTTTAGTTCTCTTTTGGACTAGGGCTCCCTTATGCATCTTTTCTTTGATACTTGCACTGCTGTCCTAAACTTCATTACTATAGTTATACAGGGTAAGGACTTGCCATGTGAACAAAGTAGCTTGGGGTATGGGCATAATTATCTTTTGTGAAACACCTTAGAAAATAGTAACTCTTTAAAATAACTGGCTTTATATTTATCAGCCATTGAGAATACTCTATTATCTGATCATGAATGATTATCTGTTTAACAATAAATATATGTACTTTAAAGAACAAGTAAACCTTTTTTTTTTCTATCTGTAAATTTGCTCTAAACAGCTCCCCAGATTAATGTACCTTAGTCCCTGCTGCAAGTCTGCTCTGGTTTCTGTGTTATCAGCAGCTTGTTTCCCCTTCTTCCTGGTGCAGAGTGAAGCCCAGCCCCTTAGCTTACTGAGCTGACCTTATCTCTTGGACTAGTCCTGGAGATCATTTGCATACTATGACATAGCAGAGACCAGTGTGTGTAGCACCTTTTGCTTGGGGAAACTAGCTTACTAATGAAACACTGGCTCCCTCTTCCTCTCTATTGTGGAACAGCAGCAAATGGACTGCTCAGTAAACTAAGGGGCTGGGCTTCACTCTGCACCAGGAACAAGGGGAAACAAGCTGCTGATAACACAGAAACCAGAGCAGACTTGCAGCAGGGACTAAGGTACATTAATCTGGGGGGCTGTTTAGAGCAAATTTACAGAGAGATAAAGAAAAACATTTACTTTTCCTTTAAGCACCGTCCTAAACCAAATATCCTTTTGCTGTCATTTGGGCTATAAAGCACTGCAGATTCTGTATCACATGATCAACATACATCTCACGTCTAGCTAATTCTATCAGCCCTGACATCTCTGTTAAAAGACTACAACTAATGAGGTTTGCTTCAGGTAATATATCATAATAAGCCAACAAAATATGCATACAATAGGAAAACATAACCTTGAGTAAAGCATGCACAGTATTTGAGACAGTTTTCTAATGGACACAATTGCATTTGATTCAGGATCTAAATTAAAGTGTGGTTACAGTACTTACAAGTGGGTGACATAGAATTAGATGAAACAAATAATTTGAATTCAATCAAATGCAGACCTATTCGATCAAAATATTTCGGATCCCTAGAATTCTGGTTAACAGTTCCAATAACTATATATAGTTACCAGGTACATGTTGTCTTTTGAGAGCGATATATTTACTTATCACAGGATTTTGTACTATGGTTAGCAAGTGGTAACAGATGAGTTAATTGATTTAATTTATCTAATCCATAAATTCAGGAAGAGATTAAATATTGTTTTGTTAATCAAAGCTAAACTTTTATCAGAATCTGATAAAGGCCCTTATAAAACTAAGTTCTGCACTAATATTCTTCAAAACATTAGCAGTAATTGTACATAATTGTTGCATAAGAACACATATAATGTTGCTTTCATGCACTGTTGTGCTAAACTGCAGTGATTTCAGTTATCCATAATGATGCTTCAAACCCACATGTTTAAATCATCATAATTATAATTTATTTATATAGTACCAGGAAGTTATTCAGCAGTTTACATTAATTCATAATGAACAGGAGTCTTACAATAATTTTATAC
>CM044432.1:154614051-154625177 GCA_024363595.1 Xenopus borealis | reverse complement strand
AGTTTATATATAAAAGCATTTCATGGCCAATACTGGAATGATAACAGTACAAACTGATAGTTCATTCAAAGACATCTTCAAAAACTTTACTTATTTTTAATCAAATCAAAACAATATTTTAAAATCATAAAAAAGAATCTGTGATTTGAAACCATATTGACAAGAAGATTTTTAATAGATCGAGTATCTTCTCTGAACCAAAATGAAGTTGTTTTTCTTGTAGTTTCAAAGAGCAAATGTATTAATTTTACTGGATATACCTGACAAGGAATATTAAGGTTAAGGAGAGCATATTTAATAGGACATTTTACTACTAATTTTATGTTTGTTTTCAATAATGATCCATCTCTTTCTCTAACTATAATGAAAAAATATAACTTTAAGTTTTGTTTCATTAAGGGCAAAAGAAGAGGAAATTCTCATCACTCTCAAGTTCCTGTAAAAATTAGATAAAAAAATATTCTATTAATTAATTGGTGGTTTTACATTTTAATGAGGGATGAAACATACCCTAAATGCAGGGGTGCTACTGCTATGAGGTGAGATGAGAAACTCATCTCAGGTGGCATCAGCCCGCAAGTTACCAGGGGCGGCAAAAAAAATGATTTTAATAACAATGTTCCTTTTTTAAATTGGAATTTTGACTTGCAGAGCAATGCGGTCCCCCCACTACGGTGCTTGAAATGGTATAAGCCGTATATATGTGTAACACACAATACCTATTCTTTTTCTTCAGGAAAATAAAACTCAAGTATCAAACTTGAGTGTTACTGAAATCAGTGAATAATGAGTTGCAGATTTAAATCTGCTTTAAGTCCTTCTGGTGAAATAGGTTGATTTTATCTTTACAGAACAGTGATTTTTTTGGTATAATATCCAACAATGCATGAGAATTATTGTCATTTGGCTGGATGCACACTATTCTCTTTTCCAACTTCAATAATATTGTGCTTTAACATTCTTGCTACATGGAACATCATGGCTTATAAATAATTTCCCAATGATTGTTCCTCAGCTTCAATTTTTCATAAAGGTGAACAGCCCAAACATTCATTTTAATTCAGAGCACTCTCTTATAAGGAACACATTGCTGCAAGAAAAAGAACAAAATATTAAATACACACACACAGATTGGCACTTAGTTTGCCCAGGAGCAGTAACCCATAGTATCCAATAAGATGTGTGCTTTTAAAAGATGGCCTGCAAATGATCCCATTAGTTTCATCAACCATAATAAAAAAACTGTGAAAAATATGTTTAAAAAACCTAAACCTATAGTTATCACATGGTAGTTATATTACTATTATTATTGTTGTTATTATTATTATGAATACTAATAATAATAACAGTATAGCATATCAATTTAGTGTTATTGAGTAGTTATACCATAAAATGTATATACTATTTCTAGCAGTATATGTGGGTGTAGCAGTAAGTGTGGGTGCACTAACATGGATGTAATGGAAAGAACAACATAAATCATTCAGTTGCTTTCTGCCAAACACACCCTGGAGCTACAGCTACCCTGCACCTAGTGGTAGCTCAATAGTTCCCATGGTGGGTGCATCAATAGATGCAGAAGATTTATACCAAGTAAAAAGGATGCAGGTGACATTTTAAATGCACACTCCAGAACTTTTGTAACCGGCACTGCAGATTACAGTGGAGTTATGAGGAATGTAGAGTGCAATATGATTAAAAGACATACCCCTATATGTAATAAAAGGCACTAAGTTTGCCCAGTTGCAGTAACCTATAGTAAACAATGAGATGTTTGCTTTTAAACAATGGACCAGTAAATTCTACCTGATGATTATTTGCTATGGTTTGCTGCTCCTTTGCCTTTTATTATACATACCGTTTAATATTAATTGGCTACACTGACTGAATTATTTATTTACTACATTATCAAGATGATCATGAAGGAAAAGGTATTAAATGGTTTAAAGGAATATTGGGTTCCAAAAGCATTTTTCCACATCTAGAACTGCCTTTTCAATGCACATCTTTGTAGGTACTGTGGCTCTTTAACTTACCCAGGCATTACAAACAAGAATCTGCATTCTGATGAAATTAAAAATGCATCTGCTCAAAGGATAGAATATACTTCTCTATGAAGAAGCCATTAACCGGTGAAACGCGTCAGAAGTAACAGACCTGCGGAACTGAGCTGTGCACAGGACCACGCCAAGAGGGGACAATCTTTTTGCGGAAACACACAACACACGCTGAGGGCTTTGGGAGCGCTGTTTTGGTGCCGCAACCTCGGAGGCAGAGCCGTGCAGGGAATCTAACCTTGGAAAAGGACGATCCCATTTCTTAAACGTGATTTTAACAAGTTTGTCTTGTAAGTGCAATATTTTATATTAAAGTTGATTTTAAGATTTTTTCCGCACATGCCGCTTTTATCTTCCTCCACCGAGATTGGAGAACTGCTGGAGCTATTTGTGATGTAGATATACGCTACTTTTATCCAAACATCTGTGAGTATAATCAGAAACAGACCCGAAATTACGTGGGTACCGCTTAAATAATACTACAACTATCTGTGTGAAGCATATGTACACTGCTTGATGGTGTTGGAAGGCTATTATAATTTATCTCACTAAAGATCAGAACCACTAATGGGAATTAATTAATGCACTGATAGTGTAAAAACTATTTCACACTGCTGGGTGTATCACACCTGCTTTAAATACTACACAATATTTTTATTTTTTGTTTTTTGTCTCCCCTCTTATTTTGAGGTAACGGTTAGCAACATTCCTTTTGGAATTTCGTTATATTGCTGTTTGAGGGAAGGAGAGAGCCCTGGTTGCTACTGTTTGGAGGACAAAAAGTATTACACTGTGGTTTGAACCTTATTTTTTGTAATTAAATGGTTTAAAGGAATATTGGGTTCCAAAAGCATTTTTCCACATCTAGAACTGCCTTTTCAATGCACATCTTTGTAGGTACTGTGGCTCTTTAACTTACCCAGGCATTACAAACAAGAATCTGCATTCTGATGAAATTAAAAGTGCATCTGCTCAAAGGATTGAATGATATGAGCCTTTGCAAATCTTGAAGAGAAAGGAGACAAACTTCAAGAAGCAAGCCATTTTCCTGACCATAAACTCTACAGCTGAATGTTTAAGTCTCTAGAATGATCTAATTCGACTTGGATGAATACCAAGCCCCAGGATATACAATCCTCTAAGCTAAATAACTCATCACTATAGATAATAAATTTCTGCTTTAGAAATCTGGAAAATGTCAGCTGGGACATAATTTTGTTTTCTTGTATTGCAAGACTGGTTTTATTTGTATAGATTTGTACGTCTAGAAAGCTGTATTACCAGCCAGGGATTTTAATTGTTCTGTAATATTTGTATGTAGTTATTTATTTTTATAGTGCCACAAGGTTATGAAGCACAAAAAGAAGAACAGAATAAGAAACACACAGTGTTTAAACAAATACAATATAATATAGTTAATAGAGGTGCCTTGAAAATAAAAAGGGTCTTAAGTCATTGATGTCCTTCCTTCTGCCGGCATTGCTCCCCAAGTGGTGGCACCCATAGCTGCCACATGGGTATTGGCTCCTGCGCGATGACGTCACAGAGTGGTGCCAAATTTGAAATAAAAGTGCAACCAGTTCGGCGCCCAAGTATAGGTTTTGAGTAATTCATTCCTGGGTGCTCTATAAATCTTCTAATATTGATTTCTGGACTTTGACCCTTGCCTGAACTTTGACCCTGCTTTTTGCTGCCTGCCTCTTTGATCATTGCCTGAACCTTTGATTACAATTTTGTCTGAACCCTTACTGTAGTGCATACCTGGACTTTAACCCATAGCTTCCTCCTTGGTCCTGACAAACTCCGGTTGGGAGCCGATAGGGCCATGGGCCATGGACCCCACTGAGGAAGCTAAACCAGATGTCGGACGAGCACTCTGCGGGTTGGCTGGTTGCATGAAAGACAATGCCCCCGCTGTCTTTCAGAAATACGTGAAGACATCTTCCAGGACCGTCTGGGAAAAACAGTAGTACCTGGACGACATCCTAATCTTTTCCCAAGATTTGGAAAGCCATCACTCTCATGTGAGGGAAAACTCCCTCTTCGCCAAGTTGGTGAGGTGTGTCTTAGAAGTGCCTAAGATTCCATTCCTCGGCTATATTATTTCCCCTGCGGGGTTCGAGATGGATCCTGCCAAGGTTTCCCCGATCCAGAAGTTGCCACTTCCTTTAAGCACCAAAGTGATCCAAAGATTCATTGGCTTCGTGAATTACTACTGCCAATTTATGAAATGCTTATCCTCTCGCGTTGCTCCTATCCTTTCCCTCATTCGCAAAGAATGTTGGGCCCTAGGGCCCACAACTGAATCAGTTCGATATCACCCACCTCAAGGTGGGTATATTGTGGAGAGATTTGCTCCTTTGGCAACATCACCAAAATGAGCGGATCTCTCCGTGTATGGCCACCATAACAAGTCACTCAAATCACTGACCACAGGTTAGAGGTTGAAGCGATGTAAAGCAGGAAGCTGTATTCTTGCTATTATGTTAGACATCAGCTCATTCTAGCCTTTGTAGATGACATTTTTGGCTCAATAATTTTTTTTAAACAGTTTTCATTTTGCAGAGCCTATCTATTTTCTTGCTTTAATATTACACTGAAGAATTCCTTCAAACATGCAAAATGGCTCAAGAACTGAAAGCTTCCAGATAAAAAGGAGATTACAAGCTGTGATCTGTGCCAAATGGAGAATTAATAAATATTGACCTGGTTATAAAGTCAATGTTGAGAAAATGGAAGTAATGAATATATACTGTATGATTCTTTTCCTAATTCTTTGCTTAAGAAACTAAAGAACCCAAAGAATCAGATCAAATATTTAGATTTGATAATCCTTTCAGATATAAACAATTTATATTCCTTGAAAATTACCCCGGCCTGTCAAAAGGTTTCTTCTATGTGTGAAAAATGGGCCAATTCTCCCCTTAATATTAAGGGATGAGCACTATTTTTTAAATCTTTGATATTTCCCAAGCTTATATATCCATTCATCAATCTCCCTTTGCTTGTAAAACACTATGATATTACTTGATTATTACGTGACTCTGCTTTAAATACATTAATTTGGAATGGTAAAAAAGCAAAAATTGCCCTTTATATGTTAAGAGCTCCATTTAAACTTGGAGGATTACCTTCCTGATTTCAGAGTTTTTAATTTATCAGCCCTCACCAGATATCTTATTGAGTGGATCTCTCAGGGTGATAGATTTACAAACCCGACATCGAGATATTTCTGGAACCCTTCCATGATGTCTGTTCTACATAGCAAATGGGGAAACTTTCCTTGTGAATTTATATATCATGATTCTATTTTCGTGTGGAAACACTCAGATTATCAAAAGTCTATCAAAAGTCTGATACTTTTGCATTTTCTATAAAGCAAAATGTATTGGTCTTAATAAAAGATATTTTTGATCCACTTAAGAAATCCTTATTATCTTGGTCAAAACTCCATTCCTCATGATTCCGATAGATATTATTTACCTTGCCATTACGGTCTTTCTCAGCTACATAATAACAAAAACCTGGTTTTAGCTGACCATAAACTAGCAGATGACCTGGCAAAATTTTTGGAACTCCCTTGTTCGATCTCTATCAGCTCTCTATCTAAAACATTTTGGTCATGGTACAGATCCACAACCATTATCAAAACCTTCCATCAAATGGACAAAATTTTTACATTGTCAAGTGTCTTCTGCAGATTTGATGAAATCTATTAATGATTTCAATAAACTAATTTTGGCAGAGAGCTGGAGAGTACAACATTTTAAGCTTATCCACCTAGGTTATGGGAAAAATATTTCAAGAAATTCCTCTAATAGCCCTATATAAGATTGTCCTAAATGTGACGAGAATTTTGTGTCACTTTTCCCTTATTGAACTATTTTGGAGGGAAGTTGCAAATTTTTTGGATTACAACCTGACAATATAGTTCTTTCTTTGGCTCCAAAGACAAACTTTATCTCCCATGAAAATAAATTATTAACTGTTTATTTTCTAGCTGCTTCTAGGAAAGCTTTATTTAATTCCTGGTTAAAAAAGATCCCCCCTCATTATTATCAGACTCCATTTCTTCTATGAACCAGCATAGCTGGCAGGAAGCCCTATTAACTAAAACCAAAGGGAAAAAATCCAAGGATTCTTTTAAGCTGATCTGGTCTCCTTATTTTGAAGTTGATAATACTGGTGACAAAATACTGAGGTTTCTTCAATTGTAGGATGTTCTTTTTGGCATTCCAGCTGTGGAATGGACATTTTTATCTTTTTCTTTATTACATAAATCCACTGGCTTAGTTAATCTTAGTTAATTTTAGTTAATTCTTGTAAGTTTTTGAATGATATACAATTTTGTATATTTCATGCCATTTTATATAATTTTTCATTTTTCTTTATCTGCATATCATTAGCTGTCATTTTTATTTCATTTGATTAATTTGAAAATCAAATAAAATATTTTCAAAAATAAAATAAATACTGACTTACTGACTTCCAATTGATCATTCATTCATTTTCCGATTGCATCTACCTATGTGCATTAAAAATGTGCCTGAGGTTAATTTCAATCTATTGTGTATATATGTTTCTATGGAAACAATTGTAGCATTAATTAGTGCTTTATTTCAAGTATGTTCTGTTTAAAAGTTTCTATGACAACTACTTGTGTGTCAGCAATAATGATAATCATATATGCTAGTACTAAGTACTATTATCCAGAATGCTCGGGGCCAGTGGTTTTCCAGATAATGGATCTTCCTGTAATTTATGATCTTCGTACCTTAAATGTATTAGAAAATAAATTTAACATAAAATTAACCCATTAGGCTGGTTCTGCATCCAGTAAGGATAAATGATATCTTAGTTTGCATCAACTACAATATACTATTTTATTCTTACAGAGAAAAATTGAATTATTTCTAAAAATGTGGATTATTTAGAAAAAAATGGAGTCTATGGAAGACATCCTTACCATAATTCAGATATTTCTGGATAAAGGGTTTCCAGATAACAGATCCCATACCTGTAATAGATTTGAAAGTAGTTTTATTTCTTTTATTACCTTATCCACTTATTAAATACACCTTTAGGGATATACTTACAATTACAAATTTAAGTTTAGGTAAACTGCTTTAGTCATGCACTGGAATTCAAGAAAGCTGGACAATAAAACTGGGACAGATTGAATAGAGATAGACGAAGACAGACAGACAGACAGACAGATAGATAGATTAAATTCTTTGGAATTTCACAGCATGCCTTAAAGTTTTGATACTGTTTCAAAGATTAGCACACTAATTATATGGATGTCCACTGTAGATTGGTGGAATGCTAATAAATGTAACTCATACAAATAGATGGATTTATATATACTTTTTTTGTAGGTCCTGGTATTTCATTACACATAGATGTGCTCTTTTCCTGAGAAAAAGATATGCTTCCCATTTTGATATTGCTGCCAACTAAAATTAATGATGTGGGATTACACTATGAGCCTATTGACCTCAGCTGCTTTGTAATACTAATGTCAAAAGTCAGATAAAAAGCTAACAAGAAGATTCCTGACAATTAATTTAATAATCCCATGAGTCGGCAAATAGAACAAGGAGCTATCGGGCTTACTGTAAATTATTTTGAATAAGCTCTAATCAGCTTCTATGTATACTAGTACACTGATATAAGAACAAAAGTCAATTCTAATTTTTCAGAAGTAGCTTACGTATACCTTGCAGAAGTAGCTTACGTATTCATGTCCCATTCTCAGGAATTCTATTGTTATAAAAGTGATGGATAGAAGCTTGTATGAATAAAGAAACCATATACCAGTAGATTAGTAACTTGGAAAGATGGATGAGTACAAATGGCCTTGATGTATAATAAATAATGAAAAATTATGAACATTTTTTCATAGTAACATTTTTCCAGTTTTGGGCATTCAGACTTTAATACCTTTGTGTACCTTTGTGTGTATGTGATAGGGATCTTACACTATAAGGCTAACAGTGGTTCTATATAAATAAAAAAGGTAAGGGGGGTCTTTTATAAAGCATGCTTTGGATGTAGGGTTTTCTGGATACCAGGTCTTTCTTTTATTTGGTAAACCATGTCTCAAGATAGGAATTTTTAACCTATGGGTTGGGGCCTTAATATGATCCCCATGCTGAATTGTTGCAGGTCTTTGCACCACAAAATGGAAAGCAGACACCAATGTGTCTCCCATGAATACAGTACTGCCTGCTTTTGGTAACACTTTATTCAAGAAATATATAGGCAGATAAAACTGTTTTAATATTCTTCTGGTTCAACCTTAAGTTAATTTTCAGTATTCATGTTCTCTTTTTCAATTATTTGCCTTTTTCTTCTGACTCTTTTGCAGCTTTCAAATGGGGAGCATGACCCCATCTAAACAACAAATGCTTTGTGAGACTACAAAAATGTATTGTGATTGCTACTTTTTATTACTTGTTACTTTTTATCCATGTCCTTTCTTATTCGTATTCCAATCAATTATTTAAATCAATGCATGGTTGCTAAGGTATTTTGGACCTAAACCCTCCATATGTATTAAAATGTACTATGTTTGCCCAGGAGCAGTAGCCCATAGCAAATAATCACGGGTGTTACCTTATTTATTAAAATTTTGAATATAAGACAACAGTCAAAATGTCTTTGAGTCCAAGGAATAATTCTTTGGTATCCCCCAATGAGTCCAACAAATTTTTCAGGTACTCCTCCGGCCTACAATCAACAGATTCTTCAAAATTACTTATTTGCTGTATTCCTAGAAACAAAAGTCCCGAGGAAGGGGGAATAACAGAAATAGAATATCGTGTAGTATTTCAATAAACCCTTTGAAATTTCACCCTTTGAAAATTCAGTGCCTTAAATACACTTTACATATAGTGATTTTTCCAAAGTGGAACCCACAATCTATTTTGCATCCATGCCTTAGTGATATCATGCACTTTAAATCACAAGCAAGCAGTTCCCATTACAAAATATTTGTGCGCGTAACTATGAAGTGAGAAAGGTAGCAACAGACTGCTTGAGCTCTATTGACCCCAGTGGTATAGTATACTTACAAGATGTGAGTTGAGCGAAGGCATAAAATGTACTCGCTTTCATGCTTAGGATGGCTCTTGTTTTCTCCTTGATGTAAAAATACAAACAGCATGTGTAGAAAGGCTAAATAAAATGGTTTAATAAATATTAAAATACACTCACAAACAAACAAACTTGTGGCTCGCATTTAAAAGATTCTCCGTGTATGTTCCCACTGCTGCTGTGGCTCCGTGGCATCCTCACTACACATCTCGCTCCAGAGTTTGCAGTTCTGGTTAGGAGTGTGTCGAAGTACCTGCCTCTCAGACTCGGAGTATTGCACTCCCACAGCAGTACGAGTCACGCAGCAGCTCTGATCAGCTTTCCCTTTTTACATCAAGGAGAAAACGCCACCTAAAATCCTGCCACCCTAGGCCTGGGCCTAGGTGGCCTCTCAAATCCGGGCCTGTCTGCAACTTGTTTTCAAGGTTAAAACTCACAAAATCTACCTATCTACTGTATCTGCTATGAATATAGTAGCTCATAAAAACCATAAAAATAATTGTATTCATATTCCCTAGCATAGTTTCTTGCTTTCTACCATCTCTTCCAAGACTTGCTGTGCTTTTATTTTCGTTATATTGTATAAACAAAGTAAGGTTCACAAAAGAAAATATCATGAATTACCAAACTTTGAATCACTTGGATTTATATTTTAGCTTAATAGTTAAAAAAAAGTCTATGTAAAAATGTTTTTTTTAGTTTTATTGTATCCTGGGTTTTGCTCACCTGAGGGTGCTTATTATAACTATGTAGAACAGTGATGTATTTTAAATAATGATAATTATTATTATTAATTTGTTGTTCTTTGAAAATGTATTTTAGTAATGTATGCACTCTTTATGTACTATCATTTACACAAAGATTGAAACAGTTTGAAAATATAGGTACAATGGGCATAGCAGAAATGATTTACATTTCACTTTCATAAATTCTTGTAATCATTCATTAATTAGCTCTTTTTGTTATTACTTTATGTCATTCCTTTAAAATATGGTTTCAGGCAAACTAGAACATTTTATTTACAGTTGGGGGAAGATTTATCAAGGGTCGAATATAGAGTTTATGGGAGGTTTCTAAAAACTCCCATAAACTCAAAATTCAGAAAAAAAAAACAGCAATCAAAATGTATTAAAAAATTAAAAATGTTTAAATTCCGGTGAATAGGATCGACCTGCAAATCAATGAATTGATTCTAGTTTTTGCAAACAAAAGGAAAAATTGTTTTTTAAAAGTCAACCAAACGGCTCCAAATTGATTGTAGGAGCTCCCCCATAGGCCAAAGCAACAGGTTTTAGATGGCAAATAGTCGAATTTGAATTCTTAAAGGGACAGTACATACATTTGAAATTCTATTTCTTTTAACTCTAATCGAATTTGGACTATTTCCTAGTCAAATTTCACTAAAATAAACTAGAAATTTAAATTTTCAATTTGACTCTTGATAAATCTTCCCCTTGGTGTGCATTTGAATATGATCTTAGGTTTTTTAGACAGCTGCAGATTTTTAGAGCTACAGTATATAATAAAATAAGCAAACTTTGCTACATATGTCTACATATCACCTGTTTATAAGCAAACATCTTATTGTTGGCTATGGGGTAAATTACTGATTTAAACTTTGTGCATTTTATTACATATGGTTACTATATTATGAACCCTATCCCCCTATCTAATAAAAGGCAATAAGTTTGCCCAGGAGCAGTACCCACAGCAACCAAATGCTTAGCACCTTTTATTATTATAACCCCTATGAGGTTATTCGTTTTTCTTTACAGAGTCTGTTTGTAGAAATGCTCAAGGCAGTTTAGAGAAATGAAATTCATTAGCATATTTGTTGTTTAAACATTCACAATGCTCAATTAAGCAGTTCAACATTAAAGGACAAGGAAATTTAAACTAGCTAGAAGTAGCTAGAAATCTTGTGCATCTGTTCCAGCCCCAGGCAACCAAAGACCTTTAGCAGTAAAGATC
>CM044432.1:154578280-154610107 GCA_024363595.1 Xenopus borealis | reverse complement strand
ATGGAGGCACACCCAGCTTTCAGCCTTTTCCCTAAGTGGAACCAACTCTGACACTTAAGGTGGCCATAGACGGTACAATTATGATCTTTCTTGGAAAAGATCTTTCCAAGAAAGATTTTTGTTTTTAACTACTACACGTGTAGTGCTGGATTGTCAGATATACAGATAGAAACAATAGTATTCTACTTGTATCTGCCGATTCAGCACTAAACAGTGGCCGATGTTCGGGTACCTTCAAACTTTTCCATCCAGCCCAATGAATGAGCCGACCAATATCCAAGTCTTCTGCCGATGTCGGCTCATTTCCCACCACACAGGCACCGAATATCGTATGAAAATTCATTTCATATGATATTATCTTTGTCTATGGCCACCTTTATGGGGAATGTTATAAAAGTCTCAAAGAGAAAAATAATTTGCACAAATAAAGATAAAATTTTGCATTGTGCAATGTAATATTCTTCCTTAAAAGATTATTGCATTGTGAATTTTAATTGCGCGTTGTACATTTTAATAGCATACTTTTAAGAAGTGCTTGAAGGTGTCATAATCTTTTGGATCAAACATAACTTTTTTTAATAAGAACTTTTATTACATTAACTGCACACCGGCACAAACAATAAAAAGACACTGTCAGAAGAGGTCACTAAACAGTTTACTAGTTCACAAAATATATACTGTATTAAATTTGCACAAAGGAAAATATTCCTTTACTGACTTTAATTACATTCCAACATCAGTCTCTACTTCTGGGATATTAGCACCCTGCATTCTAGTCCCACTCAAAACTCCTCGGTGTAGCCTCAGCTGCTCATATAATTTCTAAAGAGATCTATTAAAGTGACTAACCTTTCACTGGCTAGACCTGACCTGTCTAGGTTCCATTTCTCCCTTTCTGCCTGCTCAGGTAAGGGGCCAGAAAAAATTAACCCTGAGCATCTTTTATATTTTATCACAGAGCCACCTAGTAGCTAAACTTGAGATAATTAGAGGATCATTCTTTGATCAGGAAAATGAGTTTATCTTCTGTATAACTAAGAGGACCTTAAGTGGCCATACTTTAGGGGATTGCAAGATAAATGGAGAATATATTTATCAGAAGATTATTCAGGAATTGCCAAAGACAATTTAACAAAATAATTTTTCATACTGTACAATATGTTAGCCAAGAAATAGTCTGTAGAGAACTTTACATTTTATATTAGAATAATATGACAAGTCTTCACTGTATTTACATTCTAAACACACCACTTAAACCTAAGAAATCCTTTGTTGCATTGCTTTATAACTTCTATTGCATGGCATTGAAAACCCTGAAACCTTGAAGCTTGCCCTTGATTTGCATTATTATTTTCTGATCTGGAATACATTATAACAATATCTAGCAATGGCAGCACCACATTCTATATATAAAAAAGTATTCCTGCCTTTTAGAAGTTATGCTCTATATTAGCTGCATAGCTGATTGTAAATTGTAACAAAACAGCTTGTATGTCTTCAAAACAACAAAACATGTAACTGACCTCCATCTAAAGGGAACATTTTATAATAAAAAAGATTGAAAAAACACCTTTTTTTAAGCACTCACAATTTGTGAAACATCATTGTTTACAAACATTATTCTTATTTATAACATAGCCTCATAGATATATTTATAACTAGAAAATATGGCTTCAACTTATAAATGTAAGATCATAGTTTGGACTTACTATTGAAGCATAAAATCTTAAGTCACTTTTCATTTAAAGGACAACTAAAGCCTAATTGAAGAAGTAGCTAGAAATATTATAC
Source organism: Xenopus borealis (assembly GCA_024363595.1). Taxonomy (NCBI): domain Eukaryota; kingdom Metazoa; phylum Chordata; class Amphibia; order Anura; family Pipidae; genus Xenopus; species Xenopus borealis. The sequence goes on along the minus strand of CM044432.1, from coordinate 154,608,316 downwards.
ATTATGTTTTAGGCTTCTGTACCAGCCCAAGGCAACCACAGCCATTTAGCAGTAAAGATCTGTGTCTCCAAAGATGCCCCAAGTTGCTCCTCATCTTCTTTTCTGCTGATTCACTGATTCACTTGCTCTGTGCTGCTGTCACTTACTGAGCTTATGGACCCACTCACAATATACAGTACACATAGAATAGAAATGTCACAATATAAGCTGATTAGTCATTAATACAGATAATTACTACATGGCATCAGAGAAACCAGAGCGACCAGCATGAGAATTTAGTAATCAGCCCTGTAACATCAGCCTATATTACAGGCAAACCTAGTTTTCTGCTTGATAATTTGCGATGACCCCTAAGTTCAGGGGTCGTCGCAAATTATCAAGCCGAAAATGAGGTTTGCCTGAACTTCTCAACAGCTGCTCAGAGCCCACTGATAATGTGAGTGTCACAAACACTTTCCAAGGTGATGACCCCCTGTGACAAGTTTGAAATCCTGGATCATTGCTACTATTGACAAGCTGAAACTTTAGGCTGGTGCAATAGGGTCATTATATAAAATATGGCATTTGTATCCATATTCAAATTTAGGGTTTAGTTCTCCTTTAAGTGCAGAAGAAGAGAAGTCTAGTGCCATAGTTTATAAATATATAAATATTGACTGGTGAAATGAAAACTCATGGGAAATATTTTTGTTGTGGTAAGCAAAGCCATGTAGTTGTGTACCAACTTAAAAAAAATTAGGTAATGGGTACTTGGAGTGAATGAAAGACAGCAGTGTGGGCTTCCATTCCAAACTAGATGAAGTTAACTAATTAAGCTACAGGTGAGCTGTTATTAAAAGAAGGTGTGAGCTACATCTCAAGGCTTCCCCCTGAGACCTTCTTGAGTAGAGGAGGGTGAGGGGCCACATGAGATCCTCCTTGAGTGGAGGAAAAGAGTCTTGTGTTCAGCTGGGAAAAGTGTGTGATTCCCCGAGTTGGCAAGAGCTCCAAAAGGACAGGAGAGTGGAAAAGAGAACCCCCTCCCAGGAGATGAGTGTCTTGGTTCAGAGCCATATATCCAAACTTGTAGAGAGCCTGTTTCAATCTTGTTAGATCTCATATTGGAACATGGCTTCTGAGGGTAGGACTTGGAGAGCAGTGAAAAACCAAAACTTAGGTTAAGTTAGCGTGAGAAGGACCTAGAGGAGCCAAAAAGCCCTTCACAAGCAATTACATGCAAAGTGAAGCCTTCTGAAATCAGAAGGTATGTACTTGTCTCATGCCATACACATAGCACTGCCTAGATACCAGAAATGAGAGTTTTAATTCTCCCATAAGGAATCATGGGTGTAATCTATTTTTAAAATCTCTCTCTCATTTAGCTTGTTACTAAAAGGAAAAATCTGAATATATACTGCGTAGGGTTGTTATTCATAAGTAGGATTACTTTCACTTTCTTTCAAGAACATGTCAATATTTTGAATGTTTTTATTTTAAGATCATTTTTGCTACTTTGAAAAACCATTTGTTCTTGTTGCCTATTCCTGTGGTGCATAGGGTGCCCTTGTGATTACCTGTACATCTACACAAGCCCAGGGTGGATACCCACTCTTACAGTATTTACCCTTGCAAACTCATAAATCTTGAAAGTCAATTGCTGTTCTAAGTTTAACATAAGAAAAGATTACTATCTCCTTTTGGCCCATAGTAGTTCCCAGAATGATTTCAAAGGTGCTTTATCTATATTTGGAAGACCTTTGTGTGTTGGTAAGTTTTAGTAGATCCATCTTTGCTCATGCTTTTTTTTTTGCCCTATAACAGGCTCAAAGGTATATAACCTGAGAGGGTGAAAAAAGACTGCAGTCTCTTGGGAAAAGATATAACCAAAAAGCCTAAATTGTTAGTACCTACATAGTAACATAGTAAGTTAGATTGAAAAATGACACTCGTCCATCAAGTTCAACCTTTGAACTCTATTTTAACTTGCTTAACTGCTAGTTGATCCAAAGGAAGGTAAAAAAGACACATTTGAAGCCTCTCCAATTTGCCTCAGAGGGGGTAAAAATTCCTTCTGGTCTCCAATACTAAGATTTGGCTAATCCCTGGATAAACTTGTACTATGAGCTACAGTATCTTCCATAATCCTGTATCCCTCACTTGATAAAAAGCCATCCAACCCCCTTCTTAAAGCTATTTAATTATCTAATGTATCAGCCTGTATTATTGTTTCAGGGAGAGAATTCCACATCTTCACAACTTTCATTGTAAAAAAAAACGTTCTGAATATTTAGGTGGAACCTCTTCTTCTAATTGGGATGGATGACCTCAGCTGTAAAGACCTACTGTCAAATAATAGTATTAGAGAGATTATTATATGTTCCCCTTATATATCTATACAAAGTTATCATATCACCCCTTAAGCACCTCTTCTCCAGCATGAACAACCCTGATTTGGGCAGTCTTTACCTGTAACATATTGTAGCATACTGTATGTATTGTGTCTTTCATCCCTCATACATTTTGCATGCAACAAAATACATGAACCTAAGAACAGATATGTACATGGCTGTTGGTAGGAAAATGACCATGCTTGTGTCACATATTGTACCCTTAGGTATTGTAAAAACTGTTTTATTGTAACAGAACAATCAGCAATCAGCATATTAATTATTTTAACATAGCTGACTCAGATGAAGTTATGCTATTGCTTAGCAGCCCTATGTCAGAGCAATTTGCTTGCGAGTCATGAAAAGAGTGCGTCATTGCCAGGAGATTACATTCTTAACGTCTGAAAAATACATAACTTGATTTAAGCTAGTTATTTTAAATATAGTACTGTGTAAGTGGTAATAATATTACATTTGTAAGAAATGCTATTTAAAGCCAGGTACTTGGTGCACAACAACAGTAAGGGGGAATTTTACTGACCTAAATACAGTAGTTCAGTAATGAAGGAAAGTTTAATATGCAGCCCTTGCGGCAAACATTGCCGTGCAGTTGTCCTGAAAAGAAATCTCATTACTTATTGTTTACCCACATTTACAGTGATTTTTAAAGATTTCAAAGTCATCACTTCATAATTAATTTGCTAAAAGTAATTATAATGTTTCCATTATTCATGATCAGTTATGACAGATTTAAAAGAAAGAAATAATCTAATCAGACTGTGGAATTCACATTTGGAAGAGGAAAATGAAGAGTGCGAAAAGGGGTGGAAGAAAGGAACACACAGATTTTTTTGCATATACATAAAAATACATTATAGGTAATGCACACATTTATTGATAGTAATACACTGGACCTTGATATGGGGGTACCACACTTTAAGACTATGAAAAGTACATAATGTAGTGATCTGCTGGGATTCGAGACAGGCACTTTTACATACAGTAGTTACTGTACCTAGTTAAGTTGGGTTGAAAAAAGACCAAAGTCCATCAAGTTCAATCCCTCCAAATGAAACCCAGTGCACATACCAACACACACTCACACTGACCTCTCCATATATTCAACTGTAAGTTTTTGGTATCATAATATCCTATGCTATTATGATTGTCTGAGAAATCATCCAAGCCACTCTTGAAAGAATTAACAGAATCGGCCATCACAACAACATCCAGCAGGGCATTCCACAACCTCACTGCCCTCACTGTAAAGAATCATATATGCTGCTTTCTGGCTGCATGCCTTGACTACTGGGCTAGGTGAGCAGTTGGGAGTTCATTCCATATCACTTGGCCTTTCCATTCTATTTACAGCAGCAGCCTTATTGGTGGCTTGGAGTCAACCAATCAGGGCTGACACTGCCCTATAAAGCCCAGACCTCCTCTTCTAACAGTGCTTGAGAATTAGCTATTGTTGGAACATTGGTTACAGTTGGAGCACTATGGCATAGCTCCTACTCCTGTGCTAGAGTTTTTGAGAAAAAAATTTTTCCCTAAAAAGATGCTACTTGAGGGAAAGATGTGTTTTTTGTCACTGCTCTTGCAATTTTCCTCGCAGATTCAAATTTTAATAAGTAAGGCCCTAAATGTCAAATGTAGAAATGGGATTTATTCCTGGGGTGTTTCGCTTCTCCAAAGTTTTCACTATAAATTCATGTATTTCGAAACGTTTCCACTATAAATTTGTGAATTTCGAATGTTTTCAGGAAAAATTAGTGAATTTCGAATGTTTTCAGGAAAAATTAGTGAATTTCGAATTGATGCTGACGAATTTTCTCTGGCGAATTTTCACGGCCATTTCACTAATTTATTCACTGGTGGCGAATCACAGGAATTCACAGAGAATTCGAGCTAGGCGAATAAATTCGCCCATCACTACTACTAGCAAAGGTAGTTCCTGCTTGGCAATCATGGATGCACATGCAACACTTATTTTTATATTTTAAAACATGATTGCTCAGTCACGAAGAACACCCAATCAGGGTGAGACCCCTACAAAGGGATGGGCTCAGTTGTGCACGCATATTTCATAAAGGCTTCTTCTATAGCTACAGCTCTTAAACGATGCAGCTGTAAAATGTGTATTAGGGCTGAACGCACAGTTGATTTTGTGAAAGTGCCTTGGGGATTGTGATTGGAGATAATTTTACATATCAAATTGGACATCTCCCAATCCTCACTTTTCAGCAATGATGGTGTTGTTTAATGCACTTTATTGAAATGCTGTTTGTGACTGTGAATGTAGTTTAAATGTTTACCTGGCTGTGGAGTGAGTTTTATGTGGGATGACATTTACAGTACATTGTTTAATTTGTTTGGACCATGCTTTTAGATTTTTATATATCTACACTTTGGAGTGGAGCCCATTCTTTTGTGGGGGTCTTGCCCTGAGTAGGTGTTCTTCCTTTTTCCTATTTATTATTGCTACTGTAAAGATTATTGCAAGTTTCAGAGTGTGGCTTCTACTGTACTTCTAGTGTTTGTGTTGAATTGAGAGATTGTATTCTTTTTACATGTTATATTTGATGTATTTCATATGTGACAATAATATTTTGTTATTTTGGATAATGTATGATCATCCTTAAATAATTGGCAGCTTTTGTATTTGATGTTACCTGCAACTTTACCTATAAAATCTCCTCCAATTTTTAAGTTTCAAATAAATTTGAATTGTCATTCATATGTGGGTTTATTTATGCATTAAGAATATGTTCAGGAAATGTTCATGAACACCCTAATTTACTGTCAACAATTTAGATGGCAGATTTGACAGCTGTTACCTTGAAGATTCTGGCAAGGTGACTACTGTGTTTCATACTCCAAATTAGATTTCAGTTATAAAAAAGTTTAATAAATTATACATAAAATGCAAAAATAGTGTAGTTGTGGCCAGGATATCAAGAAGTTTTTCATTATAGTCACTATCCACATTACATTAATAGCACAAAATTGCTTATATTCATTGAGTTATGTGACAGCATGATTTAGCCTAAATATTATAGGGATAATTTCAGATTTAGTGTGGCTGTTAGTCACAATCTTTCAGAGCCCTTGCCATCTTGTCCACTACAGAAAATCTGGATTTGAGAAAATGTTTCAGTAAGAACAAAAAGTATTTATAGAAGTTTAATTGGAAGCTAAATCATCAATGAGTCAGACATCATTTCACTGAAACTTATGGATACTGAAAGGAGTTTGAATGGGTAAATATAGAATATATATAAGAGATGTTTCTCAGTTTACTGAATAGGTCAATGGTAAAATGCAGAAGTGTGTCTACACTTGCATGAGTGCGAGACCTGGAGCACCTTTAAATAGGCTCCAATGTTGCAGTTCTTTGTGAAGTGATCTTCACCTTTTCTGGTAAAGACTTGGGGCCTTATTCTTTTGCCTGATACTGATTGTTGGCCTCTGCCTATTCCTGCTTATGATTGATTGCTGCCTGGACTGATCTTTCCCTGTTCCCATTTACAAGTGACTGCTGCCTAGACTGACCTCTGCCTATTCCTGTTTATGAGTGACCACTGCATGGATCAACCTCTGCCTGAGTTCTGGGAGTTCCTGTTCTCTGTTGTGCTGCGGAATCTGACCCATTTCGCTTAGTCAAAAATTTGCAAAATGGTGAAAAATTGCCAAAATCCATTGAAGTCTATGGGTGTCAATTATTTTGTTGCGCTATGCAGTTCGTCAAATTTTTTTGGTTGTGGCATAAATGTTTTCACCCATTGGTGTCTATTTTGCAGAAAAAATCTGTGAAAAATTTGCTCAGCACTACAGCATTTATTCATCTGAGCCCCAGACCTATTCCCAACATAGTTCTCCAGTGAGGCTTGTAGGAGATGCTTTTCTCTCATCTTCCATGACTCTGTGACCAGGTTTGTGACAATAGTATCAATGCCCAAGAAGCAACACCTGCCCTCTCGCAACCCTATCTTGATTCAGAAGAAACCTTGGTACCAAGTTCACTTGCTCAGATAAACTCATGTGTGCTCTGTCACTTGCTTTATCTGCACTGTGCTGTACTACTGTTGGAACTGTGCCCTCCTAGGCTAGGCTTCCATTATAAATGACTGAAATTGTTTGCCTGGAGTACATGATCAAATCAGGTTGATATGTCCAGCATGTAAGTGGCAAAAATTGGGCAAATATCTTTAAGTGTATCGTTAAGTGTTAAGTGGGGAAATTTGGAATTGAATAGTGCTTTTGTTGAAGGTTTTCTATTATAATTGCACATGAGTTTATGGTAACAACATACTGTATACTTAATGATATAATAAAGTTAATAAGACAAATAAAATAAATGTCCTGTATCCATAAAAATGTAATATACATCATCATCATTTATTTATATAGTACCGACAAGATACGCAGTGCTTTACCTTGGTTATAACAAACAGGGAATAAATGGTGAATAAACAAGGGTTTACAGAGTAAAATACGATTAGAAGGCCCTACAAATTATATTCTACAAACTAAAGGATAGGTACCACTGAGATATTAGGATTTTAGAAACAATTTTTATATTTATGCTACAGCAATGATTGATTATATAAGTTACAGATTTACTATATTTCAACACTTCTAGACAATTTAAGCAAGCAATTTAAAAAAAATGGTTAAAAAAAATGGTAAATTGTTAAAATCACTAGAAAGAGAATATCACTGGCACACAGGATTTGTAGCAGCAGGGCGAACCCTGGCAATTTTAGTTAATGCAGTGCAAAATGCAATGTTTCAAGGCCACGCCCCTTTATCAAGCATGGTGCATAGATGTAACAGACAGTGTTATAAAGGCAGTTGAAAATTTGCATATCAAAAAACCTTTAGTGCAATTGTAGTTAATACCATAAATATTGAGAATAGAGTTAATCAAAACCTGGCATAAGTAAATGTAACAGAAGGATATCACCAGACAGACACTTCTTCCGAAAACAGTACTGGTCGAAAAAATAGTTTAAAGAAAAGAAAAAATGCTAGAAATATGTCCTTAATGGAAAAAAATAAAAATAAAATATATGCAGATTAAAGAGTCCTTAAGGTTAAGTCCTTCCAATAAAAAAATTAAAAGAAAATGCCTTTTTGAATGAGTGAAAATTCCTCATTGAATTGATTTTGTGAATGGCGAACCAGTGTCACAGGTGAAACAAAATACCTAAAACAATTAAAAAGTAGCAAAATAGATTAAGGGGCAAATTTATCATTATTCACTTATTTAAGGGCTTTTAGCCCTCAAATTCAGCTGAAATTCGATAGTAATTCAACTATCGAATGCTTATCGAATAGTTTTGGGCTATTTTTTGTGCACTATTCGATTTCACTGAAAAATCGTACGATCGAACACCGTATTTCAAAAATACTGAAAATTTCCTTCGATCGTTCAAAAAATTCATACAAATCGAACGAGGCGTTCAATCGTACGAATGGTATTCGAGCAGGTGATAGAAAAAAAAAGCCTATGGGGGGATTCCCATATGCTTCTATTGATATTCGGTAGGTTCAATCTGGTGAAGTAGGCAGTCGAATAAAATTTTAAAGTTGAAGTACTTCGATCATTGAATGGTCGAATTATCGAATATTCGATTATTCAATCTATTCGATCTATTCGATATGCTTGAATTTTGCATATTCGATGATCGAAGTGGCCAAATTAGCATATTCGAATATCCGATAAAATTGTACGATCGGAATTCGATTGAATTCGATGTACGATCGGAATTCGATCGAACTTTGAATTATTCACGTGAATTTTGTAAAGCCGATACCATTACAAAGTATCACTTGATCAAAATTAACCCTATATTCTATTAAGGGAAGGGAAATGGAAATATTACCTGTCCCTGAAGGGCAATCAAATAATTATGGTTATCTGAAAGGAAAACAAATGCCATTAACCATTTATACAAAACATTATTCTCTTACCACTTTGTGAGGTTGCCGATTCCTCTCTCGCTGAGCACCATGAGCCATCTTTACACAGGGATTTGTGGTGTGCGGTTTCTCCCAACTGCTTGGACTACAACCACTAGAATTCAGCATCTTCTATTTGTTCTCTTCAGTTTGCCTTTCAGCTATAGATCATAGTGATCATATTGGTGATCATAATTTGAAGTGTTTTTGTGCTAGAAAGTATTTGATAGGACTGGATCTCTAAACAAATTTTGCTCGACAAATTTCATCTTTGAATACTTAGAATTCGATCCCACGCACAGTATAGAAGCGTGATAAAAGTGTTGTTTGGTCACATGCAGTGTCCACAGAGGCCTCTACCAACTTCTGTTCATTAAATGACATAATCCTAGGATGCAGATGGCAACCATTTAACCTTTTCCTTTGTGATTTCGAGTTTCTGTGACAAAAAACTGTTATTGTTCTAATTATATATATATATTTTTTTATATTTGAAGTTGTCATCGAGTACAAGCATTATTTTGGTACAGGACAATGCAAGCATTATTAAGCTTGCAACAAAAAACTCAGAAAAGTGTATTTTTAACTAACCCATTGATAAAGAGATCATTCCACAGAAGTGTATAAAATGTGGATAAATTTTTTCTGTAGGGAGACCTTATTGCACCCTTTTATAAACCTGTCCCTTAAGGCCATATATTAAGATGTGTAAATATTTTACACCAAATAAGTTTACAAAAATAAATTCATAAAGTTAACATTTTACTTACAATCTGTTGTAAAGAGCCACTAGTGCTATTTATTGATGCATCTTGTATAAACTGAAAATAACCAATTGAATTAAATAGGACAAATTCAAATGAACAGGTGTATATAGCAACACTTATGTCTGATTGTAAGCTATGAACATGAATAAGCAATTTTGTTATTATCCTTTATATATTTGTATTGCACTGGCCTATTCAGAAGTAGTTTACAGAGATTACATCAACAAGAAGTAATCAGTAATTAGTGCCCTGTATGTAAATGCATATATGTACAATTTTGAAACCAATTACATATTTTTCATTATGGACTGGAGAGGTAACAGTCTGAGGTGGGGAAGGCCAATTAATAGATAGTTACAGTAGTCTAGATGTGATATGATGCGATAGTGAGTAAGAATTTTCATGGCATCTTGGTTGATAAAGTATTGTATTTTGGATGCGTATGTTCTTTAGTTGAAATTGTCATGGTTTAGTAAGCGACTGAATGTGAGGTTAGAATATGAATGAATTACAGGGTAGAATCTAGGATAGTCCCAAAGCACTAGGCCTGGGTAGATGGGGAGATAGTGGAATTGTTAACAAAAATAGATACTACTGGTATGTTACAGGTGTTATTTGGGGGAAAAGAACCATTTCCATTTTAGAGAGGTTTAATTTAAGGTAGTGTGGTGACATCCAAGTAGAGATTGAGTTAAGATTGAGATCAGGAGAGGAGAGATAAATCTGAATAACATCAGGATATTGGAGGTAGCATTGGAAACCATTTGAGTTGATTAGTTTGCCAATGGAGGAAGTATAGAGTGAAAATAATAAGGGGCAAAGGATAGAGCCCTGAGGAGCCCTAACAGAAAGAGGTAGGGTAGATGCTCCATTGTAGGAGACCATAAAAAGAACAATTAATGAGGTAAGAAGGGAACCAGGGCAGGGCCGTCTCAGTGAGTGGAGGGATTGGAGGAGGAGTGTAGGATCCACAGTGTCAAATGCAGCCAAGAGATCAAGAAGTATTCGTAGTGAGAAGGGGTTGTTGACTTTTGCTGTTAAAAGGTCATTAGTTAGTTGGGTTAGGGCTGACTCAGTGGAGTGCCTAAAACAGATTGTAGGGGATCCAGTAGGTTATTGTAAGATAGGAATGGTGTTAGGTAGCAAAGATATAGGTTGGAGGTTACCAAGATTGGTGGGATCAAGAGAGAGTTTCTTTCAGAATGGGGTTGACAATAGCACGTTTTAGTTGAGATGGAAAGATAAAAGTCAGGGCAGGCCACAATCATTGTAGTCAGAATGAAAGTCAGGAACCTGTAATCAAGTCAGAAAAGTAATTTGGACATTGAACCTGGATCTTTGGGTTTTGTTTTATTTCAAATCTTCTTTGCCAAACTGTGACATAATGACATCACACAGTGGCATGACACTACGTGGTGAGCCAAGGGCACATTGGGGCTTGTATAAAAAAGCTATACATTGAACTATATCATGATATTGCCATTGTTTATTTCTATGTGATGATTAGAAGTGTTGATTTATTATCCCTAATATCTTTCTACACCTGCAATTAGAGTAGGTAACCCTGTTTTTGGTATGTTTTGATAGGAAAATCAATACCAATATGACTCATTAGTCAAGGATTATGAGATACAAGGGCTTCCTAAAAATTAGCTCACAGGATCTGGTTATGGCTAATGTAATGTATACATTTAAAAAATTGATATGTATTTATGTTAGCTATAATCAGCTCACATAGATCTATGTAAAGACTGACTGTAATACATTACTGCACCACTATTGATTATGTATAAGTTTGTCATACAGCATTGCATATTTTTGGTCCGTCACTTTGGATATATTTCTGTACAATGTACTGTACTGGTTACTTTAACAAGGATCACTGTGAGGGATTTGGTTGGGGGTGTTTTACTAAAACTTCCTACTACCATCCATTGGCCCCTCCCTTACTTCCTTCCTGCATAGTCCATTATCCATGCAGAGTAGGGTAGCAGAGCTCATGGATTCCATCTGCTGTATCTTCAGATCCTTTCCCTTCGACATATCAGACTGGCTCCAACTGCACATGCGCCAAAATGATCAGAGTCAGAGGTCCCTTAAGGAAGAAATAGAAAAATACAAAAACTGGTATCTATATAAGTCCAATAAGTACCTGCACTCGAGCTCCAAAATGCTTTGTGTGGATGCTGGGTCAAGATAATTGTATAATAGAGATGGACCTGCACTCCAGATTCTGTGCTCCAAAAGCTTTTTTATTTAATCACCGTTGCATCCAACGTTTCGACCCTCATTGGGGCATTTGTAAAGGATAAAGTGCCAGTGATATAGTAAACATTTTAATACTCTTTTCCTATTACAAACTTTTTTTTCATTTTGGCACCATTTTTTGTAATAGGAAAAGAGTATTTAAATGTTTATTGTATCACTGGCACTTTATCCTTTACAAAGGCCCCAACGAGGGTCGAAACGTTGGATGCAACGGTGATTAAATAAAAAACTTTTTGGAGCACAGGATCTGGAGTGCGGGTCCATCTCTATTTTATATATATATATGTATACTGTAAGAAAATTACCATAATGATCTGGTAACTGGGAAAAACAATTAAGTGTAACACAGAATGGGAACAAATGAATTATACTTTAGTATAAGTTTGACCTATTGTAAAAAGGTCTTCTCCTGGTACTTGTGCGGCAGGACATTGTATTATGTCTAACTCCTTTGTTCAAATTAACAAAATTAGGCTTTGGTCTTTTAAATTACAAATAAATTGAGAAAAACAATGATGCACAAATAATAAGCTTATATGAAGGCTACTCCATTAACAACAGTTATGAAAGATGTAAATACATATGAAGGAAACTGACACCGTAAAAGCAAAAACAAGCTTATATACCTGTATGCCACCTCAGCTCATGGCTCTCATGTACATATAAATATAGCAAAAGCTTTCTATTATTACATGACTACATTCTAATTTCTTATACTATTTTAGTCAGAAGCTAATTGTTGTGAAAACTGGTTTACTTGCTTGTGCATTTGAATCAAATCTGTTATATTGAACATACACCACCAACAAATATGGAATATGTCCATAATGATAAATGAAGCCCAAACAAACCCTGCTGGGTAGAGAATTTCTCTTGGTTATGCTTAAGTAAGCGTAAATCTTCACTACCAGCATACAAATTTAAAAACAAAAAACCAAGGACGATCTGTACTTCGTGTATAAAAATATTTAGGTAGACTCTTGATAATTTGTATTAATTATTATTACTTTTAATTAAGTAACTTCATAATACAAACCTCAGCATCTCCATTAAAAATATATATTTATAATATATATTTAGTACCTAGATTCTAGGTTTCTGAGTTTATTAATTACTTTCCAAAATTAAGTAGATGAAAAATCAGTCAGCTCTGGGCCAATAATAAAAGGACACTTTAATACCACATTAATCAACAGCACTGTTTGGCAGTAACAGAATTATGCCTTTTGAAGCAAAATACTGATTGAGAATATTATTAGGCACAGGCAATGACACATTGTACTTCAACACATTTTCACTTCTAATTAGGTTGTTTAAATATGGCTTAATGATGGAATTCTATTTAATGCCAAATTAAACCAGAAACAAGTTGAAAGTACTTTTCAGACAGAAGTTTATGTCAAACAGGATTCATAAAAAAAAAGGAGATAATAAAAAAATATTAACCACTGATTTCACCTAAAGATGGCTTAATGAAATCACCCAAATATCTTAGAACAGTATAGAAATGTTAACTTACGTTAAGACCTCTTGCTCGTTCTGCACTCCTGTAAGGAAAAAGATCCAAACATTTTAAAACACTAATCTATTAGAAAGAACACAATGGTTTTCTTTTTTAACCAAATTTCCTTTACTAATTGTGATGTTCATATTAGTAATATTCAAGATTAATTAAAAAACATTTTTTATTCATTGAAAACTGCCACTATCATCAGTGTCGGACTGGGATGCCAGGGGCCCGCCAGAAAACTTTAGACAAGGGGCCCAACTTTCCAAACTATTATTCCTTCACTTCACGAAGGGATGTAACTATAATCAGAAAACATTTTGGGGGTTACCCTCCTTCCCCCCTACATTTCCTAACATATGGCAACTCAACTATACAGTGGGCACATGTTTAGGGCAATAGGACAACTTTATTTTATTTAATAAAGGTTTCCAGGGCTTGTGTAGTGTAATGTAGTGGCTGTAACATTTACTTCTATTATATGTTTAATGCAAATTAGGCATCACTAGCATAAATGCAATTTGCCTGGTGAAGTAACGGTAGCGCAACTTCGCTAACATTCGCCTCCCTGAGCGCAAATTTTTGTGCAAATTTGCAGAGGGCTGGCGAAAATTTGCCTGGTGAAGTGCAGCAAACGCCGGCGAAGCTGTTGCTAGCGCATTTTCGCGCTTTAGTGAATTTGCTTCTTTATTCTCCTATTCTTTTAGATCTACTTACTATACTCTATTCTTCCATTATCAAGCCTCTTCCAGATAGAGAAATAGGGAAAGAACATGAAATAGGCCAAATTGTTAAAAGCAAGAGGGCCCACTGACAACTGGGCCCACCAGGAGTTTTCCTGGTATCCCTAGGGGCCAGTCCAACACTGACTATCATCATACCATATCTGGCCAGTCCTACTCTCAAATTGCATCTGATTCATTAAGAATTCTATTGCTTCATTATACATTTTACAAAGGGACTGTTTTACCTGCAACTTACTTGCTGCAAGTAATCAGATGCAATTTGAGAGTAGGACTGGCCAGATATGGGATGACTTCTATGTAGTTGGCCAGCTTAAATATATTGCAATATATGGACAAACATCCCTGTTTTGTTTAAAGGGTAGGGCATTTTTTAGTAGTTATATGCACAAAATGTCTCAATGCCTTAAATATATTGATAATGGGTTGAGTGCAGAGGTACTCCAAGCTAAATTACATATTTTTGACTCCCTCAATTAAATTTGTTTCACATAAAGCACCTACACTGGCGAGCAAACTTGCCCCTAGCATGGCAAACTCACCCTCCAGTCAGTTGTAGTTCAATTGGCTACAAGCAGCTGAAACTTACCCATGTGGATCAAGGACTTGTAAAATGTACAAAGTCATATCAGAAGGAACAGAATTTAAGTCTAATGTCACCCAAAAGCAATCCAAATTCAAATATTATGGGAGTAATATATTTTCTTGAATGCAGAGCTATGAAGGGAACTACAATGTAAAGGTAAACCACCAAACCTGGTCTTAGAGTATTCAGTGCTGGCCCATTAAGAATGCCTAGTAATCCTTGTAGATGAGCCATTATAAAATAAGCTGCAGTATGATGTGTGTGAAGTCACATAGGATGCAACTGCAAAGCATGTTTGAATGTTTGTTTTCTAAAAATATAAGATAATATAAAGACATGACCCAAAATAATTTAGTAGACAGGTTTGAAACCCCATTATTTCAGTATTCATTAAATTTCCCAGTTATTATTCTGGGAAAAGATTATATTAAATAAAGGGCTTAAAAGGGGTGTCTCTTTATATTTAGAAACATGTGCCCAACAATTGATATGTATACTGCCACACTTGAACTTATTCCCAGGTACTATACTTATTTCCAGGTACAGGTATTTCAGATAACGTGAACAATAGTTCCACAAAAATGTCTTTCAATAATAAATGCAGGTAAAGGCCACTCTAATTTCAATCTCTTTGTCTGAATTGCTTTCTGCAAACATTACTCATTAGGCTTCCATTTTCTCTCAGAAAGTCAATTTATTGCACCTATTAAAGTTATGTGCCAATTAGTGATGTAATCTGAAATCCTGAGGCTACACATAAAGGAATATAAAAGTTTAGAATATATTGATCTAGCCTTGGTACGAACTTTAGGATATTTTAAAACATTACAACTGGACAGGAAAGTCTAACTTAATGAGCTACATGAGAATACAAGTATGGGAACTATTATCCATAAAGCTCAAGACCTGGGGTTACCTGGATAGTGGATCTGTAATTTGGATCTTACCTTCAGTCTACCAGGAAATCATAAAAACATTAAATAAACCCAATAGGCTGATTTTGCTTCCAATACTGATTCATTATATCTTAGTTTGGATCAAGTACTAGTTACTGGTTTAGTATTACAGAGAAAAGGAAAAATATTTTAAAAAATTTTAATTATTTGATTATGATGGAATATATGGGAGAAGGTTTTTCAATAATTTGGAGCTTTCTGGATAACGGGTTTCCTGAGGTATTGGGATAAGAGTGGGGCAGCAAGAGGAAAACACTGGGACCTCTGAGTTATGCCACAACCCTTCACCTTGATACAGA
This sequence comes from Xenopus borealis, assembly GCA_024363595.1. Taxonomy (NCBI): domain Eukaryota; kingdom Metazoa; phylum Chordata; class Amphibia; order Anura; family Pipidae; genus Xenopus; species Xenopus borealis. The sequence continues at coordinate 154,592,860 of CM044432.1, read as the reverse complement.
TGTGTATTAAATGCGTTATGATTTGGGATTAACTGAAGAAACTGTTATCTAAAGCCATCTTAATTCAATTAATTTAATTAATTTAACTTTTTCATTAGCATACCAAAGCACAATTGTTTACAATAGTGAATGCTTTAATTAGATGGGATGCTGCGATGCAATTTTCTGAGTTAAATGGGATAAGTGGGATATCTGGGTTTAGTTATTCTATGTCCAACACACAAACCAAGGTGGCTTCATCTGTATATAACATATTCCAAGCATCTCAACAGTCGTGCTACATTCATTATTAAGAGAACTATAACTTCCTTTACTGGGCTCAGACTGTTTCTAAGGGAAGTATAGGTGACCAACCTGCAGGTCTTGCACTGATCATTCATGGTGTTTTTATATGTAGTATCATAATGTTTTATTAAATATGGTTCTAAAATTGAATTGAGGCTGTGTTTGCAGGATTCAGTACACCATAGACCACCACAGCAAATTTAAATGGTATTGAATAAATACTTAAAGTTGTCAATTTACTGAATTGAGTACTGATAGTAGGATCTTTAGTTTATCTCCCTCTATTATTTAGATTTAATGGATTCCTGGATAATGGATGCCATACCTGTACATCATTGTGATCACTCATAATGTAACTAGATGTAACTTTTAAAAATTATTATATCTTGAACTTCAGATGCTTTATCAGGTATTTGTATTGCATATACTACTAAGATTTTTTAGTAGGGACTTCTAGTCTTGAGGAGTTAAACTATAGTCCCAGACTATATTACACTATTACATGGTATTTTATCTTTCCTATGGAAAGTTCACGCTTATGCGTGAACTGAAATAGAAAAATGGGATATCTGGCTCTGTCCTTCTAACCCACTCAGTTCCAGGACCCAACAAGAAGATTCTTCAAACAGATAAAATATATACCCTGTTTAACAATAATCTTACATCTCCCAGTACAGCAAAATTATGAAAAAGTTTTTTTTAAAAATGCACTGTAATTTATTTAAAAAAAATAGAAAGTAAACTAAAAGAATTCATCAAATAGTAACATCTTCCAAAATACTGAAGGGCATAGCAAAACCAACACGTATCATTCCCCCATGACACAGGAAAAACGCCACTTAGTGGAGAAAGTCAATACTACTGCGGGAGGGCTATTTATCATATTTCAAATTTATAACTTTGAGCTTAAAGGAGAAGGAAAGTCATCCTGCACTTGCGGGTGCCAAATGTTAGGCACCCCCCAAGTGATTGTATTGACTTACAGATGCAGCCACTTGGATTTGTTGTGACTCAGGGTTAATTGAAGAAACTGTGTTATCTAAAGTCATCTTAACTCATTTAATGCATTTAACCTTTTCCTTAGCATACCAAAGCCCCATTGTTCACAATGATGAACACTTTAATTAGATGGGATGCTGTGACACAATATTCTATGTTAAGTGGGAAAAATGGGATATCTGAGTTAAGTTATTCTGTGTCAAACACACAATCCAAAGTGGCTTCATCTGTACCTGAAACCCCGGGCTGGTGCTCCTATCAGCAGAAAACTGCACCGGCCCGAGGTTAGGTAAGTGAGCACCACCGAGTGATTCTCTTCCTTCTTCCACACTCTTTGGGTGGCTGCGCATGCGCAGTAGAACGATAGGCTGAAGTTTAACTAAAAATGTGGTTATTTCATTCAACTGCGCATGCGTTTACACCGGGAAATTTGAAGCAAGAAGAAACTGGAAGAGGATCACTTTGTGGTGCTCACTGGTATAACCCTGGTGCAGTTTTCTGCTGATAGGAGCACAGGCCTTGGGTTTCAGGTAAGTCAATACAATCACTTAGGGTCCCTAACATTTGGCACCCCCAAGGGCAGGATAACTTTCCTTCTACGTTAATAAGTCTGAACATTTTAGTTCTGTAAACCCTTAGATCCTATAGTTTAGTCAAAAACATGAATGTAGCAAAACACATGCTACTGGAATAAAATATTTATTAACAAATATAGCAAAAATATGGAATGCAATCCACTTTGTAGCTAGAACCACACTGGTGTATAAACAATAAAAAAAAATGGAGAAAAGATTCGGACAGTTATTTAACATGCTGGAACTAATATCTATAGCACATTCATTTTTAATATAGTTTCTGCCAAGAAAAATTATCAAGAGTTTAAAAATCAGGCCCTGATTCTGCCAATCGCAAGAATTTATTTCCACTGAAATATCTTTGAGTGTTTAACCATGTGCTTCCATCTGAGGGTTAAGGTAACCTTTCATATCACACAAATTATTATTCACACCCCATTCATCCCTATAATATTTTAAATAAAATCAAAAATTTCTTCTATTTATCAGAGATACAAAAGAAAGTAAAATCTATTTTTACATGTACAGTATTTAATTTTATTTTTCAGCAAATCCAACTCACCTATCCAAATCAACAGCTAGATGCAAAGTTATACAGTGGTACATTTACAGTGTTCCCCTTTAGATCATGTACAGTAGCAGTTTAAACTGCAGACTAGAAGATGAATAGAAAATGCTGTGAATGGAAAGATCAATAGAACAAAATATTTAACTAGAAATGCTTAGCTTCTCTGTTTGCTTTTTGGTTATAAGCTCCCATCTGCAGGGAAAATATAAATAGTGACAAATTATATTTCTCCATATTTAAACTAAACCTTATTTCCTGTAAATTTACCAGGGCACCTATATCCAGTTGAGGAAAAAAGGAAAAAAGCTATATGATAAAGAAATTATACAACTATATAGCTGGCTTTATTTTACACCATGAAAAGTGGTTGCATTCCTTGTTGCTTTAATCTATTGCCTGTTGACATAGGGAACACTGGAGCTGCCACCTCCTGCAAGATGGCAGAAATTCCGGCACATCCACTATGAGTTGCATCACAGGCCAAGCAGACTGGAGTCTAAATTATCATGTGCAGAATCGTTATGACACTTGATTGATCAAAACACTTAAGCAATTGCATGCATTTCTACACACCAGCCACAATTGTGTCTGCAAGGGAATTATGGGAAAAAATTATTGTGGGAAAGAAAATTATAAATTGCATGCAAAATTATACTTTTCACACTGCATGCATAAATGAGTCTATGTATGTTTTGAGCTGTGTGGCTCAAGTTAAAAACATTTATAAAAAAAAACAGGTCAAAACATATGAAATAAGTCAAAACATATGCCGTTTCATCTTTTTTTTTAGCTCAAATGGTTCTGTAAAGTAAAGCAACTTCGAAGTGGAGCAAATTATGCATCATGTGAATTGTCTCATTGTCTGACTAACCTTTGTTTACCTGGGCATCCCCTTATTTGCTTCTGAATATTGAGAAATTATATAAAAATCAATGTGAAGTGATTAGATTGCATGTAAGATCATTATGACTTTTTAATTCCATAATCTTTCACTACTCAGTCTATAAAATGGCCATGTCCATTAGTTCAATTTATTTGTCGTTATGAAAATTAAACCAGGTGATTAAATTTTCTGTGATTAACTTTATTACATACTTGATTGATTTCCATTGTTTAGTCATTCTTTGCATAATTTGATCATAAAGCAGAATAATGCTGATATTCCTAAAATACTATTCATCAAAAAAGCATCCCTCTTTGAACACAATAAGAAAAAAAAGTATTAAATAAAAAAATCCAAATGCCATTAAATTCTTATGTTAACATTCGCCATGGAGACTGCCTTTTTGTGTGTTTTTAAATGTCACCATTGATAAATCTCTTCAATATACAGTGATAAACTTTGCCTTTGGTGAAATAATATGATCATTTCTCAACCAAATATTCAATTTTAATTAAGTGTTAAAATAGAATACATCCATACTGCCATAGCAGTGTTATTTTTTCTCATATCTTAAAATCATCACGCAAAGGTTTATGAAATGAAAAATGCAAAATAACGTAATTGGTTTCCAGCAGCTATCCCACTACATCTAAGATGAAGTGTGGACAGTCTGACAAATACTTTTTAGTTTTAGAAGCACAAATGCACCTCCAATATAATTTATGGCACCATTTGCACAGAGAAAAATTAAGCATTTTTCTGTAATGGCTGCATACATTATTTTAACTCATACTGGAGCTTACTTATACTTCTGTCAGTGTTTATCTGACAGAAGTATAAGTATTTCTGTGTGAAATATTCCCAGTATCTAGCATTATCTAGCACTGACATGGAAATATCCTGTTACTATTATTATTATTACAATTATTTACTGTATGAAACAATAACATATGCCAAGGTACATATAGATGTACCTGTAGATTGTAGGAGATCAGAGGTCTGCACAATGACTTATACTGTAAAGGGAGTGGGGACAACTGAGAAAAAAGGTATCAGTGCCGGATTGGCCCATTGGGATACCAGGAAAACTCCCAGTGGACTTCCCTATTTTAGTATGGGAACAAAGGAAAAATAGTTTGGAGAAGGCTCCATAGTCTGAAGTTTTCTGGTGGCCCCCTGACTTCCCAGTCTGACACTGAAAGGTATAAAACTATGTTACTGTAAAGAAAATATTTAAGAACTTGCTGAATGGTCATTTAACTTAACTTATATAAGTTGTGTTTTTTAGATTTAGCAGTGCATAAGTGGTCATTTACATCCACAAGTGCACTGAGCGAAGTGCAATTTCAAGAGCAATTACTAATTTTTTTTTTTACTAAGTTGTTGCCATTGCAAGGGGGCATTGTGTCAGAATTAACACAATTGAATTTGCACTTCACTGTAAAACTGTGGAAAATTTTCCACGTCTGGTTGGTGTCATTTACAATATTAGGAGCAAGAGTGATGAGCATGCTAGATTCTTTAGACACAAATGTGCTGTGCCCATAGACTGAGGGACCCTGGAGCTTCCACCCGGTCCAGACATGGCAGTAGTTCCAGTGTTCCTCTGTGATTCAAAACTTGTGGCAGGAAGGACTGGGTGGATCTGAGAAAAACTATACTGAAGTGGGAAAGTAGCTTTAATGGATCAAGTTTTAAATATGAATGACAGCAGGGAAAGTTGTACAAACACAACTGTGGTACAAGTTGTACACGAGAACTAAGATGCTATTGTGCAGGCTTGGTGGGAGATATGATATTTGAGACATCTGAAACTATGCAGGATGGTGGATTATCTCATACAGGAAATGGGTTCCATAGGCAGGCAGTTGCTGTGTTGCAGAAAAGTCCAATTTATTAGTATAATCCTCAGTTTCTCTCTTTCCAACCCATTAATAGCCATGCCCCTGCTTTTGCCAGTCATCCACTGTTTATTATTTTCTCAGCTGTGTATTGATATGATGCTATTCCTTAAAGAAATTCTAGTAAAAAAAATAAAAACAAAAAACTTAATGCATACAGATTATTACATTCCCTTTTCTTACTATGTCTCCATCCAGGTCCTTTAACTAGTCAAACTGACAGGTTATCACTTTGAGCTGATGTTATTAAGGCCAGTCTTTCTTACTGCATTTCTCAACTGATATGTGCAAGATGACAAATAGTTTCATATCTTCAAGAACTGAAGCACTGAAAGTGGTGCATTCACAAAATATATTAGTTACTCAACACACCTTGAATTGATTCTTGTCTGTTAAATATTAAAATTTGACAGTATATTCATCAGAACAATCCCTATAAAACGGAAGAACCCTAAGCAGTAATCTTACTTACAGAGTTACGGCTACTTTACCTTAATGTACTGTATATTACTTTAATGTAGGCTTCTCAAGAAATTTTACTTTGGGCTTGTCATAATTCAGTGGGACAATTTTGTAACATGAAAAGAGCTGATTAGTGCTAGTCAGCCAACATTTCTATTTCTCCCTATGACATCCAAAAGAAACCTTCCTACGTGGTAATATCTAAAGAAAATATCATGGAAATGTTCTTCCATCAGAAGAAAATTAAATCATTTATATCAAATGAATCACAGGAGAGGCGAATTGCATATGTTTATATATTAATACATTATTTATTTATATAGATATGCATCTATACAATTTCTGTGGTGAGTTCTAATCTCACATTTTGATAAATCTGACCCCAAGCGAAGAAAAGCCATAGATGAGAAAGAGCACCAATACCTGAACAATATCTTCGACATGTACTGTATGTTTAGTTTCAAACCCATTTGTTTTAATTTGACATGAGTTCTATACCATCAGGATAGCAATTTATGAGTATTCTTGATACACGCTACTGACTGATAGTTTAAGGGGCACATTTAATAAGGGTCGAAGTGAATATTGCAATAAAATTTAAATTTAAAAAATTTAAATTTCAACGTAATTCTGGGCTATTTAGACAATCGAAAAGGCCAAAATTCGATTCAAATAGAAAGTCGAACTTTTGAAGAACTGGCACTTTAAAATTCTTCGAATTCGCAACTTTGCCACTTAAAGCTGCCGAATTGCCATTGTAGCCTATGGGGGACCTCCTAGAACATGTCCTGAAATTTTTTTTAATTCCTAGGAATTCAAAGGATTTTGCTCAAAATTGTTTGAATCGTTCGATTTGAATGATGCGATCAAACGATTCTAACCATTTTTATTCGATTGAAAACTGACCTATTCGCTCAAAATAGATCCATTTTTGATTGAAAAAGCCCTTTAAAAAAATATCGATGGTCGAATTTCGAAGTTTTTTCACTTCGAAATTCCACCATTAGTAAATCTGCCCCTAACTGTGGTTTTGAAAAACTTTTTTTTTTGTTCAGGTATGGTAGACCCCAATTCACTGTCGCAATGAGTGGTGTACAACGGATTTAAACCAGAAATCGAAGTCCATTTTTTAATTTTTAACTCACCAAGTCCTGGAAGAGGCCCAGGTGCACCACCCTGAGCTTCAGCAAGGGGAGCGGATTAAAACCACCAAAGTAGAGAGCAGGCACTCAAAAAGTTGATCTTCCACCATGCCATGAAATAAGTAAAATATTTATTATGTCAAAACAGCATAGGCTTCTTTGTCTCATGCTACTTCTACAATCTGTTCCTTTACAGGTTAGAGTTTTGCTGATTTAATTTAGTTTATTTAATTTTTTTTTTGTATTTTGTGAATAAAGTTTTCTGCTTTGAATAATTTGTAAATAAAGGTGTACCAAGATGACGTCCATTACCTCATATGGGGCATGGTTATGCAATAACACATATGTGTTCTTAACTGGGATTTGTTAATGGACTAATTGGAAGTGTTGTCTGATTGGTAAACTGTTGTTTAAATATTGTGTCTCATACTGCTTGTATTCAACCTACAACTTAGGGGAAAATTTAGTAAAAGTGTTTTTACGAAAGAAAATGGACCATTTTCGATCAAACAGGTCCATTTTCATTCGGATTATAATTGTTCAAATCGGACGATTAAATCATTCGAACAACTTATAAGAAAAAACTTTGACTTCTCAAAACTTAGCCCCCCATAGGCTAAAATAGCAATTTGGCAGGTTTAAGGTGGCAAAAAGTTGAAGTCAAAGTTTTTAAAGAGATAGTTCTTTGAAATTTGAATAGTCAATTTTTTTCAATTCAAATTTGGCTTATTCGATAGTCAAAGTACCCCAAAATTACTTTTAAATTTGAATTTTTTAAATTAGAATTTGCACTTCGACCCTTGATAGATCTGCCCCTTAGTGTGTGTAACACAAAACACGTAAGGCTATGCTGCTTTGACATAAATATTTTACTTATTTTAAGGCCTGGTGTAAGATCGCCTTTTTGGGTGCTTGCACTATGGTTTGTTGGTTTGGATTTACTGAATAGTTATAACTGAGCATCATTTTGTAAAGGAGGGTTTACTATAAGAGGGAGTCTGGACTGAATTGCACGTAAGCTTTAATGATTTAAAGTATCACCGGGGTATGATTTGTCATTGTAAGGAGAATATGTTTCAGATGTGGGTTTCAGTTGCGGGTTTTGTATCCTAAAAGCTGAGGAGTATCCTGTGTCTATAATCCCAGGTAAGTACTCTTTATTTTTGGCTATTGGAAGTAACTTGGAGGAGTAATGGCTAGGTTGAGTTTCTGGTTTAGGGTAGGCAGATATGGTGGGGTCCAGCAGTGGCTGAGAGTTGTTATCTTTTATAAAACAATCAATCAATAATCATTCAATAATAACAAGAACACATGTAAAAATTATAAATTCTACGTGTTACATATTTTCTCAGCACAAAAACAGGGCTTTTTTTGTGAAACAAAAGGAATGGAGAAATCCTAGAGCAGTTTTGTCAAAATATTTGCCTCTGTGAAAATGAGAAACTGTACTAAGCATAAAAGTTCTCCGACAAGCACTACTAAGATGTTCAAAAGTATATTAAGTAAAATACATTTCGGATAATGATAAATACAGTATATGGCGATAAACTGATACTGCTGATTTTGTAAATGATATAATGATAAAACCTATTCTGATAAGATAAATGTGGTAAAATTCATATTAGTATTCATGAAAATGATGTACTATAAAATGTTGAGTGTACTGTAGGCCTATAACAGTAACAGATGGATGCAAATTTGTATAATCCAGGAATACAATTTCAGTTAAAGCCATATGGTAAATAAGAAAACATTATTGGTTGTAACATAAAACTTGTTTTGCATAATAAATTTTCAATTACTTTCTGAAAATATGACTGCAAATATGTTCGTTTGGTAATACACATTTCTATAAGGATTGGATTTGTATGTGGATATTTATTACAGATTCCAAATGACTATGTGGGACCAAGTTTTATTTCTAGCGCTATGTCTCTATTTGCAGTTCTGTGAATTTTCCATATGTGAGAATGAGTTTATCATAATCATAAATCAGCTTAATTACTTGATGTTACTTTGTCATGCAGGTGAGTGCCACCATTCACCATAGAGGTAGCTATGAAATGCCTATGAGCTATGAAGTTGAGCTCGTTTGGAATTTGTGTTTTGCTAAAAAAAAGCTATCCAGACAATTAGGCTGGAGTTGTATTATGACCCAACACACTAAAAATGGCTTGCTTGATTCGAATAGGCAATGCTCAGCTAGACTAATACTCTCGGGGCAGATTTACTAATGGTCGAATTTTGAATTAAAAAAAAATTTCGAAATTCGACCATGGGAATAGTGGGAAAGTAAAATCTTTCGAAGACGACTATTGATTTTACCGCAATTCGATTGATCTAATATGAAAAATTTGATCGATTGAATATTCTAATCGCATATTCGAACGATTTTAATTGATTGATCAAATTTTTATATTCGATCTCAGCTAAGGATTGCCAATTCCATAGCTTGATCCTGGCGAAGTAGGTGGTCAAATTCAAATTTAAAGGGGAAGTATTTGACCATCGAATATTCGGATATTTCTGGTTAATATCCTCAGTGAATCTGAATGGTTCAAGTCAGGCCCAGGGGGAACTTCAGTGCCAGGCTCGATTTGAGTAATTATTTTACTAGAAAACCCCAGCTAGTAGCAAAGTGTTCCACAATGTTTGTTTAATTTTTCTTTTATTTATTATACACATAGGGGCACATTTACTAAAGTTCAAAGTGAAAAATCGAATAAAATTCACATTTTTAAAACTGGAATTTTTACATAATTTTGGGCTACTTCGACTATCAAATAGCCCAAAATTCGAACTTGCCCATTAAAAATCCTTCGACTTGCCATTTTAGCTAATGGGGGACCTCATAGAACCTGTCGAGATTTACTAAGGGTCAAATAGCCCAAAATTTGATTTGAATTGAAAAAATTTGAGAATTCGAATTTTCACATTTCAAAGTACTGGCCCTTTAAAAATCCTTCGACTTCAATTATTTGCCAGCTTAAAGCTGCAGAATTGCCATTTTACCCTATGAGGGACCTGGTAGAACCTGTCCTAAAAAATTTTCTCAGTTTTGCGGAGAATCGTTCGAATCATTCTATGTAATTGAATGATTCTAAGGATTTTTATTTGATCGAAAATGGACCTATTTGATTGAAACAGGTCACTTTTCGATCATAAAAGCCCTTTTAAAAAACTTCCAGGGTCGAATTACGAAGTTTTTTTATTTCTAAAATTCGTCCCTTAGGGGCAGATTTATCAAAATGTGAGTTTTAGAGCTTTATAAAGAAAAACTGAAACACATTCTATTCATTCCTATGGGATTTTAAGAATTGTATTTTTTAGCGGGTGAAAGTTAAAACTCACCATTTGATGATTCTAAAAAATCCCATAGAAATAAATTTTAATGTGGGTGAGTATTTATTTATTAAGCTCTAAAATCCACATTTTGATAAATCTGCCCCTAAAAGAGCACTTTCAATAATTATACATCATTCACAACAGCCCCTTCCCCGGTGGAGCATACAAACTAAGGCTTTTATTGCATTTACAGTAGGGTCAACTTCATTAGGAGCCAGTTAAACTGCCTGTAAGTTTTTGGAGTGTGAAGGAAAACAGGAATATCTGTAGGGAATCCATACAGACATAGGGAGAACATACAAACTTATTGCAAAGCTGGAATCAGACTCAGGACCCAAATGCTGAAAACACACTAAGGGGCAGAATTACTAAGGGCCAAATTTTAGAAGTAAAAAAACTTTTAAATTCAACCCTTAGAGGGCACATTTATGTACTACGGGTCGAAGTGAAAATTCAAATAAATTCGAATTTTTAAAATTAGAATTCCAAAGTAATTTTGGGCTACTTTGACTATCGAATAGCCCGAAATTCAATTAGAATTGAAAAAATTTGAAAATTAGAATTTTCAAATTTCGTAGTACTTGTCCTTTAAAAATCCTTCGACTTTGACTATTCGCCAGCTTAAAGCTGCTGAATTGCCATTTTAGTCTATGGGGACCTCATAGAACCTGTCCTGAAAAATGTTCTAAGTTCCAAGAATTCAAAGTATTTTGCGGAGAATCGATCGATCGAATCGAACAATTCAAATGATTCAAATGATTTTTTATTTGATCAAAAAGGGACCTATTTGATCGAAATAGGTCAATTTTCAAAGCCCTTTAAAAATACTTTGAGGGTCGAATTTCAACATTTTTTAACTTCTAAAATCCGGCCCTTAGTAAATCTGCCCTCAAAGTTTTTAACACGCTTTTTCGATCGAAAATGGATCTATTTCAATCAAATAGGTCCATTTTCAATTGAATAAAAAATAGTTGAGATCAAAATGTAGATTTAACACAGTTGCAACAAGTATACTTCCATGTCAATTTTCAATAGTCATTAGTAGTGAACAAATCTGTCCTGTTTTGACTCACCTGAAAATTCCTGAAACAGAAAAAAATTTAAGAAGCACACTGAAGTTAATAGTTTTTTTGTGATGATTTTTCACACATAAAGTAATTAGAAGTCTGTGGGTGTTTTTTTCGCTTCGACTTTTTGAGCACAAAATACATTGGAGTCTAGGGGAATTTTTTTCATGGTGACTGTGAATTTTTTTGGCAAATGTGGAAAAAAACATTTCTAATGGCAAAATGTGGAATTTACAGCAAATCCACACCTGTCAAAAATGTAGCTCATAACTTATGGTTATTGTTAAATTTGGCTCCTATATCATTTCACAAGTGCTTTAAGATTCTTAAATAATCCTACGCATTAACAAAAGTTAACACAAATTTTAATGGTTAACTCTATTGATATACAGTTATCGTTTCGGACCCCACTGGGCTCTTTATCAAGCCTCAGGCCTTCCAGTCAAAACACCCAGCACCTATAATTGGTGAGTTATAACCAGGTGGAGCACTCCTTTATCGTACAGTAAGATGCATTAACTGACCTTTTAACCTTGTACAGCCTGCGACTCAAAGATGCCTTTTCAAACAATTTAGTAAAAATGCTTTTATTTGGTAAAAAGAATGGTATGCTTAAATAACTCCCAGCACGACCAAATACTATTCTTCTGAGTGTGGCTAATTCTAATTCCATTACAAACCTAAGATCCCACTAGAAAAACACAACTTTTTATAAATACATATTTGTGTTAAAAAAACAACAAAAAATATAAGCTCACTTTATGGAATGTATCTTCCAGATTTGTGTCATTCCCACCCTCTCTAATCAGGCCCTGAGTCTTTACAAACAAAAACATTTCTATTTTTTTTTTTAAACAAATCTCCAAAAATGTGTGGCTTTTATATATTTCCTAAAAGCTCTAAAACGTGAAGGTTTATTAAGGGGCAGGTTTACCAAGGGTCAAATTTCAAAGTGAAAATACTTCGAAATTTGACCATCAAATTTTATGCCTCATTTTTTTTTATGGAATAGGTCTGTTTTTGATCAAATTCAAATCATTTGACTTCTCCAAATTTGCCTAAAGACTCCATAAAGGTTATAGGAGGTCCCCGTATGCTAAAACAGCAATTAGGCAGGTTTAAGGTGGCGAAGGGTCGAATTCAAAGAGACAGTACTTTGATTTTCAAATGGTTGAATTTTTCAATTTTGAAAATAAATTTTTTCTATTCAAATCGAATTTTGGTCTATTCGATAGTTGAAGAACCCAAAAATTACTTTGAAATTTGTGTTTTTAAATTAAAATTTTCACTTTGACCCTTGATAAAAAATCCAAAGTTGCTGAAGCACACAGATACATTGCAGTGAATAAAAAAGTGATTTTATTGACTCATGGTAGACCTAAATTATGGCAACGTTTTGGGGCCACTCCTGGCCCTTCATCAAGCCTGTTCATCAAGAGGCTTGATGAAGGGCCCAGAGTGGCCCGAAACGTTGCCATAATTTAGGTCTACCATGAGTCAATAAAATCACTTTTTTATTCACTGCAACGGATCTGTGTACTTCAGCAACTTTGGATTTTGCATAGTGATTGTTTTGTCCCGGAGCAGGGGGACTTACAGTATATGCTGTGAAGCACCAGACACCCGAAAGGGTTAAGAGAGTAACTGGTGAGCACTCTATTTACTGTTTGACCCTTGATAAATCTGCCCCTAAAAACCATGAAAACCTCAAATACATAAATTTGCAAAGTAAAAACTGTTGAGGTTCTATAGAAGTCAGTGGGATCTGCTCAGATCTTATTCGATCATTTTTAATCAATTGCTATCAATTATGTGTTGCTAGTAATTTAAAAACTCACATTTTTAGAGGCTTTAGAGGTATTAATATAATAATAATATTTTTAGCACATTGTTTAGCATTTTTTCCATTCCAACTTTTTTAAATTCTGACTTTTTAATACTATTAATGACATTCCTGGTTTTACAGAAACTGAGTTTAGTCGTGACTTCAAAAAACTCGGAAACCACTAAAATTATACCTTTAATAAATAGGCCTGTGAGATTACTAAGGGTTCCTAAGCAACCACTTCTACTGGCTGCACAATTAGCTTTGTAGAGTGTTTCTGACAGTAAATGTACTTTTATCAGTAAGGTGTCCACTGGTGAACAATACTAACTCCAATGAGGAGTCTACAATTCCCAGCTGAATGTAAGTAGTTAGGACATACAGCCCCATAGCCCAATGGAAAGTTTGAAGACGTGTATTCCAGGTACTCCTTCATGGTCTATGTAATATGAACCAAAAACAGGATAGGCATGCAAGGAAACCAAGAAACCACATGACCATGATTGTGACTGCCTGTACCATTTTCGGCTTCTATACAGATTTCGGCACCCCTTGCTGTGGGTCTGGGGATGGTGTACATGGATCACTTTTACATCTAGATAGTTTGTTGCCATTAACTTTGTTAATCTGTACATATAATTTTGTATGGCTCTCCTTTATGGTCAACACCAAAATCTTAAGGTATGTCTTCTGCCCAAAATGTCTATATTTTCTAATGATGCACATAATCCAATATTATAGGATTTGGCGGTATCCCAAATCCTTTGTGAAAGATTTGGATGAATAGCAATCTAAAAATAAACCCTAATTTGCATATGTAAATCATGGATAAAAATGGTTAAGGGAAGCACATGGTTAAAAATGTTTTAACTATTTTGTTTGTGTGAAGACAAGTGACATATTTTTAATGGGTTCAGTTTGACCAGGCACTTGGATTTGGTTGAATCTGAATCCTGCTGAAAAAGGCCAACTCCCAAACCTAACCCTGGAATTTTTTTATTCATTTATATGGGAAGCTAGTGTAACTCTTTTTTGTGCTATAATTACAATAAATAGAAAAAGGTGTCCAACTATTGGTATGAGCATGATTACACTGCAACTTACACAACAGGGTTTGGGCCTTCACCAGGTGGAAGCTTCCCTTTAGGGGGTAGTATAACTACAAATCCCAGGCTTCTGTGCATAAAAAGATAGAATAGATGCCAGGAGGTTCTTTGTGAAACAAACAAAGGTAGCTTAATTGTAACAAGTACAATGTCCCCAGGTTTACTCAAGTATGATGAAGTGAGGAAATAGCAGATGATGTTGCAGCATTAGATGGTATCACAGAGGACAGTGAACACAATAAAACAAGATGATTATTACTCCATGATGCCTGATAGTCAAGGATACATTAATTCCTCACAAGACCAATTTTGCCAGTGTGGGGATCAGGAGCATCAGTGTAGAAATCAGGCAGTCCTCTGCTAAACTAGGTCCCTATCACAATGAAGTCCCTGCACTAAAGGCAACACAAGGTAAGCCTTGT
>CM044432.1:154564755-154578270 GCA_024363595.1 Xenopus borealis | reverse complement strand
TATATTACTTTCCCTTCTTTGCAGCTTTTTGTCATTTGAAATTCTATTAGTCATTATTGACTTCCAAGTTCCAAGTACATGTCCTGCAAGACATAAAAATCAATTTCCTGTTGTGCAGTGAACTTTTAATTAAAACTCAAGATTCACCAGATTACATTATCTATCTTTTTTCACAGAGTGAATATTATAATAATATTGCTCTGCTGTATATTAGAACGCAGACATGATTAAATTTCTGGTTAATTGCTTGCTGAAAAAATAATAGCAAAACATATTTGTCTGAAATTTTATAATTTGCTAGAAAAAGTCCACATTTTGATATATATCAAATAATTAGTTAAAGCTATTAGTTATACACTGAACCTGAGTAATTGAAAGGAATATTACATTTATTGTTTAACACTTATACAGATACAGCCTTGTCACCTGTTATCCAGAATGCTTGGGTCTGTGGTTTCCAGATAAGGGGGCTTACTTTAATTTGGATCGCCTCACTTTATGTCTTTGAAAAGTAATTCAAATGTTAAATAACCTTAATAGAACTGTTTTGTCACAAATAATGATTCATTATATCTTAGTTTGAATCAAGTACAATATACTTTTATTATTACAGAGAAAAAAAGTAATTTTTTAAAATAATTTTAAAAAACTAACTTAACTGATTAAAATGGAGACTATGGGAGATGGTCTTCCTGTAATTGATAGCTTTGGATAACGGTTCCAGGTAACAGACCCCATCCCTGTGAGTAGCAATGTCTAATTAGAAACTGAATTACTGCTCAAGCTAGGAAAGGTGCATAATAGAAAGTTGCTTTAACAAACAAAGCTGTTAATAAAGCAATTAAATCAAATGTAAAACATGTAAAACATTTAACCTTAATTCTGTGTCTGCATTGTTTACAATCCAGACATGGGTACGTGCCACTGTTCCATTGCCCCAAAAATGTATTAGTCTGCGTGGAAATTTTTGGTACCTTTGATCTAGTTAATTTAGCCCCTATGGTTTTACCCCTTCTATATGATATTAGTGGAGGAGAGGTAAATTCACTCACTGTGGGGTAAGCCCTACATAGAATATACCAATGTTTTTGAAGAATCCCATTTATTTGGCTGTCCATCATTCTTTTTTACATAGCTTGGAGGACTGACCGGAGACCTCAACGCACCACTGAAATAAGAAGTTAAGCGTGAGTGCTGTTACTAAACTCTATACATACTAATATAGTACCGAAAATAACTTGCACCCGCAGGTGATCTTATCATTACTAGGTCCGAGGTGGAGGTGGCAATATGGCGGAATTACACTATCCGGATCGGGAGGTGTTGAGTTACACTGAATCCCAAGTGGAAGAGATTGTGGCTTCATTCCCACAGGTTTCTTGCGAGTCCCAGTCTCCTCACAGCTTCAAAGAAAATTAGAGGGACTGAACTGACGCACAATTCATTTGGAGCTACACGATGAGACACTAGCAGAATACTTTATGCACAAGTGAATACCCAGTAGAAATATTGATGGGTATAACCTCCTTCCGTTATCACTGTTATTCAGTTCTACAAACAGAGTTGGAAGTCGCTAATGCTTCTTAATTCTTCATAGACAAAAAACAAAGTATTCTGGAGAACCGATGTCATCAAATAAGTGCTCTTTTATTTCTTGCACCAAGTGTCTGACAAGTGAATACCCCTTGGCATGCAGATTTCACTGCGGCCTACATTGCTTGCAGGTAATAATGAATTTGCACTGATTTTAAACAAATGCTCCTATGATATCATGACATTAACGGTTGAATGTATTGCTAAGGAGCTTAAGGTGGTGCACACGGAAATGCAAAAAGTCATTGATCAATTAGCCACAGGGTTCACCGCACAAGAATTTACTGATATGATGGATCAGATACATATTCTGTATAGCATGTATATGTGATCATATGCGGATAGATGCGGATGATTTATGTTGGGGAAACAGTACAGAAGATCAAACTGCGTATATCCCAACATAAATCAACCATAAAATTAGATAATACTGCTTTGCCATTGTCCCGACATATATATATATATATATATATATATGCAGTATACAGAGGGTCAGCACTCCCTGTGTAAAGGTGAAACAAGTGTTGCTTTTATTTTCAGCAAATTTACATCTCAATCCAGGCGAAACATCAGATTGAGATGTAAATTTGTTGAAAACAAAAGCAACACTTGCTGCACCTTTACACAGTGAGTGCTGATCTTCCTTATACAGTCTAAGAAAATTTTGATATATATATATAGAGCCCCACAGCACCAGCACTCAAATCTTGGTGTTGACAGAAGTGCACAATCTTAGACTGTATTACACTCACTGTGTAAAGGTGCAGCAAGTGTTGCTGATATAAAAACTGTCACAACACTCCAAGTTATAAATACAAAAATAGTAATATATTATAGAAAATCCCTTTCAACTACAGTCAGGTGATCCCACTGGTGTCTAATAAAAGGGCAACCAAGTTTGTGAGATTTACTTTGAAAGCAGCAAGTAATTTGCAGGTAAAACTTAATCCCTTTGTAAAATGTATAATGAAGCAATATAATTCTTAATGAATCAAATGCAATTTGAGAGTAGGACTGGCCAGATATGGGATTACTTTGACGTATTTTGCAATATACTGTATGGACAAACAATACCTGTTTTCTTTAAAGGGTAATACATTTTTAGTAGCTGTATGCACAAGATGTCTGAATGTATTAAATACTGTATATTGATAGTGAGTTGAGTGCAGAGGACCTCCTGTATTTGTCTATATCTATTTATGTTCTACAGACAAAGAATTAAAACTTCTACACTGTTTCTGTAATTAAATTCTGAAAGTCAATTTAACTCTTTAACAGACTCTGACACTAATTTTGCCTTTACATGATTTGTGCCAGGTGGTTATTTTGAGTAAGCTCTAATACATCTTCTAGGCAAAAAGAGCACCCTCAACCCTAAAGATATATTGAACCTGCTAATCATAATCTGAACTTTCATAAAGAGATACATAATGCAGAGGGGAGTAGCAACTTGAATATTTCTAAAATGGTATAGAATTTTGAAAATGTAAATTTTATTGATAGATAAAGCCCTTTTACATAAAAGCAAATGCATCACATACTTGTATACTATGCAGTCCCCCTGCCAATGTAAAGCCCTAAGAAAACTGGCCTATTTATTACCATGCACGTTCATATTTTACATATTGCCTGCTTCTTCTGCTCTCAGGAACATAATGAAAAGAAGGGGCTTCACTTCACTCTAAATGCTGCATGGAGTTAATTGGTGCAGCATTTAAAGATGGGGTGGTAGATACATAAAACAACTAATGCATAAACAACAGGACTCAATTGCATGCCTCTGCTTTAGTCTTTCTTAATCTGGTGCAGGGAAAAGAGTGCAGCTTGAATCACCAATCTCACAAAAAATCTAAACAAATTTAGTTGTTTTACTACAAAATCTGAATTTTTAGTGGGGAAAAAAACTTTAATTCTTTGAGATTTATTATCCACGAGGATGGAAAAAATCCAAATCCAAAAAGCTTCCATATCAGACCTTCTGAAGTTGTATATAAGTCAATGGGAGAGGTTTGTATTGTATTTGGAAGTTTTTGTGGTCTGCACCGGATTTAACCTGAAAATGCAACTATTTTTGGTTTTTTTGGGCTAAAATGCAAAAAATTTGACTTTTTTGGAAAAAGCCAGAAAAATTTTTAGTTAAAGATGAAAATGTACATGTACATCAAGTTAAACATGCCCAAAAAAAAATCACACTTAGAATTACATTATGCTGATCAAGAGGAAAGATTAGATTAGAAAAGTAAAGTAAGTAAAACAGGGGTTTCACCGTATCTAAAAAAACAGTATCATCTCATTATTAAAACTTTTTTCATATTCATCTTCTGCTTGAGAGTCTGTGGTCCCTAAATAGCAGATATGGGAATTCTGCAGGTGACAATTTTTAGGCACCACTTCTTCACAAACTGGTGTGTGTACAGCAATGCTTTTCAAAATTCCAGATTGAGTCTTTGCAACACAATAAATAATTATGAGAAAATGCTAATCTGCATAAGGATAGTTTTTTTAAAACTGATATTGCAGTCTTTTATTAAAGAAAGAATGGCAAAATTTCAAATAAAAAAGATGCCAAGTGTCTTTAGAAAGCAATGAAAATTGTCTCTAAGGAATTAAGTCTAAAAACACTTTTGTTTTAGTTTTTGTTTAAATATGCTAGTGCTTGAGAATATAAAAACAGTCGAATTCGATCAAACTTTTTATTTTTGACACACTCCAGAATAGGTCTTTTAGACATGATTTTGTTAAGATGAGCCTATAGACTGCATGTTATATAGACTAGAGTGTTGTTGGCAAATATAAGAAGCAATTATCACCATTCAATTGGTCTACATGTGCTGTTGTTTTCCATGTTCATATGTCAGTGTTAAAAAAAATTGTACAACATCTGGAGGTTACTCATTAGTGTTGGTCATTATTTTGATGGCTTGGGGTGAGCAGTGAACTGACGGATTTAATGTTGTAGCAGAAAAAATCAATATGAAAGTAATAATTCTAATTATAATGAGATCATTTGCTTTTGCATCGTTATACACTTGCCATGCTTTCCTCTGATTTTGCACCTGTCTTTTCATGGATTCCATAAATACTCTAAACATAAATAAAAAAAAATATTCTCTCACATGTTTAATCCCTTTCTAAAAGTTAATATACCATTGAAATTTCCCTTTGAAAGTAAATGTACTTGTTTGATGTAATTAAATAATGTGGTGCTTTTCTCTAAGAAGGAGTAAAGTAACCTTAGGTTTTTTATTGTTCACAAACACACAAATTCAAATCACTTTCAGTCATTTGAATATAAGCAGTGCTGGATGTTATCCTTTATCACAGCAGCTATGGTAATGCTCTGATGATTACAGAAGGTATGTTAACATTTGATATATACAGTGTTTGCTAAAAACTGTCATCTTACAAATTGGTTAGAAAATATCTCCTTCGGAGTAATATCAGATAATAAAAAGATGGCAGCCTTGATGATAAAAAGATGGCAGTCTTGAATGTGAGATGAAAGACTTGTTGCCAAATGTTAAAAGAAAGACATACATGCAAAGAAAATTCTCAAAAACTGATATATTGTCAACTTTCAGCATAGACCACTTCCTAAGTTATGTGTTCCCAAGCTGCTATATCCAATAACAAATATTAGTCTATCAACTTTCCAATAAAATATCCATGATTTTAAAATGTATTAATGATTTAATTGCTTCAAGGTCTTCCAGGCTCCTTCACAGGGCTGCTGATTGGTGTTTTTCTACAGTACTGCACATGAAAATGTCAAAACAAAATAATTAAAAATGTTTTTTAAATTGAAATTTTAAAGTAAACAAAAGGGGAAGACATAAATTGGTAAATTACTTGTTAGAGAATCTAAAATGCTTCCGCTAAATTGTAACATTTTCATTTTTGGGGGATTTTATGACTGTAGGTTACAAAGGTTCTCAACATTTCAGAACTAGCAAAACGTTGGTTTTGAAGCTACAAATCTGCCCTGCTTTCCTATAACACCAGCCTTTCCCAAGCCAAACAAACATACTTTACTTCACTCATTAACTCCCTTTCCAAAAAAAACGACACAGCTTTTCTCCACCTTTAACACTCTCCTTTCCCCTGCTCCACCCCCTCCATGCACATTTGTCTCTGCTCAAGACATTGCTGAGCACTTCAAAAACAAAATTGACACTATCAGAAGGGACATCCTCACCCTCCATCCACACTCCCCAGTCTCTCATGTGCTTCTTCACCCCTGTTACTGATGAGGAATTCTCAAAACTTTTGGCCTCTTCTCACCTTACAATGTTAGTTACAATGTGTCGTTGTGATTGGATTGTTGGAAAAGCCTATATGCCAAGAACTCCCCTATATCAGTCAGTTGAACTGAAGAAGCTGCTCAGATGACCAGGGAAATGTCTTCATTAAAATTTCTCAGCAAGTCCAGTTGTTTTGAGTTACTTGTGTTAGATCTAACTTGTGTCTCCTCCTGCCTGTCCACTATCTCTACTTGGATGTCACAACGCTACTTTAAATTAAACCTCTCCAAAACGGAAATGGTTCTCTTTTCACCACCTAACACCCGTAACATCCCGGAAGTATCCATCTTAGTTTACAATTCCACTATCACCCCGTCTCCCCAGGCCTGTTGTCTTGTGGTTATCCTAGATTCTGCCCTGTCATTTACTCCTCAAATCCAGTCACTTGTTAAATCCTGTCACTTCCACCTAACATATCCAAAATACGATCATTTACCCAAGATGTTGCCAAAATTCTTATTCACTCTCTCATCATATCACGTCTAGACTATTGTAGCTCTCTTTTAATTGGCCTTCCCCACCAGAGACCGTCACCTCTCCAGTCCATAATGAACACTGCTGCTTGACTTATACACCTCAGCAACTGCTCCTCATCTGCCATGCCATTCTGCCAATCCCTGCACTGGCTTCCACTGCCCTTCAGAATTAAATTCAAATGAATGACCCTGACATTCAAAGCACTTCATAACTCTGTCCCTCCCTATATCTCTGAACTCATCTCTCATTACCTTCTCACATGCTCACATTCAAGACTTTGCAAGGGCTGCACCCCTCCTCTGGAATTTTCTCCCATGGTCTGTCTGACTTTCTCCCAACCTGCTTTCAAGTAATCTCTTAAAACGCACTTATTTAGAGAAGCCTACCCTCACTCTTAACTTCTCAATGCAATACCACTTACAGTACCCCATCTCACCCACTTAACTCTGATCTTGCTCACTCCCACACCTTGTGTATCATTCCCTTCCCTTTAGATTGTAAGCTTTTTCTGCACAGAGCCTTCCTCACCTTCTTTACCGGTATTTATTGTGATGTTAGTAACTCTATATTTATTGTGATGTATGTAATGCCATATGTTCTATGTATATAATTCATGTGATTTAGTTGTATAATCACATTTACTTTACAGTGTGATTAAATATGTTGCAGCTATAAAAAAAATAAATTAAATAATAATAATAAGTCTCTCATGAATTTGATTTTATTTGAAATTCAAATATTCGATTATTCATTTAAAAAAATTGAACATGTAAAACTCTGACAAATGTTACTGACTGCAAAACTCAAATCGAATTCAACCAAACTGGAATGTTAGGAAGGCTACAAACAACTCCAAACTGCACCTCTCCCATTGCCTTATACAGTAATTTGCAGGTCAAATTCAAATACTTAAAGGGCCAGGGTATGATAAATCTTGAAAATCTTAATCAAATTCTTCTTTAAAAAAACTTGAATTAATCATGGATAATTCCCTAGTCGAATTTGACAATTTTAACCATAAAAAAAATCAAAAATTTTAATTTTCAATTTGACCCTTAATAAATGTGCCGCCTTAATGTATGAAGATCCAAATTATGGAACAATCCATTATCCATAAATCCTCAAGTCCCCAGGATTCTGGTGAACAGGTCCCATATCTGTATTAACAAAACAGTACCTTGTGCTTGATGGTAAATAAGCTGCATCAATCCATACTGGCAAAACAATCCAGTTGGTTTTATGTAATGTTCTTTTACTAGACAGTGAAAAAATTTTTGTACTACAGATCCAAAGTATGGAAAACCCATTATCCAGAAAACCCAAACATTCATCATCTTAGGAAAAATCTATTATAATAACAATAGCAATATAAACATTTTTGGCTAGTTTTCTATACAAATAAGCAAACAACTCATACATTAAGTACTAATAATACATATATTTTCAGCTCAAGTCTTGCAGTTTGATATACTTTGTTGATTGTACTTTATCATTATGGATTCTGCAATTAAAATCATATGTACGAAACTAATTAAAACTTTTGCAAAGCATTATACCATGCACATACACAAAATCCAAGAACACAAACTTGGAATCAATTTTGCATTTCTTCTGAGACTGTGGTTATTGCATGCATCATTGCAAATAAAGAATAATGGCAATTAGTATTAGATTATTGTAACTGTCTTGAAATTATTTTATTCAGTTAGGGGCAGATTAACTAAATTCATGTGAAGGATTTGAAATTTGATTGAATTTCCAAAAAAATTAGAATTTTCGAATACCTTTTTTGGGCACTTCGACCATTGAATTAAAAAAATTTGATTAATTTAAATGATTTGAATAAAAATCTATTCGATCATTCAACCATTCAATGGTCGAATTACAGATGCAGCCACTTGGATTTGTGTGTTAAATGCGTCATGACTCAGGGCTAATTGAAGAAACTGTGTTATCTAAAGTTATCTTAACTCATTTAATGCATTTCACCTTTTCATTAGCATACCAAAGCACCATTGTTCACCATGATGAACACTTTAATTAATGGGATGCTGCGACGCAATTTTCTGTGTTAAATGAGACAAGTGTGAAGTCTGAGTTAAGTTATTCTGTGTGAAACACACAATCCAAAGTGGCTTCATCTGTACTACTTGCCCTTGAAAATTTTTTTCATATGCCTAGTTTGCCAGATTAAACCTACCAAATTGCTGTATAACCCTATGGGAAGCTCCCATAGGGTTATTTCAGCATTTTTAGATCGAATAAAAAAGCTCGATCGATCTTAGGGAAGTCCGACCAATCTGTCAAATTATCGTGCGGTTAGTGGGATACAAACGATCGTTCATCTTACGATTTTTCGTCCAAAATTGGTCTGATGATTGATCGGCCAGGTTAGAAAATCTTTATCGGTCCCCATGCAATCTACCTATGTTTGCAGGGCAAAGCAGGCTGCGATCCTTCAGTTTTGCTGGCAATATCGCCTGAAATGGTCTTTTTAGTTGATGGACACATCAGGCATTTAAACGATCGTTTTGAGACAATCGTGGTCTCACGATAACAATTGAATCTTTCAAAAATCTTTATGTCTATGACCAGCTTTAGAAAGGATATCCTAGCTTACCCACTTTAAGATATATAGCAATCAACCATGTATCAATTCTCAGACAAGAATATTGCAGCATAGAAAAATGTCCAGGGGGCTAGAACTTTGCCGCCATTGGTCTCAAATGAGAACTTTCCAAGGAATTTCATATTTGCTAATGCTATAAAAATCCAGGGTATTATTGCTTCTTTTTAAAATATCTTTCTTTTTTGTCTGGTAAATATTGTAAAACATCTTCTTAAATAAATATCTCCATTAAATTATTGCAAAATACTTGTCGCATTCAAAGGATAGAAATGAATGAAGATGAAAACTAATAGAGGGCCTAAGGTGGAAAGTACTATAAAACGGTCACTGCCTAAACAGCAGAATAATAAGCAATAATAAGTAATAAAATGTTTTGATTAATGGCAGTGCCAACAAAATACAGTAATTACAACATCCTCTTGACTTACAAAGAACCTGGTGGGTTATGCACTTTGCAGATGAATTCATGAATTCTTTCAGCTAAACCTTGACAATTAAAACACTAGTTTAACAATTAAAATACATTTACTACCGAACTGGCACAATATAATGTTTAAAGAATTAATGAGTCATATTAAAATATTTAATCAAATGTGAAGTACAGTAAAGGGTTTTTTTGGCTAATAAATTAAATTTTTGAAGAGGATGGGATAAATCTTATGCACACAAGTCCCTAAACAGTAAAGGGCATTTTACTAATGTCTGTATTTTGTACCTTCACAAATCATATTAAAATTGTTGATTATACTAATTACGCTGAAAAATGAAAATGCACATTTATTGAAAAAAAATTCACAATCTAAAAGCTGTCAAGGTCATGTAGAAGTCAATGGGCATTGTTCTTTTTCAATTGCAAAATCTTTGCATGAAAAATTAGAGTATTTAAGGTTTCTGTATTACTATTCAGATTAGTTCTACATTTTTATTCATTGGTGATTTTTATATTAGGCTCTTTTAATAAATTACTTTTATTTTTGTGGTTTCTAAACCCTCTAAAACCACTAAAATCAGAATGTTTATAAATAGACCTTCCTGTGTTTAGCCAGCCATTATTTTTACCAGAGGGACAGCATTATCCGAACTTGAAAACAATTCCTACCAGTTTGGGTTTTACGATTTATTATGTTAATTATAAATTGGCAAAACTTGTGCAGTTGCTAAAGCACTATCATTTAAATCAGTCCTTAACCCGTAGACCTTTCCAATCAATGGTTCCTATCACACCGTTACTGTTAGACACAACATGTTTCGGGCCTCTGACGCCCTTTCTCACTCGAAAAAGGGCATCAGAGGCCCGAAAAATGTTGTGTCTAACAGTCTAATAAATAATAATCACTAGCAGTAAAGCTGCGTTTGAGTGCTCTCCTCCTTCTCTTCAAAACTCTGATTAGCTTTATATGATAGACCTTCAGCTAAAATAACAATTAATGATAAGCTCTCACAGAGAGTTTTAACGGTACAAGACAGGGATGTCCTTTGTCATATCTTACTTGTGATGGAGGTACTTCAAAATCAGAGATAGTGAATATTAAGATGAAGGAGGAAATAGTAAAGCAGATTAAACAAAACTTTCCATTTAAATGGTCAAACTCTATTATAAAATAACTGGGCGTGAACATAAGAGGGGATCTAGAAAGAGCATATCAAGATAATTATGTACCATTGTTACCATCCCTACAAAAGACAATAGATAATTGGAAAAAAATGAAGATATCATGGTTTGGAAGAATTCAAGCTATACAGATGGTGGTCATGCCTAATGCTTTATACTTATTTCAAGTTTTACCAATAGATGTACCCCAAGCCTTCTTTAATACATTAAAAACCATGTTTTAAAGATGGGATGGGAAAAATTTTAGGCTCAAATGCAAAATCTTAATAGAACCAAATGAGAAAGGAGGGATGGGGGTACCATATCCTCATCTGTATTATACAGCTGTACAACTGGTAAGACTTTTGAACTGGACTACAAGAAAAGGAAAAAAAGATTGGAGTTATTTAGAACAAGAATGCTCCATCAAGTTTGGAAAAGGAAGCATTTGCAAGGTGGGAGAACTGGAATGAAAGGATCTGGTTAAAGGAGGTAAAGTGATTCTATTAAAGGAGCTACAATGGAAGTGGTGGAAACATCCTAGAGATTTGAGGGGATATTACCAATTGCACAAAAAAAGTCACATTTGAGGATAAGAGCATCATTTTACTACAAGATCTATCCATCACCATGCTGATAAAGACAAAGCAATTGAAACCAATTACAGATCAGCTGAGAAAAAAGGGGATCCAGTTCCGATGGGGCTTCCCATTTAGTCTAACAGCTAACAAAGAAGGAATGCAAGCTACTATCAGACACCCGGAGGATACAAAGGACTTTATCCTAAAGTTTGATTTGGAGGACATACAGATCCCTTACTGGAATGAAACTGAACAACAACTGGACAGCATGTGGCAATAAGTGCCAAGAACACAGAGGACCCCTAAGATGCAAAGAACCAAAGCCAACAATTTGCAAACTCCAAACAAGATAATGCCGAATAAGACTTGGACTGAGACCTGAGTGGCAGTTGGCGGCAGTAAGCAGCATTTGTTTTACCTTATGGGATGTGGAAATTTATGTTTTAATAATATAAATGCTCTTTCTTCTCTTCTATATTTCTACCAACCTTAAATGCTAAATTGAAAATGGTTAATGGTTTTTTCTTTTTTATTACTTTTAACATGAATAAGATAAGCTAAAACATTCTATGCTAGCTGAGTGTGGGAAGGGAAAAAATTGGTTGAACAGTCAAAAGGATATCACTCGCTCTTACATATAATGTTTTCACTACACTAAATGGACAGTGCAATAGAATGTTGATGATATAATAATGCTTCATTAAGAGTGTTTATGTTGTCTAAAGTAAGATAAACACAGGAAACAAGCCTTGTGCATAGACTAGGATTAAGCTATCAGAAAAATCAGTGGGATATGACAGGGAGCGACCTAATCTCTAAGTGTACCACTGCCCCGAAAGCTAAAGAAAGCAAGACAGACTAGACCCAAACAGAACAAGTAGTTTTCAAAGAAGTACTTGCATACTAAGAACATACACCTAACTTTACTCCAGACTTAGGTCATCCCTAGTTCTATATCCATCCTAAAACTGAAGCAGGTAAGGAAGTAAAAAAACTTTTTGAATCCATAATGTGAGACATAACATCCAACTGATTTTGGTCTCAAAATGTCAATGGACTAAACAATCCTAAAAAAAGAGCACACATCCTGGAGCAAAAAGTTTTATTTACAGAAAACACATCAAGAGATCTCATAAGGAAGTGCTTAGTAGATGGTACATGCAAATTTAGAAAAGAAAGTGAAGGGTACAGCAATCTTGATTCACAAAGATATACCACTAACAGTAATAGACACAAAATATGACTCAGAAGGGCATTATGTTATGGTTAAGGCAAAACTTTACAATACAATAATGACACTTTGCCTATATAAATCCCAAAGAAAGAACAAGTAAAATATTTGAAAGAAGTTACATCACATTTACTGGAATTTGCAGAAGGTATAATATTGATTGGAGGAGATCTTAACGTGGCCCTTAATACCTTAATAGACTGCTCTTCTCAGAAAGCAATAAAGAAAATTAAAACCTACTTAAATAGACTAAATATGGACAACATATGGAGAATGCATAACTGAAACAAAAGGACTATACTTTTTTTTTTCATACCCCAGGAACAGCTACTCCAGGATAGATAACATGTTTAGAAACCAGAAATGGCTACATCTAGTGAAAAACATCCAAATCGGCACAACAACACTAACAGACCATGCCCCGTATATTACTAAGATAGAAATCCAAAATACCTTGAAGGGAATTTTCATCTGGAGATTTAATGAAAGACTTTTAGAGAGCAAAAAGAATAGAAAAAAATATTGCAGAACATTTAAGAAATACAATATAAAGTCTTTCCAGATACGGATCCATCAATACTTTGGAAAACAATAAAAAGTCACCAGAGGTAACCTCATAGTATTAAGCACTAAAAGAAAGAAAAGAACACGAGAAAAAGATCCAAACTGTAATACAAGAGATAAAAACTTAGAAAATAAACACAAGGAAACATTAATGAGACTGATACAAGAGTAACTGGAGAATAAAAGGATCCTCTTAAAACAGCTTTTGAATACCCTGATAGAACAAGCATATTTGAGATGCAAAAGAAACTATTATGAAATGGGGAACAAACCCTCTAAGATCCTCGCCAAATTAATAAAGGCACAAAAGAGTAAAACATTTATAACACAAACGAAAGACAAAAGCTACACCATACTTACCCGGAAATAGCGAAATGCTTCCAAGAATTCACACTCTATAATCTGAATCCAGGAGAACAGCCCAAAGATAAACTGGAAAAAATGGAAAAATACTTAAAGGGCACCAATCATAACTAAAATCATTTACTAATGTAAATACACTATGTGAAAGTTCAAGAAATCCGATTTTTAAAACAGTTAGAATTGTT
>CM044432.1:154543358-154559442 GCA_024363595.1 Xenopus borealis | reverse complement strand
AAGCAACTAACATTTCGGCTATGTCCCTAGCCTTTCTCAACAAACAACCATTTTAAATCACCAAACGCAGGAAAAAAAGGAAAAAAGGTATATGTGACATTATACTGTGTCAAAGATGTGGGAGGGCATTACACAGACAAAGAATAATAGTTAAATAAATAAGGTACAGAATCAGTAAACTGATTTTAGATAAACAAACAAAATATGCATATAGCAATGAATGAAAACACCATGTTGCGTACAGAAACAAAGAATTAAAGAATCAGCAATAATCAGATACAAGGTTGCCACTTCCTGTGGCTAAATCGATTGAATAGAAACAAAACAATGTGTAAACGATAAGCATAATGCTTCTTGGTTGATCAATGCAATTAGGTAAATACATATTGACTATGTGCCATTAGTTGTGTGTTGTGTCAAACGTAGTCTAAATATGTTCAAAAATCTATAGGCATTGAAAAAGCTAATATGTGATCGTTAATATGCAGTAATAGGGCTGCTAGATCGCTAAATATACCGCTACACTTTTTCCAATTGGACAGACCTACATGATGGTGGTATGCCTAGCCTAGTATCCAGTGTGGTATTCTTTCAAGTGCTGGCTGCCTACTCCAGCTATACAGATATATCTGTGCACATATATAGACCCACCCGCTAACATTCTGCACCTTATTGGACGGATCTAGTGCCAGTACACACTTTACCACCCTGGGGTACTTGATGTCCATGCCTAGACCAGTATCTGGTGTGCTAGTATGCTTCACACCCGGCACCTTATTTATATCGCTCACCTATACGGTTCACACTTGGTGCCATAGACACACAGAAAAACACCTTCAAATTTGGCTTTCTGACCATGCCTAATAAGATCAGTCCCCTTCTGGTCTATAAGCCTATCCTTATCTATTTTCTTTTCCTGGAACTGCCTCCTTTCACGTATCTTACCTCTCCTAGCTCTCATCTTTTTCTCTCATCCTAATTCTGTCTCTTGTCTCCGTTCTCATCTATGGGCTACATATAGCTACAAAACTTCCCTTCACCATTTGCACATTTTCTCCCAGTATTAGTACCATCAAGAAAATCTCCTAAAACATCAAGAGACAAGTACAATTAAAGGGCATGTAAAGGCAAAAAAATAAAATTCTATTTTTAATTTCTTTAATGAAAAAGAAATCTCCAATATTCTTTAATTAAAAAATGTGTACCATTTTTATAAGAAACCTAACTGTATGCAGTGATATTCTCCCTTCATTTACTGCTGTGGATAACAATTGTGAGACGGTCCCTAACTGCTCTGCAGGGAAACACTCATACTTATGAACGGGGGAGCCCCTGCCTTACTTCCCAGCCATGCAGAACTCAAGCAGCTTTGTTTGTTTCCCTGTAGAGCAGTAGACAACAGTGTAGTGATTTATATTGGATTTTATTTTTGCATTTACAGATGCAGTCCCTTGGATTTGTAAGTTGAATGCGTCGTGACTCAGGGCTAACTCATTTAATGCATTTAATCTTTTCATTAGCATACCAAAGCACCATTGTTTTCAATGGTGAACTCTTTAATTGGATGGGATGCTGTGACACAATATTCTGTGCTAAGTGGGATAAATGAGATAGATGAGTTAAGTCACGACGCATTTAACACACAAATCCAAGTGACTGCATCTGTACATTATCTTTACTGTCTCAAACTCCAGCTGAAGGGACAAAGATCATGGAGCCGGATTTGACAGATAAACTTTGATTCTATTTGGAAGATTGTTTTGCAGCAGAGTTGTTTATATTAAACAATACAAAAAGTATAAAATCCACATTAGATTACATGACAACACAAGACCCAGTGCAGTCTGTATATATATTCTGATTAGTCTTGCTGTATCGGCTTCTGGCAGATATTATTTGACTTGTGCTGTTTTGATAATTTATGAAGTTCCCTAAACTTAGCCAAGATCACACTGAGCATGTGCACAGTCTTTGTCTTACAAAGATATTTAACAAAGTTAAAATATGATGACCCCCCTGTGGCCAAACAGCATTTCTAGCCATATTCTATTTTAGACTTTACTTCCTCTTTAAACATTTAATAGCAATGAGTGGGAAATTATGACTAGAAGTACATTAAAGGGGTGGTCCACCTTTGATTAAAATTTAGTATGATGTAGAGAGTGATATTTTGAAACAATTTGAAGTTGGCTTTAGTGATGGGCGAATCTCCCGCGATTCGCTTCGCCTAAAGATTCGCGAATTTCTAGAGAAATTCGCGAATCGGCGAAAAATTCGCGAAACAAGTCGCGGGACGCTTTTGACGCGCGTCGCGTCAACTTTGACGCGCGCCGCGTCGTTTCCGACGCGCGTCGCGTAATTTTTGGTGCGCGTCGCGTCAAAACCGACGCATGACTCGTTTTTTTGGCGAAATTTCGCTGGTGATTCGCGAATTTATTCGCCATCGGTGAATCGCGGGAATTCGCCGTGAATTCGGCCCTGGCGAATAAATTCGCCCATCACTAGTTGGCTTTCATTTTTTATCATTTGTGGTTTTTAGGTTATTTAGGTTTCTATTCAACAGCAATCCAGTTTGCCGTGGTTGCTAGGGTCCATATCACCCCAGCAACCATGCACTGATTTGAACAAGAGACTGGACTATGAATAGGAGAGAACCAGAATAAAAAGATGAGTAATAAAAAGTAACATTAACAATAAATCTGTAGCCTGGCAGAGTATTTGTTTTTTTAGGTGGGGTCAGTGATCCCATTTTGAAAGCTGGAAAGAGTAAGAAGAGGATGGCAAATAATTAAAAAAAATATAAAAGATAAATAATCGAGACCATTTGAAAAGCTATTTAGAACTGGCCAATCTATAACATACATAAACATGAGACAAATTTGGATTTTGCAGATGGGAAATACTGAGTTTTAGTTCACACACCCTGTCTACAGTCTCTACACCTTCTCAAGAGAATGGATATAAACTCTTCATATTTCTGCAAATAACTTCATATTTTTCCAGTATTTACTATTTTTATCCAAACATTTAGGAGTATGTGCATGCTGACATTTATCACAACTATTCTGGGCAATGAGAAATGTACTGCAACGTTTCACAACTTCAAAAAATGCTTTAGACAATTCTTTAGGAATTTCCTTGGAAGGTTAATCATTCATTTCTTTAAGTTATGGCTCAAGGTTGTCAGATGCAAAACTGCTGAAGATAAAGTCTTGGGGGCAATTCTACTGGTAGTTTTGTACTGGATTACATTTTTGATTAGACATTAAATCCAAACTCGGTAGACTTGTGCTTTGTAGATGTTATTCATGCCATAAATATTTCCTGCCTAATAAGACGAAGCTTGCTAAATAATTTTGTTTTAATTAATTACTTGGGATTTGATAAAACAAAATGCTTGATATAGCAGCTGTTTATTTTACTGTATTCGTTTATAATTTATTTATTCCCTGAGTCTATTCATATTGCACAGGGGTGTTATCAGGCTACCGTTTATCCTTTTTATGTGACAGATTTCCTGCTGAAAGCCCCAAGACACCTATTCAGCAGACAAAACATTGTCCAATGCACTTCTGAAATCTTTTCTGAAAGCTGGATTCTGACTTAGGCAGTAAGCAGATGGATCATAATGCAGAGGAAAAGTTGGTCTCTATGCATCAAAAGGCAATTTTCCATAGACATCTCTACATAGTTTTGTATCATTTTTAAATTTCAGTGGGTCCTGTGATTGATTTGCTCTTAAAATAAAATCCACTGAGAAGCATTTTCACCTAAGATGGTGCAGTTCTAGGCAACAGCACCATCTTAGGTTCCAATGATATATTGCAACTTGAACATATAAATATATAAAGAATAGAATGCACAGGAAAGGGCACTCATTGCTGAGCCTTCCTTAAAGTAAATATGTTGCTACAGTGAAACATATACTGTATTATTGTAATGGAGTTGAAGTGTCTTACTGGTCTTTAACATGCTAATAATTCAGTCACACATAAATAAATAGCTTTTCTTGAATGCATGCAGCTGCCTTAAATAAAAGCATTGTGCTGTTTGTAGCCCACTCTGGCAAATATAATTTATTTGATTACCTTTTGTGGCACTAAAATACAGTAAACCAGATATCTCTTCATCTAAAGAACAAAGGAAATCTAATCAGCCCCCCCCCCCAAAGAAAATTGTTGTAAACCAGTGATGTGTTCGATATCATGGATTAATAGTGACCCCACACCCACGTGGGTCTATGGTTCCCTTGGGACCCACTGGGTCAGCTCCCTCTATCTTTACACGACAAAACAGGGATACAGGAGCCCTATCCCACCAGCCAGCACCGAATGTGTATTACAACTATTTTAAGCCAGCACCTTTGAAATTGATAAATATCTATATCTTAGAGAGCCTGCATGTTGGGAACAGCAATAAAGGAGCTATATATATATATATATATATATATATATATATATATATATATATATAATGTAAATATGGAAACACTTGATTATTAAAAATTGTGGGCATGGATATTTGTTCTAAGGAGCTTGCATCCACAGATTTAAACAACCAATCCATTTCAAAGCTGAAAGAGTATACAATATCTGAGAAATGTGTTTGTTTCTGTGGATTGTATTGGTTTTGATTGCCACCTGGTGGCTAGTTGACCTGGTGGTTTGTGTATAACAGCAATGTTTTACTTCCGCTCAGAATACATCTGAGTTTATGGCCTTTTTCTCACAGCATACTGTACATTGGGGGTGTTTTTTGTTGCAAAATTCTTTGTGAGACAATGTAGAATTTGCCTTCAATCGCTATCTCTCATTGTTACATAACACTACTTGTAAATGCAATGCTTTACATAAAGATTATGGGGCAAGTGTTAATAAACACAAGAGGCCCCTGCCCAACAAAACATACAATCTAACATGTATTTTTAAGGCCTTAAAACTGCTCACCCCCAAGAGCTGTGGATTATTTATTTCCAGATTCTTTAGCATGCTAAGGGTATTACTTTCAGACTATCTGTGAAACATTGGGCCATACAAATAAATGTTAATTAAACATCTTTTTAAATTCATATCACTGGGATTAAACTCGTATGTGAACTTTAAATGAGACATATACACTGCTTGGGTCAACTCTCACCATTTGATTTCCAAAGGCAGAAAAAATATCCCCATCTACTCAAAAGAAAAATACCAGCAGAAAATATTTGTCTTTGGGTCATCACCCAATACAGCATATACAAATGACCAAACCCCATTTCAGGAGTGACTCCATTTACAAAAAAAAAAAAATTCAGTTTTATTTGCTCAGTACAAACGTGAGAAAGCAGTGTTTAGGCATTTGTATACAGTACATCAAACAAGATTAATGTTACAGTCTTCTCACCCGAGTATTGAGAGTATTAGTATGGTAATATCTCGTTTTAAATCAAAAGAAATAACAAGCATATCAGCCGTATTGCCTATACATTATTGAAGTTAAGAGTTTCTGCTCAAGAGTGGACATGTGTTAGCTTATAATTGTGCCAGATTTCCCAGATCCTATGGTGCGATTCAAGAGAATTCTATTTGAGCTATACATTCTTGTAAAGTTGGTTGTGTGGGAGGTTTCCAGTATTTAGCAATTAAAGTAGTTGCAGAATTAAATACATGAAATAATAATATTTCTGTGTGCTTGGTGTATTTCATTGGGTATAGTTGTAGGAGGGCAACCTCTGGTTCTATGGGGAGTTGTTGTCCCAGTAGTTGTGTTAGTTGAAAAATATGTTGTGGAGAGATTTTTTGGCATTACCACAACATATGTAGTATGGAGCCCTGGGTACCAATCCTCGCCAACAATGTTCAGAGTATGATTTTGGATAATTTTAGCGGTATCATATGCCATCTGTAGATAAGCTTAATATAGGCTTCTCTATGATTTGCACATGTTACTCCTTGCGGTGCTGTGAGGATCTTTTGCCATTGTTGTGCAGGTTTTTTGGAGGTCTTGTTCCTATTTATACAGATGCAGTCACTTTGGATTGTGAGTTAAATGCGTCGTGACTTAACTCATCTATCTAATTTATCCCACTTAGCACAGAATATTGTGTCACAGCATCCCATCCAATTAAAGAGTTCACCATTGAAAACAATGGTGCTTTGGTATGCTAATGAAAAGGTTAAATGCATTAAATGAGTTAAGATAACTTTAGAGAACACAGTTTCTTCAATTAGCCCTGAGTCACGACGCATTTAACTTACAAATCCAAGTGACTGCATCTGTACATGTACAAGAGATTATTGTTAGGGTCTTGGGCTAATAATTGCTTGTAACAGTTAGAGATAAGTTGTTTTCCATTCCAACTTTGTTAAACAGAGGTTTTCTACAGATGAAGCCACTTTGGATTGCGCATTTGACACAGAATATTTTAACTCATCTATCCCATTTATCACACTTAGCACAGAATATTGTGTCACAGCATCCCATCCAATTAAAGAGCAGTGCTAATTCTATTTTGGCCACAAGAGGAGGATGTTTCTCTTTGAGAACAGAGCCTGTTCTACAAGAATCACATAATATTTGCCAGAAACCTCATCACTTTTAAACAGAAGGTGACATAAGGTTTATGTAACTATAAACAACCACATTCACACAGCAACAACATTAAGCTGAATTGACAGATCTACTTAAAAATTGGCATTGCTGCTTCATCTTTGCCTTTCAAATTTGTCAACATTTTTTTCCTGCGATCAATTTTTTAAAAAAATTTACATAAAAAAGGAGTAAATTGGCTTGTAAATGTGAAAAAGGCAAAAGTTGGTAAAGTTGAAAACTATTTAAAACAGTACAGGTGTTCTGAGCAACTGCTGTCAGATTAACAACTTAAAAGGGTTGTTCACCTTCCAAACACTTTTGTCAATTGAGTTATTTTCAGATTTTTCATCATAAACAAGACTTTTTTTCAATTGCTTTCCATCTTTTATTTTTCACCATTTTCCCTAAAATTGAAATTTAAAGTTTCATGCTCCTGTCACTAGTAGTGATGTGCGGGTTTACCCCTGGGTCGGGGGTCCTGGACAGGTGTAGCTGTTCTGACTGCTCTACTTGCCCGCAACCTTATAAATGCCGGCTTCCGACTTCTGAGTTCACTTTTTATAGACACGTGCCTGCTCACCCTGCCCCTTTTGTGATGTCAACAGTGGGACGGGTCTATAAAAGGAACCCAGTGTCAGCGGATCAAGGAGGAAGCCCCTTCCAGAGAGTCCAGGCAGTCCAGAGAGTACAGTTCGGGGTAAATCCAATAGAATGGTCAAAGTCCAGGCAAAAGGGTATAACAGGCAGGCAGAACAGATTCAGGGTCAGGAAACAGGCTGGAGGTCAATAACAGGTCAATCAGGATAACAGGAACACCCAGGAACACAATGCTAGATTGAGCTATACTCGGGCATTGAACCCGGGTCTCCAGCGTCCTTTTAAATTTGAATTTGGCACCACAGTGCATGATGTCATCGAGCCGGCGTTCCGGCACCAGCGTCCTTGCGCCCACGTGTAGTCCTGGGCGCCGCCATCTTGGATCCCTGCCGCCGAAGAGGAACAGAGCGCCCAGCACTCGTGACACCCAGAGGTCGGGCACAGGGTGGTGTTTCTCTAGTGTTTCAGTCTGGCAGCTCAGTGATCCAGGAGCATCTGAACTGTTACAATTTGCTACATTTAGTTGCTAATGTTGGAATATAAGTGACTATTGTATCAATTCCAACAGCTGCCTTTTAATGAAACTCAAAGATTCTGCTCAGCAGGGACAAATATAAATGGATCAACTAAATGTATCAATTCAGAACAGTTGAAGAGTCGTCAACCCTTGACTTTACGCTTCAATATTCGAAAAATAGTCACAAACAGAAAGTAATTGGGGAAAGTCTTTATTTCTGATCGGAAAACAACTAAACTGAAAAAAGTTTTGAAGGTGAACAACCTCTTTAACAACACAGCAAATAAATTTTTAGAAGTATGTCATACCTTCTGAAGTGGCTGACATTTCTTTGCACAGAATATACAGTGCTGCCATAGGTGATCTATATATTTGCATTTGTGTGTATATATAATTTTATATCTTACTAAAGAGGCATCCAAACATCTTGTGAAACTGACCAGTTTATTTGCTGTTATTACTGGAAACACCACAATTCATGGCCTTAGTTGCACCTTTAGAAAGTCCTTGTACAGTACATTTAGCATTATCAAGACCAATCTACCTCATATTAGAAAGCTACGTTTCTTTGCAGTGTATAAAACACCCTTGGCAAAGCCTACTGCAAACCAATTATCTACCTTACTTCTACTTTCATTATAAAAAGCAACAATATGTGTTTGTAGTCATGGTTTTTCCTTCATAAAACCATGCAGATTACTAATTATAATGCTACTCTTCAAAAATAACACTCAAAACATATTTTTACTTTGTTAACATAAATTGATAAAAAGACTGGAACAGGCTGTTAGTTTTAGGAACAAAAGTTTGCTATGCTAGTGTGCAACTCTATATGCAAAAAAAGCTTACAATGAAAGCATGAACAGAACTACTCTTATGTTAACATTATGCTTTCTGTACAGTAGATGGCAGCAGTCATTCTTTCAGTAACAGTTCACACTACGCTATTTGATAACTGCAAGATGTGTGACTGTTTGGGTATCTGTCTAGATAAATGTCTAGTGCCATATATACTTCCTTTTCTCTTTAATGTACAAATCTGTGGCCCATTCTGAAAATTTTCCAGGACTGAAAAGGTCTAGACTCATGTATACAGTACATTTTATCTGTACACTACTGTGTAGGATTGAGTAGACATACCAGGATTTCCTGCATTAAAATGAGGAGATCCCTGTTAATGTGACTGTAAACTGGCTGCCTTTAATATTAACTCTTTTTCTCCCAGACCTTGCTCACTACCACATGAAATGAACACGTTGTTTTAAAGTTAAAACTGATCTCCTATTACAACCTGTGATATGTTATATAATAATTCTACATGGGCTGTTTGCTTTATAAAACATAAGTTACTGTTTGCGCTCAGTGTGACTGCTTGTATAGATAGCTGTATCCATCAATGCGTCCAAACATCTCATCTGCTGAATTTTGTTGAAATTAGAAGCTGTTTCTGAAATTTCAGCTTGTACTTTTGGTCTGAAGTCTTAGGTTCAAATTCACTAAAGCGTGAAGCATCTAACGCTAGCGCAAATTCACCAGCGTGATGTCGATTTGCAACTTCACCAATTCACTAACAGTGTCCCTGGCGAAGTAGATAGAATTGCGCAACTTTGCACCCTTACGCCAGGGTGAAGTTGCGCACTGACGAAGGGACGTAACTACGCTAATTCACTAAGATGACCATTTTACTGAACGTTTCCTCTTACGCTAGACGTTAATTCGCCAGGTCAGGCCTGGCGAAGTTCAATACAATAGATAGGAGTTTGAAAATAAAAACTTGACGCTGGCATATTTTACCTTTTGTAGGGTGATAGTCTGAAAAATAGTGAAAAAAATTTTCAGGTTACCCTCCTTCCTCCTCCCTACATTTCCTACATTTCCTAACATATGGCAACTCAACTATACAGGGGCACATGTTTAGGGCAATTGGACAACTTTATATAATTTATTAAAGGTTTCCTGGGCTTGTGTAGTGGAATGTAGTGGCTGTAACATACACCTCTATTATACACTTAAATTTGCGCCGTATGCAAATTAGGCATTGCTAGCGTAAATGCGCTTTGCCTGGCAAAGTAACGGTATCGCTACTTCAATACCGTTCACCGCCATGAGTGCAAATTCGCATCTTAGTGAATTTGGGTAGCACTGGTCGAAAATTCGTCTGGAAAAGTGTGTTGAACGCCGACGAAGCTGTCACTAGCACATTTTCGCGCTTTAGTGAATTTGCCCCTTGGAATGAAGTAATTTGATTGTGAATAAACAAGTCATCTGAAATTTGATTTCAATAGAAGTTGGTGCATGATATTTCTATTTACAAGAGTGTGTTTACTTTAGTTTTGCACCGTGAAATTGAGACCAAATACAATCATTTTCAGGGCAATGTTAGTTAGAGAGCTCCAGGAATATTTTGTTGAATTTGGCAGTGGAGCTCTAGCTTTGGATGGATTTACAGATATTCTACTTTTTTTTTTTTTTTAATGTACAGATTGTGCTTCAAGATGTAACCTATATTTAATTCTGCATTTAATCTAGTTAAAAGAGGAAACATTACATTTAGAGGCAGATTAATTAATGTTTGAATGGCAAATTTATTTTCTTTGGTCAAAACATAATTAAAATTTTAAATCACCAACTTGAATTTGAATTAGATTTATCACAAGTTGACCCTGGAAACAGCTCTAATTGATGATTCCCCACTTAAAACCTGACGAGTCATGTAGAAGTCAATGGCAGAGGTCAGTTGAACCATTTCAATATATTAATTGCATTCCTGATATTCAAGGTTTTTTTCGGGGGAAAACACAATTTGAATATGAATCGAATGTTGGGGTTGTTC
Organism: Xenopus borealis; assembly: GCA_024363595.1. Taxonomy (NCBI): domain Eukaryota; kingdom Metazoa; phylum Chordata; class Amphibia; order Anura; family Pipidae; genus Xenopus; species Xenopus borealis. The sequence continues at coordinate 154,548,925 of CM044432.1, read as the reverse complement.
ATATTTGATCATATAGATAAATTAGAAAAACACCGCTCAGACTCACCGCAGTAGAAAGTGTGTATTGTTCTCCAACCAGAGTTCACAGACGGGTGCAGGAATGTTGCAGCGTCCCACGCTGTATGATTTATAGGCACAGCTATGCCCGAAACGCGTTGAGTGAGCCAGCCATGCTGCTTGTATTTTATCGCTGGACATAATAAAAGTGCTGTTCTTAGATCTACCAGGCAGCTGTTATCTTGTTAAGGTGCAGTTATCTTGTGTTAGGGAACTGTTATCCATTGTTCTGTTGTTAGACTGCTGGGGGAGAGAAGGAAGGAGGGTGATATCACTCCAACTTCAGAGTGACTGAAGTTTATCAGAACACAAGTCACATAACTTGGGGCAGCTGGGAAATCGACAATATGTCTAGCCCCATGTCAGATTTCAAAATTAATTATAAAAAAATCTGTTTGTTTTTTTGAGAAATTACCCCCATTTGAAAGGTGGAAAGAGTCAGAAGAAGACTAAATAAAATAAAGTAAAACTTAATAAAATAAAAGACTAAAGAAAATAATGAATAATAAATAATTAAAACCAATTGCAAATTGTCTCATAATGTTTCTCTCTGCATCACACTAGGATAGTACTGTAATGGAGAGAATCCAAATAAGAGCTAGTGATGGGTGAATCTCCCGAGTTTCGCTTTGGCGAAAAATTAGCGAAACGAGTCACGGCACGCTTTTGACGCGCGTTGCGTCAACCTCGGCGTTGCGTAGTTTTTGACGCGTGTCGTTTTCGGCGAGTCGCATCAAAAACGACACGCGACTCGTTTTTTCCGGCAAAATTTCGCTGGCGTTTCGCGAATTTATTCGCCAGCAGCGCATCGCGGGAATTTTGCTGCGAATTCGCCCCATGCGAATAAATTCGACCATCACTAATAAGAGCTACTAAGTTATGAGTAATGGTTGACTAAGTTGGGGTTGCAGAAGAGGTGCTTTACAGAGAGATATTATTCCTTCATATAAATATATAAGGGGACCATAAAATCTGTTGTGGGCCTTTCTGGTAAACACAAGGGCGCACCGATTAGGAAAGAAGCTTCCCTTTTAAAATGCAGAAATTATTTTTTACAATTAGGACTGTGAAGTTGTGGAATTCTCTCTCCCCAGGGCTACTGTTCTGGCAGAGACATTAGATATTTTCAAGAAAGGGTTGGCTTCCTTATTGGAAAGAGTGAAATGCCAAGTTACTGAAATTAATTCTAGAACAGAGGTAATCCAGGGATTGGCCCAATTGTCCTCTCATGATCCAGAAAGGAATTTTCTCACCATCTGAGGCAAATTAGGCTGCAGAGGGGGTGTTTTTGCCTTCCTCTGAATCAACAGTAGCAGTCAACAGGTTTCATTTAAAGGGAAACTGTCATGGGAAAAAATGTTTTTTTTTTAAACACATCAGTTAATAGTGCTGCTCCAGTAGAATTCTGCCCTGATATCCATTTCTCAAAAGAGCAAACAGATTTTTTTATATTCAGTTTTGAAATCTGACATGGGGCTAGCCATTTTGTCAATTTCCCAACTGCCCCTGGTCATGTGACTTGTGCCAGCACTTTAGGAGGGAACTGCTTTCTGGCAGGCTGTTGTCTTTCCTTCTCCATGTAACTGAATAGTACGCAGTGGGACATGGGTTTTACTATTGAGGCAGCTGTTATCTTGTGTTAGGGAGCTGTTATCCGGGTTACCTTCCCATTGTTCTTTTGTTAGGCATCTGGGTGTGGGAAAGGGAGGGGGTGATATCACTCCAACTTGCAGTACAGCAGTAAAGAGTGATTGCAGTTTATCAGAGCACAAGTCACATGACTTGGGACAGCTGGGAAATTGACAAAATGTCTAGCCCCATGTCAGATTTCAAAATGAAATATAAAAAAATCTGTTTGCTCTTTTGAGAAATCGATTTCAGTGCAGCATTCTTCTGGAACAGCACTATTAACTGATGCATTTTGAAAAAAAAATTTTCCCCATGACAGGATCCCTTTAAGGAAATAGTTTGAACTTGATTGATGTGTCCTATTGTTCAACCTCATCTAAGATGTTACTGTGTTCCCATATCCCCCCCCCCACACACACACACACTTTAATATGGGGCTTATTTCATCCCCAAAATAATCAGCTTTTTTTGTGTGGGTACCCACCCTGATGCATGGCTATAGATCCTTCTGCTGGTAAAGTGGATTGCAAGTTGTTTGAAAGATGCACTTCGGTTCTAAAAGGTTGTGGCTTCATTTTCTCTACCAATATTACCCTTGTGGGTTTTTTTGTAATAATTAATTCAGAAATCATTAACACTTTGGAAAACATAACCAGAATAGGACCAACCAACTACTGGCACTTCAGCTGCTTTGCTCCAAGATGGTTATCCTTGGGGGGGAATGTAATTAAATTTGCAAAGAGTTTTATTACATTGACTGCGCATTGGCGCAAGCTGTAAAATCCACAAACTCTCTTCCACTGTCGGAAGTGGTCGGTAAACAGTTTCCGGTTTCACAAAAGCTATATTAAATTGTTCGCACAGAGGCATAACTTTTCGCATTGCGAATAGTTTTTGGCTTTACCGACTTATATTACATTCCCCTATTGATCTCATATAACCTATTTACTTGTAGGTTTAGCGGTGTTCTTTCTGCAGAGACTTCTGTACCTACCCAAGCCATTCAGAATGCAGCAAGAACTGTAACATATCTTTTAAAGTATTAATTTGTCATGGGCTTGCATTCTAGTGAATCATTATTCTGCTCAATTCATCCATGTCTGATATTGCTGGTTTTGTCTGTCCTATGGTTGGCATATGTTTACTGTCACTGTGTATCATGATTCCCTTGTTTTGTTGATACTTAATCACTCTTGTTTTACTTGTAATATTGGTAAAGTAAATTTGTAAAAGAAATTGTAACGGTTTCCACTTGTTTGCGTGCAACTTAAGATTCTGATAAAGGGTAAATATGTTGACCTGTTATATTGGCTTTGCTATTCCTTGTGTGTTCCTGTCAGTTTCTCAGTATGGTGAGAATTTTGCTGATCTGCTAATCGTGACTAAGGGAAAAGAGATGATCCACGTGGAATAGACTGGACTCAAAGCTTTTAGAACACTTGGAAAATCAATTTTGGGGAAAAAGCACCAAATAATACTTTGAGCTCGATGGCATAGTAATTAAAAGTTATATGCGTGGCTTTATCTGAAATTATAGGTGCTGTTTATGAATGAATATAATAAATCAGTATTCAAATTATTTCTCATTATTTAGCCATGGCATTACTAAACATCAGAAAATGCTGTAGGTTTGAACTTAAATATCCCAGGAAATCCCTTCTTTAAAAATGAAGGATTCTTAAACCATACCACACAGATGAAAGAAAAAAAACAGGCTTGAGTTCTGTGTCTTTCCAGCAGCTGTTGCTGAAGCTGCCACATCATCAGCTGAACTGTGATACCACAGCGAGAGAGAAGCTGGGATCCTCTGTTCTAGACAATGAACCTGCTGGCCTTTTGGAGTTCTTATGTACAATTAGCCAAAGGCAAATCATAGTAGGGGTGTTAAATCACTGGCAATACCCATGTGGTTGTCCTGAAAGTGAAAGGTGTATAGAATAGAGTAAAAGTAGCCACACACAACAAAATAAGCATGCTCTGTGCTGTTTCACGCCAACAATTGAATTGATGTGGGTTTTTGGTGGGGATTATACAGACCCAACTGAGGACCATACGCACTGCTTTCAGCTTTTTCAGCTTTTTCAGCTTTTCTGATCAAATCTGAAGGAGTCCTGATCAGATATTGGTAAAGTTCTACACATTTCGGGCCAGTACACAGGCCAACCGGCTGCCAATATTTTTTTTCAATGATAACCATTTTCTAGAGTACAAAGTTGCGACTTCTGAGCCCAGTAGTACCCACATTAAAGTGGCAGTATAAGTCTTTCTCAACATTAGTGCTTGTGCTGAACATACCTTTGCATGTTATTTTTATCACAAAAAAATCTGCTATGTCTTCATCCAAACAAGTGAAATCAGGAAATTAAAGCTGCACCATGTTTGCGCCTTCTATGCTAGATAAAAAAAACCCCTATGAACATGAAGTGGCAGTACAGACTAATATTTGCAGTAATACATAATACAGCTCTCTGTTTGTCAATAAGTATCTGTATGTCAATACTTTATACGAAAAACCAGTCTTACAAATGGTGTGTTCCTGCACACTATGTTTGTGTATGTACAATATGTCTCATTTAGGGATGCACCAAATCCACTTTTTGACATTCAGCCAAATCTTTTGTCAAAGATTCGGCTGAATACTGAAACAAATCCTAATTAGCATATGCAAATTAGGGGTGGGAAAGGAAAAGGTGGGAAATTTTTTGACTTCCTTGTTTGCCACTGGCAAAGGCATTTATCGGGAAGTAAATCCAATCCCTGCACAATTAGCAGCTGTCCCAGACATTTGTTATGACTATTAATACCTGTACAATGTCTGGAAACATTTGTTATGACTTTTAATACCTGTAATAATACAAAAACAATTCTGGACATGTGCCTTGGTTATCCTTCACCCAGCTATAACCATTTGATTGTTTTTCCTTGTACAAAAATGTATATAAAAGCCCAAACTAACCTACTGTTTTCAAAGCGTATTCAATGCAAATATTATTTTCAGCTTAAAGTGTCCTCTTTTAAAAAAAAAAAAAAGCCATCAATGCAAAATATAAAATGAACAGAGCTTTCTCTTTTGTTTGCTATTTTACAGTACATTCTTGTATCTAGCAAGACAGATGTATTACAGTTGGCTTATGAAAACAGTTCCATTTGAATTATCAAATCATTTTGTGGTGCATTAAGCATTGTTTGATTATTCTAATGTAACTTCACATAATGACGTTGTGTCTGTGCACTGCAGTTTGTGAGTGTTTTTGGGTGGCTGTTGTAAAAGATTGTTAGATTGCACTGTTTGTTCTGTGTCTCGGATTTCATTTCCAGCCTTTTTTGTGTCTTGCAGACTGAATAGCGATTTTGAATGTTTATCCCTAAAGACATGAATACGGTAGACCTTTGTTAGCTAAGTACTTGCAGGAATCTTTGCACAAGTTTCCGTTTTGTTTTTTACATTTTAGAGTCTCTTTGTTTTGCTATATCATTGGCAAAAATATTTTACTGAATATGAACTAGTCAAACATTTTATTTGCTTGGAACAAAGCAGCATTTTTTTAAATCAATCTTTTTAACACATTAAAGATGAATCGCTTGATGAATTGCATAATGTGCTTTCATGTCCACAGACCCCAGTGGATTCTACATTTAATTTTTGTAATGTATTTCCAGAACGGAACATATCTAAGAACCCTAATAACTGCACATGAAATACAACTTTAAATTTTAAATCTCTGCATTCCAAATTCTCCACAATCATAACCAAACAATACACAACATGGCTCCCCTGTACTTTATACAACCCAGAAGCTTTACTTTGACGCACATTTTTTTATTTCAATCTCCTCTTCGTGGTCACATTTTTGTTGAGGTTACCTCAAAGATCATAACAC
>CM044432.1:154496935-154521809 GCA_024363595.1 Xenopus borealis | reverse complement strand
TATATAATCTATGTGATTCATGTAAACATGATGTTATATTTTAAATGTACTTCTTGAACACTGTGATCAAGTAAAAAACTTTTTGAGCAAATACCAATTTGTTTAGTACTTTTTTGAGTGCAAACCCGTATGATATAAATTATAGTCTGTACCTTTGCCCCCAGTGGAGGCAAAATATTCTCTGGGTTATTTGCACCAAATGATTTTTTTGAATGTGGAAAATATATGTGAATATTAGAGTGCCATCCAATTTTTCAAAGTATAAAACTGTTTCCATTCAATGCATTATAAGTAAAATAGTCAGGTGTACATTAGCCTTATTTTTAAAGGGATACTATCATGGGAAAACATGTTTTTTTTTCAAAATGCATCAGTTAACAGTGCTGCTCCAGCAAAATTCTCCACTGAAATCCAGTATTCAAAAAAGCAAAAAGATTTTTTTATATTCAATTTTGAAATCTGACATGGGGCTAGACATATTGTCAGTTTACCAGCTGCCCCCAGTCATGTGACAGATAGAAGCCCTTTCGCCCATCTGTTATTAAAAACCACAAGACTTGCATGACAAAAAAAACACTGCCTGTAATTATCTAGTCTCTGGCAGTTAAAGCTTTAGGATGACTGAAGGAGAGCAGGGTGATCATCTGTTTTTACTATATTTAAGATTAAATTAAAATGCACAGATGATTGTATGTTTTGTACCCTGCCATGACAACATATCTAGCCCCATGTCAGATTTCAAAATTGTATATAAAAAAAATCTGTTTGCTCTTTTGAGAATTTGATTTCAGTGCAGAAGTCTACTGGAGCAGCACTATTAACTGATGCATTTTGAAAAAAACATGTTTTCCCATGACAGTGTCCATTTAAGGATAATACAATGTATCATTTTATCCATAGATATGTAAAATATTTAAGAACAAGAGGGCAAGGTATAAAACATACAAAAATCTGTTCCTTAAATATAGTAAAAGCAGATGATCAGCCTGCTCTCCTTCGGTCATCCTAAAGCTTTAACTGCCAGAGAATAGATAATTACAGACAGTAGTTCTATTTTTATTTTGTCATGCAAGTCTTGTGGTTTTTAATAACAGATGGGCGAAAGGGCTTCTATCTGCTGGAAAAGATAAATTCAATCATAACGGTACTACTTATTCATGTGGCTTGTTTGTAATTCAGTTTTTGATGTCATCCGCGGAAATAGGTTTAGAAAATGTACATTACAAGAAATGTGGCTTCATTTCCTAGAATTTGAATGACTGAGTAGGTAAATACGTTAAACAGGTAAAGCCTAAGGTATAAAACATACACGTGATATTGTAGTTTGTTTTTGTAGCATGTGGCAGCTGCCTACATTTTTTTTTGAAGATAGTTGGAACAATAGATGCAAAGTTCATAATATTACCCATTTCAGCCTCCTTCTTAACTTATGACATCTCAAACTGAACTCGACAAGCAATAATGAACGCCTTTTTAACCAAGCCTATCCCTACTCCCTGTTTTCTGATTACCACTGATTGCGTGCTCATTAACTTTGTTGATTCTGCACATTGCCTGGGGCAAAAGCAATATTTTCCCTTTACCTCTCTATTCATATTAATATCATTAACAAATGACCAAAACCTTTAGCTTTTTGGTTTGCCAGTATATTTTTCTTTCAATCTTAAAGAAGAAGTCCATCTTTAAGTTAAAGGGATTCTGTCATGGGAAAAATTTTTTTCCAAAATGCATCAGTTAATCCAGAAGAAATCTGCACTGAAATCCATTTCTAAACAGGCTAGACATATTGTCCATTTCCCAGCTGCCCCAAGTCATGTGCCTTGTGCTCTGATAAGCTTCAATCACTCTTTACTGCTGTACTGCAAGTTGAAGTGATATCACCCCCTCCCTTCCCCCCCCCAGCAGCCTAACAAAAGAACAATGGGAAGGTAACCAGATAACAGCTCCCTAACACAAGATAACAGCTGCCTGGTAGATCTAAGAACAGCACTCAGTAGTAAAAACCCATGTCCCACTGCGTACTATTCATTTACATTGAGAAGGAAAAACAACAGCTACAACAACAAATGGCTAGCCCCATGTCAGATTTCAAAACTGAATATAAAAAAATCTGTTTGCGCTTTTGAGTTGGAGCAGCACTATTAACTGATGCGTTTAAAAATGTTTTCATGTCATGTTTTCCCATGACAGTTTCCCTTTAGCTTTTAGTATAGATTCCTGTTATTAGCAACTTTTCAGTTTCTCACATTTCATATTGTTTTTATAATTTCTGAATTATTTACCCTTTTCTTCTTAATTTTTTCAACTTCAAATGTAGGTCAGTGACCCCCGACAACCAAAAAGCGATTACACACTCCTTCTGTGTCTCTTATCATGTTGCTAAATCTTTGTAAATGTGTAGATTTATTTACTGTGATTTATACCATCTGATCTTGTTTGAACTTAGTTGTAGTTTTAAGTAGCACAACAAGTCCCCAACCATGCATTTGTTCATTTTTGAAAGTATGTTTTTTTTCCTGCATAGCTGTTAGGGACCATCTACAGTTTCCTATTTGCAGCTGTCAGAGCACATAAAATGAAGGTGGAATTCAGGTTTATTATAAAAACGGTAGACCTTTTTTAATTGAAGTATATAGGAGATAGATTTCTTTTTCATTAAGGAAAGTAAAACATCTCCTTTAATGGATGTGGCTGAATACAAACCCTCAGTATAGCAAGAAATTAAATGCACACGGGCAGAAATAGCTGATGCACACACAGACATGCAGCAAGTTTTTTGCTTTATTCAGAGTTCCAATTCAGTTTAGCCAGGCTCTTGTACAGTATTCAGCCAAATCCTGATAAACCAGGCTTGAATATGGCTAAATCCCAAACTGAATAGGGGATTTGCGGATCCGTAATTTCTTGGTGCTGCTGTATTTGTAGTGTTTGAGTTAATGCATGTATAGGTGCATATGGCAGCATATGTTGTATTAATAAGAGCCTCTTATTGGGCAGATGTTCTGTCATTTGCTGTTAACTCAGGAAACAGGTTTATTGGATGCTGCAATCCTTTCTGTGGCTAAAAATAGTGAGTCATGTTTCTGAGTACACCTTTTTGATTAGTCACTATTATTCACTGTTAAAAACAGTCAAAGGTACTTCAGAATTTCCAGTTTTTCTGTTGTTTGGATTATATTTTTCTGTGTTGGCTTGCATAACACGAGCATGGCAGTATATATTACTGCAATAAATGTGATAAGAAGTGCTGTTTTTCTAGTCTTACCCAGTCTATGGTTTTCTTTTAACCCCCATGCATTCACATTATTTGATTCTTGCTAATACTTCCTTTTCCCATTGCTCAATCCCCCACAACTGACTTCTGTATTCATCCCATAAGTTTGATCTCAAAGAACACCACTTACCCAGTATCTTTTGACTTTTTATTTTTGGTTGTCAATCTCAAACGTCTTTACAGCTATATGTATATATTTGCCTTTTATAAAAATACATTCATTAGACCCTTTCCCTTAAAGTCAAGTTGCTCCCCATTGTGATAATGATATCTTCCTCTGAACTCATCCCCATCCCTCTGTGTTAGCACATACCCTATTTGAGGCTGCAATTCTTGCAGACATGTAGCATTGTGAACAAACTATGGAACAAAGCATTTTGTTTACATTTTAGTGTTTATATCAGTGTAGGTTTAGCAGTGGTCCATTGTTTTGTAAAAGTTTTTGCATATTTTTTTATTTTTGTATTTTAGACTTTGATACTAGGCTATGCTATTTAATCTTTGTTGAAACCATAAAATCATTTTAAGAAAAATATATTTTTAACCAACAGGAGCTCGAACCAGATGATGTTACTAAAACTGCTTTAAGGAAAGAGATCAGTTTTGAAGAAGTTTGCAAAAAGGTAAGTTTTTTTTTTTTTTTCAAATGTATGTACTCGTTTTAAGGAAAAGGGCAACATATTAAAATCATTAATAATTACATAGCAAGCTTAAAAAGAATCCACCCTAATCCATCAAGTTCAAGAAAATATGTACAAACGGATTCACAGGAAGCCAGACAGAACACCCCCCACATACCGCTGACACAAAAAAGGGGGGTTGTGGGAGCACTGCAAAGCTAAAAAAAAAAATATGAGTACTCACATAGCTGCCAGTTATTTCTCATTGTGCTGGGACTTGGAAAATGTATAGGTCTTGCCTTATCTAACCACAGACTTACTATTCACTCTCTGGTATTTTAATACATGATCTATATAATATATGATCTGATAGATCTGATTTTTTTCATAATATATCCAAGAACATTCCCTCCCTTTCTAAAGTAACCATTAAATTTAGTGCATGCTCTGGTCCGATACAATTTAGGTTTACACAGCCGTATTACTGTTACTGGCCTTCAAGCTTAAAGGAGAATTAACCCTAAAAATGAATAGGACTACAAATGTCATGTTTTATATACTGAACTTTTTGCACCAGCCTAAAGCTTGAGCTTGTCAATAGCAGCAATGATCCAAGACTTCAAACTTGTCACAGGGGGTCACCATCTTGGAAAGTGTCTGTGATACTCACATGCTCAGTGGGCTCTGAGCAGCTGTTGAGAAGCTAAGCTTAGGTGCCATTGCTAATTATCAAGCAGAAAATGAGGTTGGTCTGTCATATACTGCAAGCTGATGCTACAGGACTGATTATTAAATTGTGATGCTAATTGCACTGGTTTCTGTGCTGCCATGTAGTAATTATCTGAATCAATCAGCCTTACTGTATATTGTGACATTTCTATTCTATGTGTACTGTATATTGTGAGTGGGTCCCTAAGCTCAGTAAGTGACAGCAGCACAGAGCATGTGAATCAGTGAATCAGCAGAAAAGAAGATGGGGAGCTACTGGGGCATCTACTGGGGAGACACAGATCTTTCCTGCTAAAGGGCTGTGGTTGCCTTGGGCTGGTACAGAAGTCCAAAAACATAATTTACAACATTTCTAGCTACTTATTTAGTTTAACTTTCCTTGTCCTTTTACTCATTCTTCTCCTTCTTCCATCATAGGATAGCAACCTGTTTTCCTGTTGACTTGTGTTTCTTTTGGATAATACCTGTGTTGCTATAGTATCCTTTAAACAAATGCAAAGTGAAAATAAGATGAAGTTATATTGTGCATTTGACATAATTATGGCAACGTTTAAGCATCTAATTGACCCTTATTATCCTAGGATAGACGTATTTTTATATAATTAATAGTAGCTATAGAAGTTGGGCTGCTTTCCATGAAACCATATAGCATAGCATCCCATATTGCACCACCAGATTCCATTGTTACAAAAAAAAAAGAAATTCAGGTTACTATACCACAGAAAAAAGATTTTATAAACAAAAAAATAGTAGCCCCAGGACTGTCTTCCTGTGCATGACCGATACTATTAGTTCAAACATTGTCACAGTCTGCTGCTGCTGCTTACATTCTTCACAATGTCATGTTTGAAAATCCTGTAGGGCCAATGATCAGACCTGCCCATCACACAGGAGGCAAAATGAGGAAAAGACTTGTTTAGCAACCTATCCAAACACGTGTATATCTATGTGTATGGCCAGCTTAGACCCATGACTTTTGTATACCACCTTAGAAATATTTGCCACCTTTTGGACCACTAGCACAATATTATGTTTTCATGCACATATATAATGAACGGCATTTAGAACCCTCCCATTTGTGAACTCTTACAACCATATTAGAGTCTAAAATGTGCAAGGCAGATAATCTAGCCTTCTATTCTCTTTGGGCTTTGGGCTTGTATTGTGATACTACTGAATTCTTACTATTTAAAGAAGTAAATGTTACAACAATAATGGCTAAAAATCTTATTTTACTTACTGCCTTTAAATATGTTGCCATTGGCACTCATTCCACACCTTGAGCATGCTCTGAGCTCCTGAAGCTTTAGCTGCTGGTGCAAACCATTAAAATATTATCAGAAAGTGAGGTTACATCTAAGACAGAAGCTGGGACAGTTATTAACTAATTATTATACATCTCTTGAATTATCAAAATATGTAAGTGTGGAATATATGTCTGGAATCCAGGTTTCTCCCTACATAAAATATCTTATCATAACATGACTTTAAGAAACAAAATATCAAGGCAGTGATTATTAATGTATTGGTTGGGATCCAAAAACCCATTTAGGGTGGGTCTCAACCCCATTTAATTGTGTCATTTTGTTTTCTACTATAGAAAATAGTAATTGAAACAAGAATGTTTATCTAGATCTAAACTTCTTTTTTGGACCATGAAGCTGATTACCTGACTAATATTGGGCGCCAGAGAAGAAGGTAAAAGGAACAGTAATGCCAAAAAAAAGTGTTTTAAAAGAATAACAGTATAATGGTCTGCTGCCCTGCACTGGTATAAAAGATGTGTTTGCTTCAGAACCACTACTATAGTTTATATAAACAAGCTGCTGTGTATGGGGGCAGCCATTCAAGCACATGATAAGTTTTGAAGAATTCACTTGTAAACTACAGATCTTCTCTATTATTAATGTTCCTTTAAGAAACCCTAAATTAAGGTTTTATAATGGCCTTTGGAGTCCCCCATACTTGAATAGTTTTGTATATCTATAGGCATGGAAGCTGACGTTAGAATTTTTCTGTACTATAAGCATGCTGGAAAAGCACTTGTGTTTGATGCAGGTTATAACAAGCTGCCACATATTTTTGTAACAAGGACATGTAGAAGATTTGAATAACATGACAGATGAAACCGTCTTGCTTAGTTGGCAGTTTGAAAAGTTCAAGCAATCCAGCTTTTTAATTACACTGAGCCATGAACTTATCTGTCCTAAACTTCACCTAGAAACCAAGTCTGTACCATCATACTGGGACAGTTAAAGGAAAACTATACAACCCAAATGAATACTTGAGCAACAGATATATATCATATTAAGTGGCATATTAAAGAATCTTACCAAACTGATACATTATATATATTCAAGTAAATATTGCCCTTTTACATCTTTTGCCTTGAACTACCATTTAGTGATGGTCTGTGTGCTTCCTCAGAGATCACCTGACCAGAAATATTTCAACTCTAACTGTAACAGGAAGAAGTGTGGAAGCAAAAGACACAACTCTGTCTGATAATTGGCTCATGTGACCTAACAAGTATAGGTTGTTGGTATGTTCGTGTGCACCGTTGAATCATACAATCCCAGGAGGCTGTCCTTATTTTTTAAAATGGCTATTTTCTATTTATGATTACCCAATGGCACATGATACTAAAAAAGTATATTATTATGAAAATGGTTTATTTACATGAAGCAGGGTTTTACATATGAGTTGTTTATGCAATATCTTTTTATAGAGACCTAAATTGTTTGAGGGGTATAGTTTACCTTTAAGGGGTGTGTGTTTTGATTCGTAGAACAGATACACTGCGCCTAATGCACTTTATATGAGTAGTAATATACCCCCTTTTGTAAAATATTTTTTTTAATGTATTTTGAAGCTGTGAGCAGAAGGGAATGTAGAAAAAGCTTGCATTTTTTAGCATCTGACCAACTTTATTTGGTAAAGTAAAAATCTTTTTAACAGGAAGAATTGGAAGGCAGGATTTTGCATTTGTCAGTGCTTTTTCCTCCAAAGATCATATTTGTCCTGCTGTGAATATTTTACTTCACTGAGAATTCAATTTTGTTTTATTAGTTTTATACAAGCCGTAATCCATATAATATAGTGTGGGAAGATTAACTATTATAATGGTAGGCAAACTGTATCTCAAGCAGAGATGAGGCAGAAAAATGCTGTAAATTGGAACTTTGCTTTTATTTTTTTCCACTTGAGAGATAGTTTTTTCTTTACAAGGCAGCACAAATAAATGCCACTATCTTACATCTGGGGTTTTAGATTTTCTGACTACTTTGGGACATCTCATAAACATTGGAATGTACAAATTTGTTAGAGATTACTCTGGAGAACCGTTGCAGCCAAACAGTGATTCTTTATTAAATACATTGCACTACATGTTTTGGATCAAAAGATCCTTCCACGGGTTCTTGTGTTACAAAGTGCACAATCCAAATGACAAATTTACCAAAATACAACTAACAAGTGTATCAGCTCCTCAATATGGCCAGACACATTACATTACATGTTTACAATAATGCTTACAAAGCACTGCCCCCTAGAGCAGGGGTCCCCAACCAGAACCGGACTGCAGGCAGTCCTGGAGTGGGCCACAGAGCCTTTACAAGGTGCAAATAAAATGAATGCCGGCATGACAAAAAGAACGCCAACGCAACAAAATTGGACGCCGACCCCCCCTCCTGACCCTACCAACCCCCCTCGACCCCCAACTCCACTTTGTGCCTCGACACCGGCCCCCGAAACAAAAACCTTCAATAATAAAAAACTAAAATGAATTGCACATTATATGAGAATATCACTCTCTACATCATACCAAAAGTTAGCTCAAAGGTGAACAACCCCATTTACAAAATTCTCATGCTGGTACTAGTAAAAAATGTAAGTTTCTAATTACCAAGATATCGACTGGAGCAAAAGTACTGCCAGGACAGTTGATGGGAGCAAATTTATAAATTTGTTTTGTGACAAGTTTCTGGCACAGGTTGTTGAAGAGCGAACCAGAAAGCATTCTATACTGGATTTAGGTATGTCTAATGACCCAGAACATATTGCATTTGTGCAAATAATAATGACCATAACGTGATTTCATTTAGTTTTTGGTACAAAAAACAAATATGCACAACAACAAAAATCCTGCATTTTAGAAAAGCATGTTTTAACGCCAGTCAGAGCATAGACTTATGTTTTCAGTTAAAAACACAGAACGGAGATGATTGTCATTTAAACTATTACATTGTTACTGTTCTCAACATAATATTATGTTATCTCTTATCCACTATTTAAAAAGTGTCATATTGCCTTTTTTCAATTTTGCCATTGCTACACAGCAGTTTGTTTATATGAACTATAGTTGTGTCTTTGAAGCAAACAGATCAATTTTACCAGTGCAGGGCAACACTACATGATATTTTCATTACTTTAAAAAACTTTTGTTTTTTTGGTGTTGCTGTTCCTTTAAGTAAATGTAGAATCACCTTTGTGGCTTAATATTGAAGTAAATAAGCTAAAAGGAAATGATAGAGCATTTAAAAAGAGTGTGTGGGAACATAGGTTGCATTCAATGGATATAAACTATAATAAATTTAGCAAAACTGCATCCCAAAAGATAAAGACAGAAATGAGTACATTGCGGCAAAGGCTAAAGTTAACCCCAAAAGGGGTTTTTCACCTTCAAAACCTTTATCAATTTAGTTGGTTACACCAGAAATAGACTTTTTTTCCAGTTACTTTCTGTTTTCTCTTTGTGACAATTTTTCTAATATTAAATTATAAAGTTTAATTTTTCACCTTATAAAGCAGCTTGGGGGGGGGGGGCGCTGACTCTTTAACTGTTTTAAATTGATACATTTGTTCTCTTTGTCCCTGCTGAGCAGAATCCCTGAGTTCATTAGACATCTGTTAGAATTCATACAATAGTTAATAGTCTGCAGATACTGCTGAAAAATGTATTCACTAAATGTAGCAAATTGTAACCAAAATATGCTCCTGGATTACTGAGCTGCCAGACTGAGTCAGGAACTTTAAACTTTTGGGGGGAAAATAAAAAATAAAAGCTGTAAAGCAATTGAAAAAAGCCTTTGTTTATGGTGAACAATCTTAAAACAATTGAACTGAAAGTGTTTGGATGGTGAACAACTCCTTTAAGTATATTAATAGTAAAAAGATGTGAGTTGAGAGTGTGGCTCCTTTAAATAATTGTACCAGCACAGTTGTAACAGATAATGAAAAAGCAAATGTGCAAAATTAGTATTTTCTTCAGTATATACAATAGAGGAGTTCCAAGACCCACCTCATAGCTGCCCTGTTGGCTGACCTCAAACTACTCAGCATATGGTTCATAATGCTTTAAAAAAAAAATAATATATGCAAGGTGCCAGGGCCAGAATTAATACACCCTCGGGTACTAAGAGAGCTTCGTTCAGTTTTAGACCAGCCTTTATTTCTGATTTTCTCTCTTTCATCTTGTATGGTAGCTATGGATTGGAAGAAAGATTATGTAGTCCTTGTATTTAAAAAGGGATTATAATCTCAGCCAGGCATTTATGGACAAGTAAGTTTAACATCCGTGGTGGCCAAATTATTTGAAGGCTTTTTATAAGGGCTCACATTCAAAATTTTGTCCTAGTGAATTGCATGAATTGCATTATGAGCAGCAATCAGCATGGCTCTATGATAGGTCATGTCATACAAATTTGATTTATTTTTATGATGAGGTAAGTAAGATACTGGACAGCAGGGGAGCAGTAGATGTTTATTTGCATTTTGCCAAAGCCTTTGATAAAGTGCTCCACAAACTACTGCTTTCTAAACTAAGGAATGTTGGTCCTAATGGAGAAGTTAGCACATGGATAGGAAACTGGCTACATGATTGGGTACAGCAGGTGGTCATTAATGGTACATTCTCTACTTGGAGTAAGGTTCTTTAGTGGGATCCCTCAGGGCTTGGTATTGGGTCCACTTTTATTTAACTTCATTAATTAAATTCATTAATAACTTAGGGGAGGGTATTGTAAGTAATGTACTGTAAGTGTGTTTGCAGATGACACAAAAATATCCAGCCCAATTAATGCCATCCAGGATGCAGCATCCTTGAAGCACAATATTGACAAACTGGCAATCTGGGCGGCTAAGCAAAAGATGAGATTCAGTGTTGATAAATGTAAAGTCATCCACCTGGATGTAAAAATATGCAAGTCGCTTATACCCTTAATGGGACTGCACTAGGCAGATCCATAATGGAAAAGGACCTTTGAGTCCTTGTAGATAAGCAACTGCAAGGGCATACAAGGCTTTGAGTTGTATTAGGGTCGGTCCAAACGAGGAGACGCCCCATCCACAAATCACCTCTTCTTTGGGGGGCGACTAATCTCCCCGAACCGCTTCCGTCTTGCGCTAAAATGAGAATCACCTGTAGCAATTCACATGCGGTGCTTCGTTTATGAAATCACCCTAAGTTTTCTTGTGAGGCAATTTCAGAAAATTAACTGGCGCAAGACCGGAGGATGCGGTTAATCTCCTTGTGTGGACTGACCCTTAAAAGGGGCATAGATTTGGGGAGGAGGGGGTCATTCTTCCATTGTACAGAATGTTGGCCGTGCAGTTTTGTTCTCCAGTGCTCAAACCGTATTATTTTCTACAGTGCAAGCCATAAGGATATTAAATTCTCTCCTAAGTCATTCTGGCTGATACATTTGATAGCTTTAGAAAGGGTTTGGGTGGCTTTTGGCACAATTACTCATAGTACAAGTTGATTCAGGAACTGGCCAGGAAGGGATTTTTTCTCCTCTGAGGCAAATTGGAGAGACTTCTAACAGGGATTTTTGTCTTCCTCTGGATCAACTAGCAGTTAGGCAGGTTATATATAGACTTAAAAGGTTGTACTTGATGAACATGTCTTTTCTCAATCTAACTTACTATGTTACTAGTAAAATTTTGCTTGTTATATTTCATCTTTACGGTTTGTGTGATCTGCTGTAAGTGATCTGTATCCTTGCTTAAACTCCATCTTTCTTGGTAAACATAAAACCTTCTCAGGAAGCTGTGGTTTTCATACACCATAAGTCACAACCACATGAAAAGTTAAAGCTTCTGTACCAGGCATACATTTTCTGACCATACAATAGCAACAGTGTTTTCCATTCAGAACTGAAAACGGATGTGCAGCATAGAACTTACATGATTATTGGGATCTCATGGGCAGCAGAAAAGCACTCCTTTGGGCAAACAGGCAATTTTTTATCTAATGTTTAGCACTTAGAATGAATAATAAGCATAGTGATACTCTTGGATGTCTTCAAAATGTAAACATCTTTTGTACAAAAATTGGAATATCTAAGCCTAGTGAAAGATAAAAAGATGCTTCATTTGCAGAAAATCAAATCAGCTATCTAATCGGTCTTTAAAATCAGTCAAGGAACGATATCTACTAACCTTAAGTCAGTTGTACCTAAGGCCTAGATATTCAATGACAAGGACATGGAGACTTAATAATGTACTTTTATACAAACCAGATATAAAACAAATAATTATACATAAAACGTAAGCATAATTTTACTGATTTAATATCTATGACAAAACAAGCTAATCCCACAGCCTATAATTACAACACAAATTGAAGGACCTTGAGGATCTTTTTTATTACTTCACCCTCTCCTTAGATTTTACAAGAGATAAACAATACCTGACTGCAACTTAAAGGAACAGTAACACCAAAAAATTAAAGTGTTTTAAAGTAAAGAAAATACGGCACTATTGTCCTGCACTGTTAAAACTGATCTGTTTGCTTCAGAAACATTACTATAGTTATATAAACAAGCTGCTAAGTATCAATGGGAGAAATTGAAACAGTTATATGGCACAGGATAAGTAATGGATAACAGATAACTTTATGTTCTACAGAGCTTATCTGCTGTGTAACTTGAGCCTTTTCTTTTTTGAATGGCTGCTCCCATGGCTACACAACAGATTATTTATATAAACAATAGTAGTGCTTCTGAAGAAAACACTGCAGTTTTACCAGTGCAAGACAACACTGCATTATATTTTTTTTACTTTAAAACAATTTAATTTGTTGATGTTACTGGTCCTTTAATAAAATCTCTTTTGCTAGAACACAATATCAGCTTACAACTATTATTATTCCAAGGGCAAGAAAACAGCCAAACTTTTAGCCTCCCAATTAAGATGCAAACAACTTACATCTCTAACCCCACACATAGGTTTAATGATTCAAAATTGATTGCAGATCAGTTTGCTAATACAACTGTCAGCTCTATAACCTTGGAAAAAACCCTCAGAATCTAAACCTTATATAGAGAACATATGCCAATACCTAAGTAAAATCCCACTTCCACACGCTAGCACAAATTGAATCCATAAACTGAGAGATCTCCCAAAGAGAGATTAAACACACTATATAAGAACTCAAAGTAGCCAAGTCTCCAGGTTCTCATGGGTTCACAAACAACTATAAACAATGGCACTGCTATCTACTACCACATGTACATAATCTATTCAACTACTGTATATTAAGGATAATGGAGTTATTAATTCAGAATTCCTATGAACACATATTGTAACACTCCCAAAACCTGATAAACCACTGTATTTATTTCAAAATTAGCATCCAATAGCTTCCTATACTAATTAATAACGACCATATAATACTAGACATTCATAATCCATAGTCATAAACTCTATACATTTAAAGCTTCAAGGACTTCAGCATTCTTATTATCATTAGATGCAGAAAAGGCGTTTGACAGAATTAACTAATTATGCATACAAGAAACTTTAAAACAATTTGCATTGAGTGATGAGTTTATAAAAGCAATAGCTCCTTTATGTTCAGCTCCCTCAGCAATAGTTAATTTCATGGTTTGGGTATATAGTTTCTGTTAAAATGAATGTGCTACCCCCTATACATTTATCTATTAAGAACTTTACAAATTACATTTGCTTTGTGTGGTGCAACAAAACCTCTAGAATGAGGTTCCCAGGGACTCAATATGCAAAAAAACAACTAGTATATTAAGCTATACTACATAGCTACCCTCCTAGAAACTGCCATATGCATATGCACAATAGATAACAAAAAGTAGGTTGACCATAAAGCCAATTTTACGTTCCGGAACCAACTAACACAATATTTCTGTCTCCCTAAACACAACAGACATGACATTCAATTACTATGTACTACTAAGGGGCAAATTTACTATTATTCCCGAAAATTTGCTCAACCAAATTCGAAATTCACCATTCGACCATCGAATGCTTATCGAATAGTTTTAGGCTATCATTTCGCTCGATATTCGATTTCTCAATGAAAACAATGTAAAATTTCATTCGATCGTCCAAAAAAATTTTTACGATTCGAACGATCGAACACTTCGATCGTTCGAATGGTATTCGAGCAGGACTTAGTCTCTGAAGCCTATGGGAAGCTTCCCATAGGCTTCTATTGCAATTCGGTAGGTTCAATCTGCCGAAGTAGGCAGTCGAATAACTTTAAAATTTTAATTCCTTCGATCATCAAATGATCGAATATCCGATCATTCGATCTATTCGATATTCGATGATCGAA
This sequence comes from Xenopus borealis, assembly GCA_024363595.1. Taxonomy (NCBI): domain Eukaryota; kingdom Metazoa; phylum Chordata; class Amphibia; order Anura; family Pipidae; genus Xenopus; species Xenopus borealis. The sequence goes on along the minus strand of CM044432.1, from coordinate 154,507,594 downwards.
GAGGCCAAAATTAACTTTACGATTTCACGAAAAATTCGTACGATCGTTATTCGATCGAATTCAATCGAACTTCGATCTATTCACTTGAATTTCGTAAATTTGCCCCTAAGTGTATAATACAGACTTGTCTTAAAGAAGCAAGCAAACAGGATTTTGGAAAATTTCCATCACTGCTGTTGCACATTTCAGCACTAATATATCCATATTGAGATGGTCCAACCAAGGCCTTACATACCTAGGAGACTTATACTGTTTATGGTCTCTAAAGCCCAATAGATCAGTAGATCAATACACCTATACCCAAACAACCCACTAACTCAGGTCTACTGGCAGCGAATACAAATCTCAGCAAAATCCAAACTACATGAAATACCTCTGCCAGAAGGGATGGAATGGTAGGGGCCTCATCTCGCCCTGCTGTAAAATTCTATTGCTTCATGAACAAGACCATACATTTAAATACATGGAGAAATGGCAACATTACCTACAGCAAAGTTTAACTATCAAACAATGGAAGGGCTCTTTTACAGCATCCAAAGGCACCACTAACTGTACAAACTATACAGTAGCACACAATAAACTACTGTACAAATGACATCTTACATCACAATGCATAGCCAAAATCAATCCCCAGTATGCCACACACTGTTGCAGATGCTATGGTAACTTGGGTTCCCTTCTTCATATGTAGTAGCACTGTATGGCTTCTTTGGGAAGAAATATTCCAAATAGTTTCACCTCGAGAGGCTCTACCAAGGCAACCGGAAATTGCACTGTTGCAAATGTATCCTACAATTTCACTAAAGCTACTAAAAAACTATTCCATATATTCAATGCAGCTACTACATTAGTAGCATGCTCGTGGAAAACAAACATTCATCACTACAAGTCTGTATGGAAAAATAAAAAAAAAAGCTATGTAGAGATTAATGGCCAAATAACCAATAACATGGACAGCTACAATAAACTATGGGACACTTGGCATCAATTTAACTAACAACACAGAAACCCTAATTGAGTCTTCAGTCTAAGTTATAAGATGCAAATTTAAAGATTGGTATACCTGTACCGAAAACCTGGACATACACCTTCTATTTTGTTATACAGGTATGGAAGCTGTTATCCGGAAACCCATTATCCAGAAAGTTCAGAATTATGGAATGGCTGTCTCCCATGGCTCCATTTTATCTAAATAATCCAAATTTTTAAAAATGATTTCCTTTTTCTTTGTAATAAAAAAACAGTACCTTGTATTTGATCCAAACTAAGATATAATTAATCCTCATTGAAAGCAGAACCAGTCCATTGGATTTATTTAATGTTTTCATGATGTTCTAGTAGACTTAACATATGAAGATCTAAATTACAGAAAGAGTCAGTATCCAGAAAGCTACAAGTCCCAAGCATTTTGGATAACAGGTCTCATAGCTGTACTAGTTTTCTAATAAACCTGACAGTAATTACTGTATAATGGAGGTAATCTTCCATATATCTAAAGGAGAAGAAAATGTTAAAACTAAGTAAGCCTTATCATAAAGGTCCACCTAAATATACTAGTAAACCTTCAAAGTAATGCTGCTCTGAGTCATCTGTCAAAAGAAACACTGCATTTATTTCCTTCTATTGTGTACACATGGGCTTCTGTAATAGACTTCAGCTTGAACCTCCTTGCCCCGGGCGTGAGCATGCTCAGTTTGCTTCTCTCCCCTTCCCTTCTCTGCTGTAATCTGAGCCCAGAGCTATAAGTGAGCAGGGAGAGACTCAGGCAGGAAGTGATGCCACACCAAGCTAATACTTTAGCTGCTACCCTAAACAAACAGAGAGCTTCTAGAGCTTTTTTACTCAGGTATGGTAAAATATTCTAAAGAATAAATATAGCATTCTAGCTTGCACCATTGCAGCTAATCTATTGGCAATAAAATGCCTCTGTAGCTTTCTTTCGCGTTTAAGCATGAGATACAGGCAGCAAATGGCTAAGGAAGGGGACTTCTTTGTGAAAATCTCATGTCTCTATTTAGGCTTATGGTACGCTGGATGTTTTGTTTTGGGTTGGGGGGTGGACATCCATAAGAAAATGCCTATTAAAGTTTCCTCCAAGATCTTGATAGAATTGTCTAACTTAAAGTGTTTCAGCTACCCAAACTCTCACGTTTGCGTTACATTTTCAAAAACTCAAAAGTCAGGTTTTTATTAAGCAAAATAAATTGATAATTCAAATGTAAAAATTTGCCATCTAAAAGCTTGTGAGGTCAGTGGGAGTTGTCCTATACAAAGCTCAAGTTTTTTATTTGAGTTGAGGGTTTTTATCTGAAAACTCTATCAATTGGTGTTTTTGGGACATAAATTTGATCAATTTGAGTTTTTTCAGGACATGAACTCAATTGTTAAAGTTTTTTCCCAGTCATTTTTCATTCGAGTTTTTGACATTCCGAAACATACCCAAACATTTGAAATTCGAGTTTATCTGAGTTAGAAAACCCCTCACACAACTCACAAATTCGATTCTTGATAAATATGCCCCTTAGCCTTTAGCTTTGAGCATATAGTAGAACCCCCATTTTACATCCCCTGATTTTAAGTTTCCCCTCATTTTACATTGTTGTTTTGCGGTCCCACCCATATTATGCATAATACATTTCCCTGATTTTAAGTTTTCCCGAAATACCTTTCATTCCACCACACAGGCATGCTGCCTGGAAGTTATACTAGATTCGCATCTGTCTTTTTCACCACACATTCAAAAATTTGCACTTTTACGACCATATCTCACTTCAGAATCAACCAAATCATTTATTCAGTCTCTTATTCCTGACTTGATAACTGCAACCTACTCCTTGCAGGCATTCCAACAAGTCACCTTTCACAACTCCAAGTGGCATTCAGGTAGGCGACCGATAGTGAAGTTGAGCTACCGTTACTTCATCAGGCTAAGCAAAGTAATGATAACGATTCCTAATTTGCATACAGTGCTAACTTTAAAGTATAATTGACATATGTATATGCTGCACCAACTACATTACACTACACAAGCCCAGGAAAACCTTTAATAAATAAAATAAAGTTGTTTTATTGCCCTACACATGTGCCCACTGTATATGTCACGAAGACTTACCCTGGTGGTTTAGTGGTGGTGCGGCGGGGACACCCGCTGCACCATCAGCGGGGACGCCCGCCGCACTGTTCTCTGCCGGCATCATCTTCTTAGCATGCGAGCGGCGCGCACTTCTGGAATTTATAGGCGCATGCGCGCTGGCCTCATGACGCCAGCGTGCAGTGGTGCAAAATTCAAATAATTAAAGGGATATTTAAAGGGGTTGTTGGAATTGCTTTTTTCCCGTGATAGGTTTATTCCTGGTGCCTGTATCTGTGCTTTAAGCTTCTGTTTGTTCCTGATTCCTGTTTTTGACCCTGTCTGGCTTTGACTATTCTGAATAGCTGTATCCCGACCCATGCCTGTTATTGACTACTGATTCTGCCTCATCCTTCTGATTGATTACCCGGTTTTGACCCTTGCCTGCCTGACGATCCTAGTTATCTGCCTGCCTCGACCCAGCCAGTTTGACCACAAACTTACCTACTCCTATCTGTACTGTGACCATCGGCCTTAAAGACTTATCTACAGTCGTGCCCCATTGCTAGCCAGAACTCCTGCTCTGCACCTCTCGTATAACTCCAGGTGGATTCTGAGTAAGCTGAGGGCTCCTCCCGAAGCCAAAGGCGGTCACACTACTAGTGAAGCACGAGCCGAGACCAGGGTGCTTGGCACTTGTTCTGGTATTGGGTGCCGACCGTGACAGTATAGTTGAGTTGCCTTATGTTAGGAAATGTAGGGGGGGAACGAGGGTACCGTAAAAAAAATTATAATCTTTTTGCTGCCTATCACCCTTAAAAAAGTAAAAGACACCAGCGTTTTTTGGGACTTAGAAAAATTTTCAACTTTTTTTTAAGAAACTCCTATCTACTCTATTGGACTTTGCCTGTTCTGAGGTGACAAAGTCAAGTCTTGTGCAAGAGGCAACGTTCAGTAAAATCCACATCTTAGTGAATTAGTATAGTTATGCCCCTTCGTCAGTGCGCAACTTCGCCTGGTGTAAGGGTGCGAAGTTGCGCTAGAGTCTGTCTACTTCGCTGGCGAAGTTACGCCAGGGACCGTTAGTAAATCGGTGAAGTTCCTAAATGACATCACGCAAGCGAATTTGCACTAGCATTAGCTGCTTTGCGCTAGCGTTAGCCGCTTTGCACTTTAGTGAATTTCCCCCAAGCAAACTTTTATTTTTCATTAGTATTAGATCAGGGTTCTAAAGGTCTAAGGAGTAATCTTTCTGTTAGAACCTCAAAAGCAGCATAGAAGATAGACCCCAGAAATGTAAAGAAAGACCCCATAGTAGGGTGAGGTTTGTTTTTATCTGTAGATGAGTGTATGGTGACTCACAGTTTGTGTGTACAGGAAAGGGACCTGTTATCCAGAATGCTCAGGACCTGGGGTTTTCTGGATAAGGGATAGTTCTTTTATTTGGATCTCCATACCTTAAGTCTTCCAAATAATCATTTAAGCATTAATTAAACTAAATTTGATTGTTTTGCCTCGCATAACGATTCATTGTATCTTAGTATTGAGTGCAAGATACTTTTTTAACACTACAGAGAAAAAAGGAAAACATTTTTAAAAATTTTAATTATTTGGTTAAAATGGAGTTTGTTGGAGATGGCCTTCTTGTAATTTGGAGCTTTCTGGATAATGGGTTTCCGGATAATTGATTATATTTCTAAATGTCGGGACATTATTAATAGTTTGACAAACAAATGGTTGTGTTCAGTAAAGATTTTGACACCTAGAACATAATTATTTCTGTCATATTTCTCTATATATTTCTATAATAAACCTTGCACTTTTTCACTTTAGTCGTCCTCCCAGCCAAACAGCACTGCCGAGTTGTGAGCAAAAGCAAGATTGGCCACACACCCTTTGCTGATACAGACAATTGCAGCTATAAAAGGTCAGTCCCAAAAGCCATCATCAACCTGTGTCTATTATTTCGCTTTGCAATTATATTTAGCAATGTAGTAAAGTAGAAGGGCATAAGATCAACTTTTTAAACAGTTTGTCTTTTCTTCTCTTTTGCTTCCGATTTGCTGATTCTTAACATGGAAGTAACAAATTTCCAGTGGCCTCTTTCTGCCCTCTTTGGAATGTTCTTTACTTGGTTCTCTCAAGTTTGTTCTGATTTATAGTCTGTCAGCCTGCTTTTCCTTTCCTCTTTTCTCTGTCAGTATATTCCAGCTATTCTTCTTGTTCCAAGATTTATTGACTTTGCAAGTTTCTGCTCAAACTTTGTAGTCTTAGATCCTTATTTTTCTCTTCACAGTGTCATTATTTAGTAATTCTTTCCATTTGATCAATATGTGACTTCAGTACACACACAGGTACGCATGCCTAACTGATTCCAGTGTAAGTAGAATGTAGTGAAAGGAAAACCAAGCTGATTTTATTGTATGCACTGGCATTTTTACATTTTAATTTGCAGCAACTCCAGTATGATCGTACAGTAAATGGAGGATGGAAACACTTTGGACAGATTGTAGCAACAGGGCAAACTGTTTATTGTAAATGTCTTGTGAAAGCAGTAATTTTAGGCTACAATCTGACCAAATGTTGCCCTACTCCCCAAATTACTGTACCAGGTTGCAAGGTGCACCTGTGATAAAGGAATGCTCCGCAACAAGTTGGCGCTATAGAAATACATGTTAATAATGCTCCATACTTTTAAAGGGTCTGATATAGAGAGTGATATTTTGAGACAATATGTAATTGGTCTTCATTATTTATGACTTGTGGATTTTTGTGTTATTTAGCTTTTTATTCAGCAGTTTGCTATTTCAACATTGAATTTGCAATTTCATCGAATTAATAGGGTCCGAATTACCCTAGCAACCATGCATTGATTTTAATAGGAGAGAGGGATTAGAAAAATGAATAATAAAAAGTGGCAATAACAATACATTTCTAGCGTTAGGGAGCATTTGTTTTTTTTAGATGGAGTCAGTGACCCCCCATTTTAAACTTGGAAAGCTTAGAAGAAAGAGGCAAATAATTCAAACACTATAAACAAGAAAACATTCCATTCTATAACATAAAAGTGGACAACTCCTTTAACCTTAAATAACACGAGTGGTTTCAAGCTGGTTGTCTATTTATACTTGTCAAGTATTAACTTTTAACTTGTAAGAACGGATGAGTTGTTATTTTCTAACTGCTGTCCATTTAATAGCATTTAAACATGAGTATGCACATACATTTACTAGGATTGTTTCTGGATTGTCATAATTGTGTCTTTACACTGACCCATAGGCAAGGACCAAAATAAAAAAATATGTACTTTATGGGGTTTTCTTGCAGAGGCTGTGAAAGCTTTCAAGGATGCAAGAAAACCTGCTTCTGAAGGGAAAAAGGAAAACGATAAAGTTGAGCAGCTCACAAAGATTAAAGAAACACAAAAAACCTGTGCAAGCAATGCAAAATAAAAATGCAAAAGAGATTTCAGCACCAAAACATCATGTTAAAGAAGAGGAAAAACCTGCTACAAGATTCAAATAAAGTCAATGCAAATGCTTGTGAACCACCTCATGCACTAGAGAACCTGATGCTGAACCGACAGCAGAAAATAGGAAACAGCCTAAGGCCCAAGATGTAGTAAGGCCAGATGTGGAATGCCAGATGTAGAACGCCCAATTGTGGAATGCCCAGATTTGGAAAGGCCAGATGTAGAATGTCCAGATCAGGCAAGGCCACCTAAAAAGCAAGAAGTAGTTACTCAAGTGATATTGAAGACCCTGAGCAAGAGAAGGAGTATTTTGATGACAGCACAGATTTTATAAGCATCCATCTAGTTTTGAGGATAGTGAGAGCGACAGTGACAATTACTTATTTATTTGCAAAGTAAGAAGAAAGTGTGTTAAATGTTACAACTTCTGCTTGATCTTTAGATTTATTAAACAAGTCGGTAACTTCTAATATTTCATAGAATGGCCTGTTCTTAGCAACATTGGTCTGTAGGTTTTTCACTTCTACAGTTTTTTTAATTACTGTATTTGGTTTTGCCTTCTGCCTCTGTTATTCTGCAAGTTATTAAAAAAATTTAATATTTATTTCTACTGCAATTGTCCTTAAGAACTTTTTAAATGTGACATAAGCACTCAGCCTTTCAGTTTAGCCACAGCTTTGGTGGCATAAAAATATTTGCTAATCAGATTTCATACATTCATGCACGACAAACACACATACAGTGAGGGAAATTCAGGCAAATTTCAGTGAAATTCACAAAAAAGGAAACACAGGCACAGTAGTGCAAATTTTAGACGTTATGGTGAAATATATCTGTCTGCAAATAAATATGTACTGAACAAACTGTATAACAAAAACCCTGTGTTTAGTATATAGGGAAATTAACATGCTGTAGATGAGGTGCAGCTTCTGTTCACTTACTGACATAAGTTATGTGGGCATACAGAGGCATTGCACATAGAGGGGCAAATTCACTAAGTGAATTTTCGCCAGTGAAGGCTTCTCCACACTTTGCGCCCCTTCATCAGGTGAAAATTCGCTTCCACCACACTAATTCACTGAAACGTGAAGTTGCGTCTCAGCAGCCGAAGTTTCTCTAGCTTAAATTCATCATTGCGAGCATTTCATAGCAAACTTTTGTTAACGTTCATTTCTGCCTAGTGAAACGTAGTTAGTACTCTTGCACTTAGGTCAATCTGAATAGGGCGGGTACATATAGGCCATATATATGACTTTATTAGTGATGTTGGTGAGATCCTCAATTGTCCTAAACTTGAGCCCTAAAACAAATGTGGCATGCCCCTCAAATGGTTAAAACAAGTATTTAAATAATATAAATTAACAGTTTCCACAGTGCCCCTTTAAAGTATGAGAACACACCTGCATTTTTTCTTTGTGTTTATACAGGATATGATGTCACTGACATAAGCTTGAGGAGGATGTAGCTTCATCTTATCAGTTTGCCAGGTCTAAGGTGGTGAAGGAAACTCTGGTGAAAGAGGTAACATTATGGAAAATTTGCACTTTAGTGAATTTTCGGAGCAATGATCGTTGCCCTGAGAAAAAATTTGCCTGTATTAACTGAAGCCATACACATTTATCGGTGTTGCATGTTATAGTTAACTCATGCCATGGACACGTTGCATTATCATTTCGTCATTGAGGTATTTACAGATTTTTACGATGTACTGACAAGAAAAAAAAAACCTTTTCAATCATTGATAGATTGCAGTGGGGAATGCAGCCTGAACTACAGTATCTACTTATTGCATAGACTGACATTACTTTTAACCTGGCACATGAGTAATGCCTGTACCTGTCCTGTTTTCCACATCACTGTTGTGCTTAAGTGGATCGTTGAGAGAAATGAGGCGCCACTGATATGGGCCCTGAGTATGAATGGTCTGCTCAGTGTTGAGAAGTGTGGGTGGGCCCACAAGCTTTAACACACTACCTGTCACTTTGGCAGGCTTTATTTATGTGACAAATGCCAGTTACTCTTCCTCCCTCTGCATCTGCATGTTAAAGTGGACCCGTCACCCCGACACAAAAATCTGTATAGTAAAAGTCCTTTTCAAATTAAACATGAAATCCAATTTCAAATTTTTATTAAAGCATTCATAGCTGTTTTAAGCTCATTTAAAAATCTCAGCTGTCAATCAAATATTGTCTGCCAGGCGGGGCAGATAATTACTTTCACTTTCCATTCAGCACTTCCTAGATGCCATTGCTCCCCACACATTACCCCAGTTCTCTTAACCATTTAATTGTGTAGCCAGGACATGGGGATAGACACCGGGTCCCCCATACTGGTGCACAAACAAGATTCTGAAATGATGCAAGGCTTGCCTTAATAACAGTGTCCACAAAATGGCTCCTGCCTGCTTGCTAGAATTATGAATTCCCAGACTGAAGGAAACAAGATTAAAATTATTTATATAGTGTAATTAATGTTCATTTTGCTTGACTAATGTGATAAAATAGTATTTTGAATATTTTTTTGGGATGACGGGACCACTTAAGGTACATTGAAATAAAGGTTGTACAGCCAAGCCTGTTGTGTAAACATTGCCTTATACTATACACAAACACTCTTTACATGTTCTTCAACAGCATACCTTTGGAGATATTTTAAAGGAGAAGGAAAGCATCAGTCCAAGGACTCTAATAACTTACCTGATACCCTGGGCCGGTGCTCCTGTTAGTAGAAAACTGCACCAACCTGGGGCTCAAGTGAGTGATCCTCTTCCTCCTCCTTCTTTCCTCAAAATCCAGTGGGCCACACATGGGCAGTAGAGTGAAAAAGCTGGTTTCTTGTTAAACTCTGGCTTTTACCTTTACTGCAAATGCATGCCCATGCAAAGAGAATTGCTTGCTCACTAATGTGCTGGGCCAGGGCAGTTTTTTGCAAATAGCTCTGGCAACGAGCGCCTCCCTGATACAGTCCCTGTTACCCCCTCCCCCAGCTCAGAGCCATCGATGTGGTTCAGATGATGGAGAGGACCATAGTAATTTAAAATCCCATTGCTATACAAAGGCTTCCTGTGGCATGGGCTGCAGCTGGGGAATGTGGCTACGACCCCGATGAGTGCATCACTGAGAGCAGCTGGCATCGTTCATGCTGGAAGCGCCTGCACATGGAAGCAGCAGAGAGCCAGGGAGGAGAAATCGAGCGCTGCTCCATCAATGGTCGCCCTTTCTCCATTTCTGTAGAGGTCAGGAAGCAGAGTTTATGTAAGTTATTTCTTAATAAAGACTTTTTGATTTTAAAGTTCACTTTGTGTTGGTGGTTTTTTTCGTAATCTACTAACAAATTAAAAAAAAAATGCACTGGTCCTTTAAGAATGAATAAACAGACAGCAGACATGTCTCTTTAGCTGTTGATTATAAAGCACGTCTTCATTCTTGGATGGGTAGCTTCACCTTGGACCCATTTGTGGGTGCCAGGATTTGGATCATCGCTTGATTATCGGGAACCGGAGGATGATGAACCAAAAGGTTGTGGGGCTCCCCGATTGTGCTGATTTGATGCCGAACTGGCTATTCTTGTAATTACCAACATACGAAGCTAAGTAAATGTTTATTATTTAGTTACAAGAAGTATATCAAAAGGTTTAATCATAGATACTATAGATTTGTATTCATATATTTATTAATATTAATTAATGCAATTATTATTATTATTGATAAAGGTTCACGCCTTTATTACAGGCTTAGTTCAGCACATTACAATGATATGATGCGTGTTTTGATGCCCCCATTGTTTTCTCTGCAGTTGTTCCTCAGGCAAGCACACTGGCAGAGAAGCCATTACACAGTAAAGTCACATCTGTGAAGCAACAGGGCAAGAAACAAGAGCTGCAGCCCCTACACCCCTCTTGGGAAGCCAGCAGGAAACTCAAGGAACAGCATGCTCAGATTACAACATTCCAAGGTAAAAAGATAGTATTTGATGATTAGATTCATTTTCAAAGACTTCTTTTATACATACATGATTAAGTTATGCCAACTGCAAATTCCTATATTAAACCGTTATTGCATAATGTTGCATTTGCTCTTTGTAAAAGGTGTAGTAAATAATAGATAACAATATATTA
>CM044432.1:154399747-154412280 GCA_024363595.1 Xenopus borealis | reverse complement strand
GTCAAGAATTTCCATTCAAAATTAGAGGGAATATTTTAATTATTTTATCCAACGACCAACGAGTTGAAAAACACCAGGGAGGCAAAAACATGCAGAAAAGCCCAATGTACTATTGTCCTAAAAATGTTCTCAAAAATGCACTGCACCTGATAAGTAACTGTCACTTCAGAAGGGAACACAGTAAAGTTTTTGACCCAATTCAATTTTGTTTCCATTATATTTCCGAAATGGGGCTTGCCACAGTGCATGTTTTGCGAATCAATCAAAATTTGCAGCAAAATTCTCATTGTGCCTATTGCATAATTTCTGGCACACAGCATTAAAGCGACATTAGCTAGTGGGTCTTTTGGAGCAACTCTGTTGCACCTATTTACACCTATTTACACATCCTCTGTGGCAACTGCCTTGTCCAGGATGGCAGTAGCTCCAGGGTTCCCTTCAATAAGTTCAATCGCACAGGATGCATCAAGAAAAACCAGGACAGACACTGTGGTGCTCAGCACAGCTATGTAGAAGTGGAAAGATCATGCTTGAACTTGAGCACCTTTAATGAACAGTAGCTAAATGTGCAGCGATTGCATCCATTTTAATGTAACTACACTTTTTGTGATGATGTGGCAGAGAATAACAGCACTGTGAAAATGTTCATAGCTCCCCACTCCAAAAGAAAAAATTAGAACTGTAAAGAATAAAGTTTACCCTGGAGGTCCGGTGGCCCATCCTGGTGGTCTAGTGGACAGCGGAGACCACTGCCGATCCTGGGGAGTGGACGCCCGCCACATTGCTTCTTCTCCTCCTGTGCCACTTCTGGGTTTCATAGGCGCAGTTGAGCTGGCGTGCCGACGTCATTCCGCAATGGAGCGAAATTCAAATAGTATAAAAGGGGAAATCAGTATACTGCAAGCCGCCCATTGTTAGGTTCTATTAGTAGAGTTCCTGGGTGCTTAATTTTTGTGATTCCTGTTTGATCTTCTGTTACTGACCCTTGCTTGCCTTTTGACTACTCTGATATCTCCAATCCTGACCCTTGCCTGTTTGACTATTCTGATTCTCTCCAATCGTGACCCTTGCCTGTATGTGACTATTCTGATCTCTGTAATCCTGATCCCGGCCTGTCTTACGATTCTGCTCTGCTTGTGCTGGACCGGCCTGCCTGTTCCATTCTGTGTCGTCTGGTGGTGTTCATCAATCCAGTATCCTTGGTGAGACGATAGTGCCCCTTTGCTTGTCCAAAACCTATTGCTCTGCTCCTCTCTCAAATAAGACCTGGTGGCATCCAATTAGACGAGGGCTCCTCCTGAGGTGAAAGGCAGTGGCTATAGGCAGAAGCGAGAGCTGAGACCAGGGAGCTTAGCCTGGGTTCTGGATTTAGGGTGCCATTTGTGACAAGAACCCAGCAATTGGTGAACAAAAATGTTGGGAAAAAGTCAATAACTTACATTTTGAAAACATTTAAGTGATGTTTGTGTTTCAGTATAATCCTGTACTCTCTCTTAATAAACTCTCTCAATAAACTGTTTGGTACCTGAGCTTTCTGTCATAAAATATCCATTGATTAAAGCAACTTAGCTTTTTAAGTGCAAACAAAAATATTCAAGTTTTTTCTCCAAATGTCAGGAAGCCAGCAAACAACTCCAAATTGATCCCATGATGTCCCTCATAGGCTAAAACAGCAAGTCGGCAGGTTTAAGGTGGCGAATAGTTGAATTCTAATTCTTAAAGGGCCATTGTATGATAAACTAAAATTTGAATTTTCACTTCGACCCTTGATAAATCTGCCCCTTAAGGTCATTAGTAATTCAATTATAAAAGGCCAGGAAGTTTTTTTTATTCCTGCTTAATGAATATGAGATTATGTCTTCCACAATGTTAAAGAACACAATTGTTCTCATCAATCCTGACTTTATATGACCAACAATAAGAAGAATGTACAGAATGCTTTGCTTGCTGGAGTGGAGACAGGATAAACACCAAGTGAAGACACTGGAGTAGGCATAAACATAAAAAAAACATTGTGGTGGCATAAAATAAACAGGGGTTCACTTTTTCTGAAATTCAGTATATGAACTGTTTGGGATGTCTGAGGTTATGTAGCCGCATGTAACCTTTGTCACTCCATTCTACACAGAAAGGGACTGCTCCTTCCTCCAAAACATATAATGTATTTGTGTTAAGCACTCAGTGCCCTTGCATGGTTCAGTTCAATAATTTAAATTCTTATTAATATTAATATCACATTCTGAGTCAGGGCTGGGCCAAATTATTTTGGCACTGAAAGCAACCTTATCATTTCCTACATTACCAGACACAGTGCAGCAGCCCAAATCCTCTCATATACTCACAGTACAGAATTCCAAATCCCCCCAACCCATGTCAGCACAACCAACCCTATCCCCCAAATAATCACCCCACCCCAGTCATAGCACATCTAATCACCCCATGAAGTGACAGCAGCCCTCCCAAAAGAGTCACAACAGCAACACAAACACACAACAGCCCCATATATAGTCACAACATCCCCCACACATTGCCAAAGTGGCAATAGAATTACATAAATTATTTGCAGACCCCCATCCCTTCCTTATTTCGTCTTGTAATGATTTGCAGTCTGTACCACCTTATTCCTGTGTCCGCTTCCAGCCTAATTAAAAGAAACACTGGAACTCAGGCTAAAAGAACAAGTCCATCTCAATATGTGAAGAGGCGGGACTGCATGCACCAGGCAGGGTTTTGCAGGGGCAGGGGCATTTTTATTAAATGCCAAGTCAACCCAAGTGACAGGTTAAAAGCACACTCACAGAAATTATTATGAAAAGTATTTCTGCTGGCCCTCCTTGAGTTCTTGGAGCAGTGGCAGGCAGGGCTCAGACTTTAAGCCATTTAAAATGAGATCTGAATATATACTGCCTTATGTCAGGAAGTGCTCGAATTCAGACTCTGGACTTACCGGTGCACTTGCCTGTCATGCCACTGGAGGTCCTTTGTCTTGTATAATTAATTTGTGTTCCTGATATACCTCAGTCTTCTGCCTTACCTCTCCGCCCATCTCATTATCTTAACCTGTTCCTCATGAGCAATCCTGACCCTTTATAAGCCTGCCCTTGACCTCTGCCCGGTGCTTGATCATTGAAGCTCCCAAGCCAGATCCAGCATACTCTTTGTTCCTGTGACTCCCGTGCCTGATTCCTGCCTTGTTGCCTGTTCCTGTCCTTGTCCTGCCTGGTTCTCCGCTCCCTGTTCCCATTAACTATTAGATCTCCTGGTATTTGACCTCGGCCTGTCTCTTCGACCATTCTCAGCCTTCAGCCTGCCCCTGACCTCGGGCAGTTTACCGGACTCTCCTAGTTTGCCGCCAGCCCTGACCTTTTTGCCTATTCATAGGATCACTCTTGTCTGCAGCCTGCCTCTGACCACCGACCCGGTAAATGGACTTCTATTTTTCTTTTGCATCTAAACCAGTTGTGTTGCCTGCATTTGCTTTAATAAATCTTTCAACATGTTATAACATGTTTCCTGTCTATCAGCACCTTAAATACCCACTGTATCCATGTTACACAGCACCTAGGCTCCTATCTGCAAGCCACTCACCTGTGGCCCAGCCTGACACCTTAGATTGTCTTTGAAATATGTCTGAATGACTTATGCCCTGATATTTTCCTATATCTGTACCAGTGATGAGCTAAGGTACTTTCAAGGTGGACTTGAATTAAAACAGTTTGAAAAACACTGATCTATTACTTATCTACTGATCTGATCTAGTTTATCTAGCACTTATCTAGTAGTTATCTAGGATTTGTTGACCAGACATACTCCACTGAAGGAAGCTAGAGCCATGTGGCAATAAACATGGAAAGGAAACTTTGCAATTGAAACCTGTTGTGCTAAAAGTTCTTAGACTATAGCAATACCAGCCATGAGTTATTTAGAAAGCATATGCTCCATATTGGCATTGAAAGTATTTTTCTGCTTTTAAAGTGGACCCGTCACCCCAAAAAAATATTCAAAATCATATTTTATCACATTAGTCAAGCAAAATGAACATTAATTACACTATATAAATTATTTTAATCTTGTTTTCTTCAGTCTGGGAATTCATAATTCTAGCAAGCAGGCAGGAGCCATTTTGCGGACACTGTTATTAAGGCAAGCATGATATCATCTTAGAATCTTGTTTGTGCACCAGAATGGGGGACCCGATGTCTATCCCCATGTCCTGGCTACACAATTAAATGGTTAAGAGAACTGGGGGAATGTGTGGAGAGCAGTGACATCTAGGAAGTGCTGAATGGAAAGTGAAAGTAATTATCTGCCCCACCTCTATGCCTTAGGCATAGAGGAGTGGCAGACAATATTTGATTGACAGCTGAGATTTTTAAAGGAGCTTAAAACAGCTATGAATGCTTCAATAAAAATTTGAAATTGGATTTCATGTTTAATTTGAAAAGGACTTTTATTATGCTGAATTTTTGTGTCTGTGTGACAGGTCCACTTTAAGACTGGAGATCTCCAAGTCTCCAAGACTGCAGTCTCATGTAAAGATGGCATTAGCATGGAAATTGGGGTTAAAACCACACATCACTGAAACCATTTGCAACCATTTGTGCCTCATTGATGTAACAAGCCTGTTCTGCTACCTGTTCCATGATGCTTAGGGACATTACATTGATGTATGTAAGAAGGTCCATAAATGGCCATCTCACCATCTCCCTACCAATATTTCAGGTTATATTGTGGCCCTAAAATACCAGCATAAATAATACATTTTTAAAACTAGAGCAATTAATTAACTGTAACCCATTTTTATTCTCCATAGTAATTTAATTATGCTTCTAAAACTATGTTCCAGTTCTGCAATATGGGAAATTAACGTATTTTATTTTTCACAATAATTTCATTAGGTCTCCAACACACTATGCCAGTGGCTGAAGAAGGAATGTTCTCTGATCTAAGTTTGTTATATTTTACATAGGAGTGTATTTATGCATGTTGGGTATGTTAAGAAAATAACATGACCACAATTGATGGTTTTAATGCTGAGCTGTCTCAAATGTATTTCTTCCCTCACACTGAGATCTTAGAAGCATCTTTGATGTGGAGATGTATGACTTTCTGGATACAGACTGGGGAGCTGGCTCATGTAGTGAGCAGTCTTGATGAAATCACTTGTTGGTCTCATTCCCGTGAAAAGTGAATAATGCGACTGCATACACAATGTATCACACTATTGCAGTTATATTCTTCATAACGGAAATGTCATTTTCCATGTACAATTTTAAAATATTTAATAAAGATATGATTTTCCTAAACATATTCACCAAAGAATATCAAGAAACACATATAATATAGTTTATTGATTACTGACAGGCCCACTCATCTAAGAGCAATACCTCACTTTCCTCTCATTTTATCTTGAGAATCTTCTGGTATGTCAAAACAGCTCATGGGCGCCATCTTCAAGCTCTTCAGTAATCTTCGGTCCTCTTCCTTACCTTCGGCAATTTCTGGCAATACAGCCAATACAGCATTAACTTCCCTAAGAATACAGAAGAGCTGGAAGATGGTGCCCATCAGCTCCACTGCACTTACTATACATTAGGGACACTTTCAGGGGTAATCGCCTATGTGGAGGGGAAGCAAGAAGGGGGTATTATGCAGGCTAGTGGGTAGGGGTTCTTATTATTGGGGGTTAAGTTCTTCCTTAACAGGCAATATTCTGCCTATGTCTAGAATTGCTCAATTACAATAACTTACCGTTACCTTCAAAAGGTCAACACTGCGTAAGATTTCTATCAACATTTTCTATTGGCTCAACCAATCAAATGTTATTAATTAAACACCACACCCAGACATAGCAACATTATAGAAAGGACTTGCTGTTCTGCAAAATTAGCTCCTTACCACGAGGGGGCAATAAAGCCACAAGTACAATCTATTGTACCCATGACATTAGGCAGACCTCCTCGGACATAAAAGTTCCTTTTAACTTTCAGCCAATCCTGTCTGGTTTTGGGAAAATTGATAAATACAAGAGCTTGTAGAACTTGAGTCAGTGACTGAGAGAAAGTGTATTGATATATGTCACTTACAAGACCTTCTGATGACTGAAAACTGCCAGATGCCAGAAAATGATAGGTTGCCAATAACTTTCTGAAGCTCAGAATTGCCCTATTTGTAAGTGTCACAGAATTAATAAAATGTTTGATAAGCTCATAGAGGTTCATGAATATCTGGTTATTAAGTTGATATTGATCAATGACTTCAGCCAGCAAGACTCTGGCTCCAACAAGACTCAGGGGCAACAGGGGTAGCAGCAACTACTAGTGATCCTCTGCTGATCAATGTGATGCAGCATGGGAAGCAACAGTCCTTCTAACCTGCAATCTTAAATCTCCATGACATAGAAGAAGAAGCTAAGAAGTGAAGGGTTTTTATAACCCTGTTTGCTGTAGCCAAATTTAGCATTAACACTTTCAGATCTGAGTCTTAAAAACAACACTGAAAATGACCTTAGCAAATTCAAATTCCAAAGATGAAAGGTTAATGGTCACGTGCAAACAACCAAAGATGATTATTTACACAGTGGATTAGGGGGATCATTTGAAAGGGAAATGATTAAGAATGATTATTGATGACAATTGTTGACAGACCTATTTAGGATTTGTGTGGATATGTTTTAGAGGTTAATTAGAGCTTAATATTAATGTTAATATTATAAACACATCAATATCTTTTTGAAGGTACATCTTCAAAGCAGGTGTGAGGCTGAACATTGTACTGTTATTGGCAGCTGAATACAAATCGTTGTTTATGTCAGGCCCTTTCCAAGTCAACTTGCAGTCTGCTGTTTCAAACACTGGATGGTAGCTAGGGTCCAAAAGAAATAAAACACTTTTGTTCTAGTCAAGTGTTTTACACATACACCTTTTTAAAAAAAAAAAAAAAGACAAATGGAATAAAGAAAACAAGGCAAATGTCATATGTTTTGAATAAATATATTTTTTGAAAACAACAGAACATTTGAAAGTACTTTTGTTCATGAAACATTGGCGTAGCTGTAACTGTCTTTAAAACATTTATGCGATAAGGTGCATGTGTCATGAGAGAAGAGGGAAAAAAGCCTTTAGCAATAAGACAAATAGTATTTCCACCAGTTCAAGGTGGCCTCAGGAAAACCAGAAGATAATGCAAAAGACTTCACTCAGTAAGCTGATTTGGGTTGAATTGAATTGTGAAAAGTAAGCGTTCCAGGCACTTTCAATGGCTCGTTAGGTAGCAAAAACATAGGTTACGGAGAGAGATATTGGTTAATGCTATAAGGGGCAGATTTACTAAATTCACATGAAGGATTCGAAGTTCGATTGAATTTTCGAATGTTTTTGAAGACCCCTTCGACCAGTGAATTTTGAAAATTCGACAATAGTTAGAATTGAAACAGCCTGTCTTGTGATATTTTTGTAAATGGCCCACGATATCAATTGATATATTGTAAGAGGGGCCCTCCATGGTTTCTTTCATTTCCTTAATTTTCATCTATCAGAGCAATGATACAGACAGATACATTGGCCAGCATACACAGTTTGATAATCATACAGTAGTTGTATATGATTTTATTGGTATGTATAGGACCAGACTTATGTTGCTGGCACATGAGGCATGGCTGAGAAGCACCTTGCTTGCCAAATCCTATGCACTGGAATGGGAAATGGCCGCAGAAATAGTAATAGTGCCTGTTAGCAGAAAGCATTAAAAACACCCCTGCCTCCCCCTATTCACTTTATTAAGAAACTCTTGACCATGGGGGATTTCAGATTAGAAAAAACTGTTAGACTTATGTCTATATGAGGCTTTCTTTCTCTTCATTGATACTGATCCTTTAATTTTTTGTAAATGTATTCTTATCTTTATCTTTCCTGTGTGTAATTCATGTAGGGAAAAGTGTACACATGCATAAGCTTATTGTGGTATTATTCTTTTAAAGGATCAGTAACATCAATTTAAAAAAAAAATAATAATTTGTTACTATATCACAAAAAAAGACAAGTATATATTAAACTTTAAAATCGCAATGTCTTTTTTAAGAAATAACTAACCGAATCCCTACTTGTGCTGCTCTTCATAAAAGTCGATCCATTGCGTGGGGCTCGTTTTCTCCTCCCTGACTTCTAATAGGAGATAGCCAGGGAGGAGAAATCAAGCACGGCACGATGCTGAAAGTGTAACTATATGTTTCTCCTGGTTGCCAAACTCATGAGACATGGACAGACAAGGCCCAATGTCATTTTCCCCCAAATGGATTTTGCTCATGGCCCAGCTGCTAATAGAATGAGCAAACTGAAATACTAATTTGTATACTTGGAAAATTAGAAAGGAGATCCTACAGAGTTCAACTGAGTATTTTTAATAGCCAGCTACACTAAAAAGATAAACTACTTAATAAACATTCAAGCAAAATGTATGTCTCAGAAGTATATACAAATAAAATATTTATTGGCAGGAAGAGTATTATTCTATATAGGAAGGCAGTAATACTATCACTGTGTTTATCTAATGTCTGCTGTGCAAACTGTTATTTCCAGAGCTGTAAGGGGCCTACAGAACCATGTCATTGTTACAAGTGGACTCTTTCCTATTGAGAATTTTAAACAACCCATTTTTACAAGTTCACATTATGTGAGTACATTATATTAAAGGTACATGATATGAAGCCCTTTATTTTGGCAGGGGTTACTGGGACTTATCTACCATATTGATGTTTTTTAAAGGCTCAATTTTTGATTTATTTTATTTAGCCCAGTTTACAAAACTAGTAACATTCTGTTAGCTGGAACATGAAAGCAATCAACATGTCACATCACACAACACAATACACGTGGATGGTTTACATCACAACAGAAGTAGAATGTGAAGCCTTGTCACATGGGAATACTTTCTAGGTACCATATTGAAGTTTAATAGAAATGAATCCAATCACAGAACCTTCCTCTCACCAGCTCCCCCATTACAACTTATACTCTGTTAATCTATTTCTTTTTACTTATATTTACTTATTTTTCAGTCCCTGGTTCAGGTTAAAAAATTACTCAATTGACTGGTTTTGCTTCTAATAAGAATTAATTATATCTTAGTTCGGATCAAGTACAAGGTTCTGTTTTGTTTCCAAGAAACTTTACTTGCTGAGTAATGTTACAAATATTTCAACATACATTTCAGCATCATCTTGAGCATCTGAATGGTTGAAACACTTGCATTTCTTTTCGTTAGACTTGTTATTAGCATAGATCAGTTAACCTTAAGTTTATGTTCCAGTAGGTTGTAGAATTCAAACTGCAAAAAGAATGAATGGGTTCTATGCTGCAAAATTCAGGTTGACCCTTCTTTGACACAGTATATCTTACAGCATACAGTAAATCTTACAGTCCAAAAAGGCCAGTTTACTATCTTGTGTATTTTGTCTTGTAAACTTGGTGTTGTTTTCAACTGAGATTTGCACTTTTGTAATGTGTCCCAGACTTTGCACCATGGGCATAGTTGTTTGCACTTCTGAATGCTCTGTTGATGAGAGGCAGGCAGTAGCGTGGCATGTGCACGTAGGCATCTCCCTCCCTTGCTCTGAAAGGTAATGTTGCTTTGCACCCACTAGTGCTGTGTTGTCCACTTCGCAGCCAGGATGCAGATGAGCCTTGGATGTACCCAGCATAATATTAATTGTCCCCTTATGTTTCAGTGAAGGCTAGAACCTAAGGCTAGGATCTAAAACAGTGATCCCCATGTTGCTCTTCGACCCCTCGGATGTTGCTCCCAGTAGCCTCAAAGCAGGTGCTTATTTTTGAATTCCAGGCTTGTAGGCAAGTTTTAGTTGTATAGAAACAACTGTACTGCCAAACAGAGTGTCCTGTATACTGTCAGCCAATATAGGGGCTATCAAATGGCCAATCACAGCACTTATTTGGCACCCCGAGAACATTTATTATGCTTGTGTTGCTCCCCAACTGCTTTTACTTCTGAATATTGCTCATTTGTTCAAAAGGTTGGGGATCCCTGATCTAAAACCTGTGAGTTCAGAGCTCACATTTTCACTTTTTCAGGATTAAAGTGTCCAAGATATAAGACCCTTAAAGGAGAACTAAGCCCTAAAAATGAATATGGCTAAAACTGCCATGTATTATTTACTGAACTTATTGCACCAGCCTAAAGTTTCAGCTTGTCAATAGCAGCAATGATCCAGGACTTCAAACTTGTCACAGGGGGTCATCAAAGTGACACCCACATGCTCAGTGGGCTCTGAGCAGCTGTTGAGAAGCTAAGCTTCAGAAAATGAGGTTGGTCTGTAATATAAGCTGATACTTCGGGGCTGGTTATTAAATTCTAATGCTAATTGCACTGGGTTCTGTGCTGCCATGTAGTAATTATCTGT
This sequence comes from Xenopus borealis, assembly GCA_024363595.1. NCBI lineage: Eukaryota > Metazoa > Chordata > Amphibia > Anura > Pipidae > Xenopus > Xenopus borealis. The sequence continues at coordinate 154,401,866 of CM044432.1, read as the reverse complement.
ATTAATTACTTATCATCCTTATAGTGTGATATTTATATTATATGTGTGTACTGTATATTTTGAGTGGGTCCCTAAGCTAAGTAAGTAAGTATGTTCCCTGCTAAAGGGCTGTGGTTGCCTTGGGCTGGTACAGAAGCCCAAAACATAATGTACAACATTTCTAGCTACTTCTATAGTTTAACTTTCCTTGTCATTTAACTCATGGTGCAACCATATTTTGCCTATATATGTTTCCCTTACGACTGAGTAGGTGGTGTTAGGGCAGAGGTCCAGCAAATAATATGTCTGATATGGTTCAGCTTTGTTCTGCTGCTGAGGACTTTATCTTTTTTTTCCACTCTCTCAATCATCTCTGTAGTTACATAAATGTAAATAGCAATGTTACAGCATAGGACACACCACCTAAAGGTGGCCATAAGTCTGCCAGATGTCGATTGGTCGACTAAAAATCAAGTCCCTAAAATCGATTATAGTTAGAAATTCCCTATTTTATATACTGAACTTAATGAACCAGCCTAAAAGATCTTCCCTGCCAAAGGAATGTGCCTGCCCTGGGCTGGTAGATACGTCCAAATCAAAATGTACAACATTTCTGCCCTAATTCTTTTGTTCAGCTTTAGTTCTTTAAAGATGATGAGATCTTTACCATGCCAAAGAGAAGCAACCACTGTACACTATAAAAACTTTGTAATTATAGGCCCCAACTGTTATGCAATCCACTGACATTATTTTTAATGGCATCACAGATTTGGGAAAATAAAGTAATTATACCCCCATGCAAATGTGAATGACACAATTTAGTTTATTACATAAATATAAAATGTAACTAACTAAAATACTATACTTTATTCATTAAATAACCACACCATTTACAATATAGTTAAAAATTTGACTGAACTTTAAACTTGATCTCAGATATTGTACTTCTTTTAAATCAAGAGACCAAGGCTCACTCATGCTGAAGAAAAACAATGATACATTGTGATTACTGTTGATATTATCTTTATATTATCATAGAAATATAATCACCTTCATCAAATGTCACACTCCTGTTGCTAACAACGAAAGGAAAGCCAAAAAATCTTAATCACCCCAGGGTATAAATTCACACTATTTTGTTTGATGGATCATGTTCCCAGAATTTAGAAACTGCAGAGTCACAAGCCACCAAAAATATGAAATATGAGCTAAGCCAAGCATTACATTTTGAACCATAGTTCTATTCCTGTTATGATCTCCTTGTACATAGCAGGAAATGTTTTAAAAATGCCCTGCTATTTCATTCCATTGAAAATAGGGGACACGGTTTTAAAAAGATGTGCTGCAAATAACCAACAGGAATAGGAATGACTTTAGCGGAAAGGCCTTGGAAAATGTTAAACCAAGTTATTGTAAGCAGCCGTTAGGGTAGAGATTCAATATTAGATGGTTAGGAAATACTCATTTGTTTCCTGTTGCTATGGGGCATTCTGGGATTGTTTACTATATATGAGTAAACAGAATAGCCCAATAAATCTGCTGATGTTACACTGTATATAGCAATAAACAAAAACTATGCTCAGGATTCTGTTCAGAATAAAAAAAAATTTTTTCAGGCAGATACAAACCTTTAAAATCATGTGACTTTAAAAGCTCTGAAGACCTGAATGTGACAGTTTTTTAAATTCAGCATTGATGATGATGATGATGATTTTTATTCTCCTGAAACACGAATATGCCAATAAAGGGTTGGATTCAGTACAGTACTCAAAAATGAGGATCAAAAATTATTTAGGAAATTTAGAAAACACTAATGGGGTTATTTATCAAGGTCAGGATTTACTGTATCTTAGTATTTCAAGTTAGAAATCCCAGCAACTCCAATTGCCAGAATGGACTTTATTTATCATTAAAGAGATACTGTCATGGGAAACCATGTTTTTTTTCAAATGCATCAGTTAATAGTGCTGCTCCAGCAGAATTCTGCATTGAAATTCAGTTCTCAAAAAAGCAAACATAATTTTTTTAAATTCAATTTTGAAATCTGTCATGGGGCTAGACATATTGTCAGTTTCCAAGATGCCCCCAGTCATGTGACTTGTGCCTACACTTTAGGAGGGAACTGCTTTCTGGCAGGCTG
>CM044432.1:154321167-154342847 GCA_024363595.1 Xenopus borealis | reverse complement strand
CCTTGACAGGATTCTTTAAGGAGCAGAGGTCTTAGTAAGATATAATGCACCTCTCTGTTTATCAGTATATTCACAAGCCATTTGGAAGCTATTTAAATGAATTCTTAAAAGGTTATAGTTATTTTAAATAACAGATTAGATTTTATATGTAGCAAGGCTAGGTGGCCCTCCAGCTGGATGTTGCTCTCTATCGGATTTTTATGCCCACCAGCCTGTTCAAGCCTGTCTTCCTTGTACAATCACTTTAAGATTGCTATATGACAACAGTCAGCCCCCCACCCCCCACATGTAAAAGTTGAACAGCACTGTCGTATACATTGTACTATAGTTGATAATATAAACTATGCTTGTGGCAAGAGTTCTTGTGTGACCAAAAAGTTCCTATTTCTATAACCTGAAACCATTCTGTTTTACATTACCTCTTGCTAGTTTGCCGACTTTCAGAAAAAAAGCTCTCTTTCTACACTTGCTAGAATAATATAGGAACACTGACTTATTCTTCTTCCCGAAAAGTTTACAAGAGGAAACCAGAGTGACTGACTGAATTCACAATGAGCGGGCACAGTGCCAGTTATCTAACCGCTAAGCCACTTGTTTTTCCTTGAGTATCTTAGTCACTGTAATAGTACACTGTTTTGTTCCATAGCCGAATTTCTGCAATTATATCTGCCTTGCTGTAATACTAGTACTGCTAGCGTCTCTTAATTCGGTTGCCTTTGTTTTACAAGATAAAAAAATGGTTTAAAAGATAGCTTGGAGTATTTCATTGGCGGTGCACTCTTTCATATCAGGATACAAAGATTTCTACTTCAACCTCATATTCAGAATGGTTGCGGTCCCTATCATATTTGACATTTTCTGTGGTCTGTGCTGGAATTAGCCCAAAATCTGACTATTTCAGACTTTTCGGACATAAATCTGAAAAATTTGGGCTTTTTGAGAAAGAGCCCAGAAAAAATTGAATGTTTCTAGGAAAAACTCTGAATATTACTAACATGTATTTATATAGCACCAACATATTTTGCAGCGCTGAATAAATCGTATAATTCAGATTTACGTTTGATTTATTTGGGATTATACACAATCCAATTAAATTGTGCTTTTTTAATAATAAATAAGCTTCAATCATGAATTCTAGTTTGATATGACTTTTTAAATCAAAATAGTCAGAAAAATTCGTATTTTGAGAAATAAGGCCCAAAGTGTAAAAAAGGTAGGAAAATATTCTGCTCTAGTAATTTTTCTCTCTGTAAATCTAATGATAGAAATACTGTTCTAGGGTTTCCTTGTTACAAAATTACTTCCTTTCACATGGGTCCACTAGGGCAGCTGTCCCCAACCTTATTTGGTTCAGGGACCGGTGTCAAGGCAAAATATTTTTCAAGAAGCGAGGGGTCCAATCCTAGCACGCTGGCTTCCATTTTGGCGCACTTTGTTAATTAGGGTCTAGGCTCCACAGCCTACTCTAGGACTGGACGGGCTCAGGGGCGGTTGGGGACCCCTGCTCTAGGGGCCATAAATAACCAATAAACACATACTGCCAACAATCCCATGGAAATATATAACATGCTGTTTATCACCCAACCAAAATGCATTCATCTCTCAACTGTAGTATTAAAATAGCAGAAAGTACAACTTAATTATAGCTAGCCGTTTGTCTTAGAGCATATCAGTGCATGACAATACACTTCTGACATGTTGGTGAAAAATAGCTATGGGAAGCAAGCTCTCTAGAAGTCGTGCACTAACATATAAATGAATAGCTGGTCCTGTCTTGGAAATTATCTCACTCACTCAACTGCAGAGCTTTCCAGATCTCCATTTTTCAATCTTTGTTCTTGACTTGCTATCTGCTTAGCACATAAAAAGCACTTACGTAATGCCACAGATAAATTACTGGAGAACAATTGAAGGGTGTTTGTTGTTCTTGGGTCTATGCTGTGCCAACATAAAAATAGCTCAGTTATTTTTATTTTAGAACTCCTATTTCTTTTCCCCTTGAATAGCTGTGTGCCATCTGCCCTTTCTGGCATCTGTGTGGGCAGTTTCTCTACAAGCCTAGATAAAAATCTGGGTCATACAGAAGGTGAACTGAATCCATCCAGTTGTAGGATCCAGAAATGATATTGCGTGGTCACTAAAATATTATCTGTAAATGAATGTGTGTTGCTTTGTAAATCATTCCAAGAAAGCAGTGTGGAATGAAAAAAGCATGCTTTTTGGTTTGTAGACCTGGTGGATCCTTGGCTTATATTAAAAAGAATTCTATTACTTGTGAGATCAAAAAAGCTTTTATGATTTTATTTACGAAATAAATGTACTTACTCTTGTAACATTATGAGTTTTGGACAGTTAATTCAAAATATAGCAATGAAACAATGGAAAGAAATGAAATCCAGCTACACACTCATTCTACAGCAAACATCAAATATATCAGTAATGACTTACTTTTTTTTGTCTTTAAATGTTAGCACACCCTAATAAGCTTTCCACTTGGTTCAACTATGAAAGTATTAGACATTAGATTTTTTTCCCCACAGGGTTAGAAAGCTAGCCATAAAGTGGATCCTCAAACCACAAGCTTTTCACAGTGATCGAAATCATTTAGTTATATATTGCCAGCAAGTTATGCTTCATATACATTTTTATCAGAGGCCTTTAATTTGACAAACAATGGATACAAAATAAAAATGTGATCTCAGAGGCCTGCTCACAAGCAATTAGAATGGTGAGGGAACAGTTGAACCATATGGATGTTGAAAAGTTAAAATGTTGCAAGGCGGTCCTTCCTGTTTGAGGGTATGGAGGGATGGGCAGAGAGTTCTAGAGACAGGCAGAAGTTCCAGAGAAGTTTTGTAGTCAGGAATAAGACAAAACAATGAGAGCAGTAGAGAGACAAAGGTTAGAAGCTGAAAGTGCGTTGTGTGAAGATCGGAGCTGAAATATTATGAGGAGCTTCATTGTCAAAGGCCTTGACTACTGTATGTGTGGCAATAGAGCCTTTCAAGGGACCCGAATATCAGCCATTGTTATTGCTGAATCATTGGGTACAGGTAGAATTTTATTGTTTCTACCTGTATATCTGACAATTCAGCTCTGTGTGTGTGTATTGAAACCAACAATCTTTCCTGGAAAGATCTTTTGCAGGGAAGATTGTAATTGCTATATCTATGGTCACCTTTAGGGTGTTCTAAAGTTGCCTGAAGTTGGCCCTAGAGGAAAGTGAGTGACTTCAGAAATGTCTGTTAAAAAAAATTAAACCTTAAATAGCCCCAGTAGAATTGTTTTGCTGCTAATATGGCTTTATGCATGTTAGTTAGGATCCAATTCAAGGTACTGTTTTATTAATACAAAGAAAAATGAAATAATTAAAAAAATGTCATGTAATTCTGAGATAAGAAATCCTGTATCTGTATTTTAAATTTGATTTAACCTACTATATTCACCCTGGAAACAGATACTCTCTATTCATTTACTCCGGTAATATAATATTTTATTGAGCACTAAGAGGGTCACTCTTGTGCCTCTGTGTGTGCATTTCTGCATGGGGGAAATTGAAATAACCTTTAAAGTATTGTGTATCCCTTTATAGTATTGCGCATCTGCAAAGGATAGTAAAAGTGATATTGAGACAAGTTGCAATTTGTTTTCTTTCTTGTATTTTTAAAAAAAATGATTTAGCTTTTCGTTGATCAGCTCTTCTACAGTATATCAAAAGCTAACTGGTTTCCAGGTAGTTTTTGGAATGAGAGACTGGAAGATGAAAAGGAGAGGAGATGAATAGAAAATGAATTAAATTAAAATAATACAATTTAATCGTAGCCACAACAGACCAATAGTATTTTGTCTCAAGAGAGTAAAAAAAAAAACCTATTTCAAAGTGGGAGGCAGGAGAGGAAGGTGAATCATTAAAAATTAATAAGAATAAAATTTACTTAAAGGTGAACTACCTCTTAAAAGACTTTTTTATTGGCCATAATACACCCATTTATGTCAGAACAGTTTCGTAGTTTTTTTAGTTGGATTCAAAGTCTGGTTTGTTTATGGGAATTGGTTAAAAAAAGTTGACCCTCTCAGAAATCACTGTATTAAACATACTTGAGAGGCTTGCACTAGTCTTAATATAAAAACATGAATTTACAAAGGTTTTCCTTATAGCCTGCATACAAGTTTATAAAAGTTTGTTTTATTTCCAGTGTTGTGTTGTCCTTCTACCTGGATGGTTTGTTTTCTTCTGGTTTAAAGCATTTACTGTATGCCTGAACCATATAAATATTCTCCTGCATAAAGTAAGCTTTGATTTATCAGATAAATTTGTGTGCTTTCTTAAGGATTATTTTTCAAAACCGGTGCAGTTTAAAGCTGCTGTTTTCATTGTGTTCAACAGTTATAGGGGCAGATTCACTAAAGGGTTAAGTGAGTAATGCTAGTGAAAATTCGTCAGCATGACATCATTTGGTTACTTTATCAGTGTAAATGGAATGTATTAGATGCACCAGGTAACATAAATAGCTCCATTTCTGCCGTTTCTGGAAAAATTGCACTCTTTAGTGAATTTTCCCCATTGTCCTATCCAAAATGTAAATTATTTTGATGGCCTAGAATTAAAATACATAAATATTTTTTAATTTCTTTCTATTTTTTTACCTGCTCATACATAGACATTCAGAAATTCCAAGTGAAAAATAAAATGTTTCTATGTAATGAAAACTATTAAGAAATACACTGAGATAGTTAAGCTGTAATTCCGAATATCTTTGGATCCAATCAACTCAAAAATCTACATATCTTACAGTGTAGCCTTGTCACATCAAGTCTGCAGGGAAATCATTTGAATTTCTGTTATTAAATAAATAAATAATACCTATTATTCTAAAAAAAGAGGAAACAAAGTTGTTACAACTTTTCTTGATGATCTGAAAAAAGAGATATCAAGTCATTGTATCTTCAAAAATAAAACTCGTCTTGTGACATAGTTATTTTATTCCCTTTTTTATAAAATTTCTTTCTTTTACTGTTAATGGGTAGCAATAACCCTATATGCAATCACTAAATGTGATAAGATATAAATATTCATACTTGTAAAAGATGTTACTGTTTAATAGTGATGGGCGAATCTCCCGAGATTCGTTTTGCGGAAAAATTAGCGAATTTCCAGAGAAATTCGCGAATTGGCAAAAAATTCGCGAAACGAGTCACGGGACGCTTTTGACGCGCGTCGCGTCAACTTTGGCGCCTCGTGTCGTTTCTGACGCGCATTGCTAAGCGAAATTTCGCTGCCGATTCGCGAATTTATTCGCCAGCAGCGAATCGCGGGAATTCGCCGCGAATTCGCCCCTGGCGAATAAATTTGCCCATCACTACTGTTTAATTGTATTTAGATTGTAACAGTTATGCATGTATTAAATCATATCTTTAATTTATTGAGGTTTCTAACAAAGATACCTATCAGAGACTGTGATATATTCCTCTGCAACAGTATATTTCAAATAATGGACGTTTATTATAAACAGAACAGTGCATACACCTGTGTTGCACTTGCTACTTTTTTGTATCAACCACTGTCCAAGTGCACTTGATTGTTACGTGGAAGCATCCTGTGATGCTTTGACCGTTAATTTATTTTTGCTGAATGATAATGACATTTGTTTGGTTTGTGATGAGACTTCTACACTGTGTATATTCACACCAGTACATTTTACATTATGTGTAATATTTTATATGAAAGGATGAGATTAGCCTTCCAGATGCTGTTAGGTGTTGGTGTATGTAAAGTAAAGCCTAGGCCAGTTTCTCATGGTTTAGCTCTGCATATAAGCTTAGCATTCTTAATACAGTGCAGAACATTTGATAAGGCAGCATTCTTTAAAGTGATTGATTTAGTGAATGTGATGTGGTTTTATTTTATCAGCACTGAAACCTGGATAAGAAAAACAGCAGAGAAGCAAGAAAGCTGACAAGATTTGGAATGATAATAACAGTCGCATCTATCTTCAACAGACATTATTAATTTAGTTCTATTTTCATTTCTCAAACAAAAGAGAGAACTTTAAAGAATTTTGAAAAGCAATGGACACTGATGACCCGTTAGCCCCTTGCCCATTTGTCTGTCTGTTCCTATACAGATGAAGCGACTTTGGATTGTGCATTTGACACAGTAAAACTTAACTCATATATCCCATTTATCCCATTTAGCACAGAATATTGTGTCACAGCATCCCATCCAATTAGAGTTCACAGTTGAAAACAATGGTGCTTTGGTATGCTAATGAAAAGGTTAAATGCATTAAATGAGTTAAGATAACTTTAGATAACACAGTTTCTTCAATTAACCCTGAGTCATGATGCATTTAACTTACAAATCCCAGTGGCTGCATCTGTACATCAGCTTAAGAGAATGCATGTGAAAACTCTACAATTGTCTTTAGAACATTGTACACAAATCGGCTTTTTCAAATCATTTTGTGGAAAATGTGAAAACTATTTTGGTGATACAATAGTACAAAGCTTTAGCATTAAAGGGAAGAATCTGATAGGTAGTTTAAATATGTGTTGTATGCTGTTACTGTGTATTTTCTGTACAGGAAATTTCCTTGCTTGGAATGATAGTAGTTTCTCAGTTTGCCATACTGAGAGCAACATGTTTATTGCAATTAAATGTTGCAATGTAATAGAGAAATAATCTACTTTTTGGGTATAGACAAGAGTACAGTTTCTGGGGTCTTCTAAAGCAAGTTGAACCTGCAACTCTTGCAATGAAATAGAAAAAAGTTAACTTTTTGGGTATAGACAAGAGTATCTAGTGTTTTCTAAAGCATGTTGAACCTGCAACTCTTGCAGTAAAATAGAAAAAAATCTACTTTTTGGGTATAGACAAGAGTATCTGGGGTCTTCTAAAGTAAGTTGAACCTGCAACTCTTGCAATGAAATAGAAAAAATCCTACTTTTTAAGTATAGACAAGAATAACGGGTGTCTTCTACAGCAAGTTGAACCTGCAACTCTGGACATTAAATAGAAAAAAGTTTACTTTTTGAGTAAAGACAAGAATAACGGGTGTCTTCTACAGCAAGTTGAACCTGCAACTCTTGAAATTAAATAGAAAAAAGTTTACTTTTTGGGTATAGACAAGAGTATCTAGTGTTTTCTAAAACATGTTGAACCTGCAACTCTTGCAGTGAAATAGAAAAAAATCTACTTTTTGGGTATAGACAAGAGCATCTGGGGTCTTCTCAAGTAAGTTGAACCTGCAACTCTTGCAATGAAATAGAAAAAATCCTACTTTTTGGGTATAGACAAGAATAACGGGTGTCTTCTAAAGCAACCTGAACTTGCACAGTGTACAGATACACCAACAATAACCAACTATAACTGAATCCATTCAAGAACTATGTTCAATTATATAAGAACCACAATTGGGCATATGGATGCCATAATTGTTTGGGTCAAGTCCCTTTTAAAGCATCAGCTTTACATATCCAAAGCAATGTTTTTCTTCTGGCTGCAAGCATTTACAAGCATGTCCTTAGATGGGTTCTTAAAAATTGAAGACATGACCCACATAAGCACAGCGCTCACATTCATTAGGGCTTCACTCTACAAGCAAACACATGTGGCTAATAGCTGAATTATATGAAGTGAAGGAGTGTTAACTTGAAGGAAGGAGCCTTTCAGTATGAATTACCCAGTTGGCTCTGGCCATATTTCCATATATAGATCACATTTAAATAGGAACAAAAATACACCATTGTGTCACTGTGTTCCATGTGTTAAATATGCCCTACATATTGTTCATCTATTCATTGTATTCAGGTGATAGTATTTCTCTTTTATTTCTTTCTGAAAATATGTCATAATCCCTGAAAAATTCCTTGCTCAGGTATCTACGCATTTAACAGTGAAACTATTTTCCCCTTCAAGCCCAAAGCCACATTAAATAAATAAGTCAATGCAAGGGACTGTTTGCTCTGCCAGAAAGATTGGAAATTCTAGCAACATCTTTGCGATAGGCTGTAAATTGTGTGAAGGAATTTCAAATAAAGCCTTTTGACTTGGCGATGAAAGTTCATCATTTGAAAAGTGAGTGGAAAATGTTCTTGCAACAGAATAATAAATGATACCTTTCCTGCAGTTAAAGGGACAAAAACAACGTAGATGTATTTTTGCACAGGGAAACTGATTTTTTCAATAATCTCCCTACTTTGTGTATGTTTCATATTTAGTTAGTAATAATGTACTAGCCTTTGGTAAGTTTAGAGCCCTATTGGAGTAGAATGTAACCCAGGAATTTCTACCACTGGATTTTCTTTGTATATTGTATATAATGGCATCTTTATGGGCAAATTGCAGTCGCATAAGGTTGGCTTAGGGGTTGCCACATTATGGTTGGACCCTTAATTGCAGGGGCAGGACTGAGAGGGACAGATCAATGATGCTAAAAAGGCAAGAATATGATGTAAAGGGGGCAGAATGGAGAAATGAAAGCAAAATTAAAAGTTGCAATACATGAAAAGACCAGATGCTTTGGCAAGGTCCAATCCTATAACCTGTATTTCTTGAATACATAACATTCCCTGGTTCACAATGCTGGTAAAGCATTGGTAATGCTGGTAAAGACAATTTTCTCCCAGTTATCAATCAAGAAAGCCTGCCAAGAGGGCCCCATACTCTGGGAAATAAGCTGGCTCCTTTTCTGTTGGCAGCTTTTTTTGGCCTGTGTATGGCCACTTTAAGAGGTAATGGGTGGGCTAGAGGGGGGGCTGGAGGCAGAACAACTAGTGAAATATTGGCTAGGTAACAACCCTAGGCCTGAATCTGAGGGAAGGTTAAAATGAGGGGGTAGGGTTGTCACCTGTCCGGTTTTGACTTGGACAGCCAGGTTTTTCAAAGGACTGTCCAAGTCAAAACTGCCTGCCAAATTAGGAAAACCAGACAGGATTCCCTATGATTGACACGTCAATCAGGTAATCGTCGATTGCGCTGTGTCATAGCCCCACCCCTGACATCACTGCCTGTCCCCTCTGTGTCACAGCTCTGCCCTATGCCTGGTCTCCACCGGGTTAAAAGATGGCAACCCTAATGAGGGACCTTGGCAACATCTGACCATGCAGCTATAAAGAAAGTGTTAACTGTCAAGCTACAGCTAAAATAAATAATATACAATTTAAATAAACCCAATAGGAATGTTTTGGCACCAATACTGATTAATTGAGTTTAGTTACAAGTACAAGGTAGTACAGTTAGCTGTGCAGGCAGGTATCAAGAAAATACAAGAAATACTTATTGTTGTGCATGTGCAGAATATTCTCCCCACGATGTTCTTTACATGTTGTGTTGCATGTGCAACTGAACAAATAATCTCATTATCTTCTTGGTGAGAATCATCGATTGCCTAATGACTTGTATGTTGAATATATCGGCTTCTGTCTTTCAAATCTGAAACAGAATGGTTAGCTGCAAGCATTTCAGGAAAATTATTGTAGTGGAAGCTCTAGAAAATATTAAATGGTGAGTTAATAAGAATATAATAATAATGTGCAAGGAAATCTCAACCACAAAAATCAATCTGCCATTTTAATTCTTTATGGAGTAGCCACACTTGTCTTTTCCTGCAGAGAGTGGTTTCACAAAACACCAAGGTATTTAATTACTGCTTTTTCAATGCTTACATGATTGCTGGAATACTATTAGGATTAAAATGAAGTGGATCTGTTTTCCCCTGAGAAAACATTTTTGTTCCAGATGGAGATAGACATGTACTGCTGTTAAAGCTAGTTTACCTTGTTTTTAGATAAAATACCAGAATCAGTTTAGCTGGACACATTAAAGAGAAGATGTATGGAGCCTATAAAAAAACAGCAAATACAAAACAGATCTAATATCTGGACCTACTTCCTACAGTGTTTCCACCTCTTTTGGCCTCATTTATTAAATATGATGCAAATAGGGGTGATTGCTGATTAATTTATTATGTCAAACACATTATTAAGTGCCCTATATGTTTAGCATAAAGACACAGCCAACCTAAGTTAGTGTGCATTTGTTTACACCTGAAGATATAAATTATATTTATATATATAAAAATATATTGGTGACTCACAGTATGTTAATTGTTAAAGGAAAATTCAACCCTAAATTTAAAAAAACTTCTACCTCCCATCCCCACCAAAACCACCCCTCCCTCCTCCCACCAGCCTAAGTTTTACCCAGGGGAAATGCCCCTAACGTTTTACTTAACCCTCTGTGCCGATTCAGGCATCGGACTTCACTGGCACCATCTTCAGCCAGTTCGGTAATCTTCAGAATGAGACTTGCATTACGGCGCATGTGCAGTTGGAGCAATTTTCTGTTTCCGTTTTTATATAATAAATCTCGCACTTTCTTTTCGGTGACTTTTTATGGTTATTGGCAACAAAAAGTACTTTCACCCAAAATGAATATTCCCTTCAACATAGCCAATTTACTAAAAGGACAATACAGGTATGTGATCCATGATCTTGAAATCCATTATCCAGAAAGCTCCAAATTATGGAAAGGCCATCTCACATAGACTCTATTTTATCCAAAGAATCCCAATGATTTCCTTTTTCTCTGTAACAATAAAACAGTAACTTGTACTTGATCCAAGCAAAACCAGCCTGTTGGGTTTATTTAATGTTTACACAATTTTCTAGTATGAATTAGGATGTGTTATCTGGAAAACCCCAGCTCCCAAGCATTCTGGATAACAGACCCCATACCTGTACCACAAATGGAGAATTAACTTTGCAGTGGTGAAAATAATTTTAGCAATGGAGTAAATTAACAACACTTATCCAGGTAAAATTTCTCTAGTGAATATTCTCCAATTTGCTAAGAGCACAAGAGATTTTCCGCAAAAAAAATGGCCAAATACCATTATAAAGATGGAACAGCCATTTATCTACATAACTCACTCCATGCTAGTCTTCCACCTATGCCATTTATTCTCTGAAGAATTTTGCCTACTGAAATTGTATGGGGAAAGTATAATGGTGATTTTTCTCTGTTTTCACTGATACTTTGTCAGGAGAAAATTGTCTATGTTTCTCTTTTAAAAAAGTGTGCTCGTACTGTTGCACCTATCGAATGGAATGGAGAAGTGCCCCATATTGTCTAAAGTTGGTATTAGAAAGGTGCCACTACTTTAGATTGTTACAAAAATAATGTGCTAAATGGCAGTGTGTTGGGAGTTTCCTTAACTGAGAAGGATCTAGAGGTTTTTGTATATACAACAAGTTGTCTAATTCCAGGCAGTGTCATTCAGTGGCCATAAAGTTCTGTCTTGCATAAAAAAGGGCATAAACTCAAGGGATGAAAAAATTATTTTGCCTCTTTATAGGTCCCTGGTAAGGCCTCACCTGGAGTATGCAGTGCAGTTTTGGACTCCAGTCCTTAAGAGGGATAAAAATGAGCTGAAGAGAGTGCAGAGACGTGCAACTAAACTGGTTAGAGGGATAGAAGACTTACATTATGAGGGTAGACTGTCCAGGTTGGGGTTGTTTTCTCTGGAAAAAAGGCGCTTGCGAGGGGACATGATTACACTTTACAAATACATTAGAGGACATTATAGACAAATATCAGGGGACCTTTTAACCCATAAAGAGGATCACCGCACCAGAGGCCACCCCTTCAGACTAGAAGAAAAGGACTTTCATTTGAAGCAGCGTAGGAGGTTCTTCACAGTGAGGACAGTGAGGTTGTGGAATGCCCTGCTGGATGATGTTGTGATGACTGATGCTGTTAATGCTTTTAAGAGTGGCTTACAATCAATAAAATCTAGTTAAAATCTATAGTTAGTGTATGAGTGTATACATATTTTATGTGAGTGTATGGAGGGGTCAGTGTGTTTAAATATGGATGCAGGGTTTCATTTGGAGGGTTTGATCTTGATTGACTGTTTTTTTTTTTTTCAATTGAGTTGTGCTGCTCCAGCAGAATTATGCATTGAAATCCATTTCTCAAAAGAGCAAACAGATTTTTTTTAGATTTCATTTTGAAATCTTACATGGGGCTAGACATATTGTCGATTTCCCAGCTGCCCAAATTCATGTGACTTGTGCTCTGATAAACTTAGATCACTCTTTACTGCTGTATTGCAAGTTGGAGTGATATCACCCCTCCCCCCCCAACAGCCTAACAACAGAACAGTGGGAAGGTAACAGCTCCCTAACACAAGATAACAGCTGCCTGGTAGATCTAAGAACAGAACTCAATAGTAAAAACCCAAGTCCCACTGCGTACTATTCAGTTAGATTGAGAAGGAAAAACAACAGCCTGCCAGAAAGCAGTTCCCTCCTAAAGTGCTGGCACAAGTCACATGACCAGGGGCAGCTGGGAAATTGACAAAATGTCTATTTCAGATGTCAGCTTTCAAAATGAAATATAAAAAAATATGTTTGCTCTTTTGAGAAATGCATTTCAGTGCAGAATTCTACTGGAGCAGCACTGTTAACTGATGCATTTTGAAAAAAACATGTTTTCCTATGGCAGGATCCCTTTAACATCTATTAGCTATATTGCTATGTGTGCTGCAATTAAACTGGAATTTTTTAAAAGGAAGTGTGCATTCCTCAAAGGGTCTCTGTTATAGACATAACAATGGCCTAGTGATTGCTAGTGTGTGCTTGGAATAGTGTACGTCATAAACACATAATTTTAAATCCGGGTGCTTCCCTTGCTCACTGGTAGTTTTTAGCCTTGGAATGAGTCAACGTCAGTTGGGTTGCTTATTCATGCATAGGACAACGATGGGAAATAGGAAGCTCAGTTATTTGGCAATTGTTTCTACAAAGTAAGAAAAAGTAAAAAAGAGCAGGTGTTCACAATACAAGAGAATACAGAGTGGAATACAGAAGAGGAAGCATTATACTAATGCTGAAGCAGCTTACTGAACTGAATACTCAGAAGAGTAGAAATGTCTTTGCAGGATACAAATCAGGATTTTGCGGGAGTCGCGTTTTGGACTTTTCTTTTGATGCCGTCGAATTGTAGCTGGCGTTTCGCGAATTTGAGCCAGGTGAATAAATTCGCCCATCACTATATATATCAAGTTATCTAGTCCATTGTTATGCCTAGCACTTTGGGTCCTCCAACATAAAATGCTGTCCTTATAGCCTTTTATAATTACACTAGCCTTTAAATCATGTTTTTGATACAATTTTATACACTAATACAAAGTACCTTTTAAATGTTTAATTTAAAATTTTATTTAATTTAAAGTTCTTTCTGAACTGATGTTACAATGGACTAAGGTGCAGAACATACAAGGTTGCGTTTTGCAAGGCGACAAGCATTCTCAACATCTGCTGTCCATGCTAATTGCCTCATAATGCAAAGTTTGTTATTTCCAGTAGTGAAAAGTACACAGATGTAACCAGTAAGAAAACTGTTTACAATAAGTAATTATTGACTGTAATTTTTTAGTGAGCTGCATGGGGGAACTTGTCTTAGACAAAATAAATCTTAAAATAATCTTGATTTATTACGTGCATATCATCTGAAAGATTTCACATCTCTACATTACTATTATTTCTTTTTGTTTCATATTAGTCTTTATGGTTTCACAAAGTACACTAAGGGGCAGATTTATGATGGGTCGATTGAAAATTCAAATTCGAATTTTCACATTTTTGTTATGGTCACAACTGTCAAATTCAACCCAATCAAATCGAATTTTTTAAAAAAATTGAATTATCCAAACGCAATTCATTCTTTCAAAAAAAAAAAATCAAATTTGATTTTCAAGATTTATCATACTCTGACCCTTTAAAAATTCAAATTTGACTATTCGCCACCTAAAACCTTCCAAATTCACGTACAAGTCAATGGGAGAGGTCTAGTGACCAAATTGGAGATGTATGTAGCCTTCATGACATTGGTTGAATTCTATTCAAGTTTTCGAGTTGGTAAAATTAGTCTGAAATTTATATATTTGTATATTCGAAGTTAAGGGAGTTTGCCCATGAATTCAAAAGCCTTTGATAAATGTGCCTCTAAGAGCCATGGTGCATGAAGAAATATATAATGTTTTTCCAAATATTTAGTACAGGTAAATAGGTTTATTCAATGCAATATTCAATCAACTTGATCTATGGACAACTGGTGCCCATAGAAATAAATAAAATGAAAATTGCATAAATAAAATATGCAGCCTTTGCATCATTTCCATATTTCTTTCTATTATGTTTAATATATGAAAGCAAGTGGCCTCAGGGATTTGTCTATGTTCTGTCAAGCATGTAACCTAAAAAATAAAAAAAAAAAGTGCTACTGCCGAGTAGAGATATATTTCATGAATTTTGTAATGCAAGAGCAAATTTTGCCTATGATAATTATGCCTGCAAGAGTTTGTTCTACATACAATAGCAGAGAATTCTGTAAGATTATCTTTCATTAGATCACTAAAATAATGTGACAAGAGTGCTTGATTTATTCAGGCCAAATTAAAAATACATGTCAAGGCTGCATTGTACTAGATACAGCTTTAAGAAATAAGGAAAGAGACTCTTATAAATGTAGATGCCCCATATTGTGCTAAAGAGAATAAACTACAAGACACCCATAACAATGGGTTATATTATGTACATATACTCTGTTCTTACCAAAGTGAAATCTATTATACCACTAATATTTCCATTACAAAATCTAAGAATAATATGTACAAATAATACAGCAAATGTCAAGAGGCTTGTTTGAAGTTGAAAAAATACACATATGTCAGTATATTCTGGTGAATGTGCATGACTCCAAAACAAACAATGTTATTATCTAGGAGAGTTGGAGCAGGGAAGTTCATCTTAAGAAATGTGTAAGCTTGGTAAAATACAGTAGGGTAAGGCATACCTCCAAACTTTTGAAACATGAAATTTCTGCCCATGCCCATTTTTGGCCACACCCTCTACCATTTCCATTTTACAAAACTTAGCAGGTTATGAAAGTTCCAACACATTTCTGGGAATTTTTGTGCAATGTTTTGTGTGTTATGACAGTTTTGCTAATAATATTTAATTGCCCTTTAAGCTGCTAGTCTCAGTTCTCCCAAAAGACCTGCTTATCTTAAATGGTTACAATTGTTTCTTTGCTTCCCTTAAATTGTTACAGAAGTACAGCTGCTGACTGTTCTGGGCTCTCAAAGAGAAAGTCAGGAAATTTTAGTAAGAAACCTGGGACTGCTGGTTGAGCTGTCAAAATCGAGACTGTCCCGCAGACAATGTGAAATTTGGGAAGTATGGAGCTTACTATAAATGAATGTCTGGAAAGGTCAAAGAATAAGACTGGCCTGCCAGAGAACGAAAGGATCTTTCATTGGGCTCTGGCCCATATTGGGCCTAGGGTTGCCACTTTTTGAAAAAAAATGTACCGGCTGGTGGTGGGGCAGGAAGGAAAGGGACAGGATGTTACATTAAAGAAAAACTATACCCCGAAAATGAATACTTGAGCAACTACTCACTGGTGGACCCCGGTGCAGGATGGGCACCTGGGCCCTTCTGATGCTTGACAAAAGGCCGCATGGCCTGAAACGTTGCGGTGATGCCCAAAGCTGAAATTAAGGCTTTTTAAACACTAAAGTTTCACAGTTTGGTGCTGTTCTACATGCGAAGACTGTTGTGATATCAGTGGAAAGTGGCCACTGAGGAACGTGCACCAAGTCTCTACAGGAGAGAAAATCGTTGTGCTGTCTACTTTTCCAAGGTCCCTTACTTCTATAAATCCAATGCTGGAGTGTTGATAGCACGTGTGCTGGTGGGGGCCCTGGTGCAATCGCACCCTCTGCACCCCTGGTAGTTACGCCACTGGCCTCAGAGATCACCTGACCAGAAAATATTTCAACTCTAACTGTAACAGGAAGAAGTGTGAAAGCAAAAGACACAACTCTGTTAATTGGCTCATGTGACCTAACTTTATAGTTTGTTTGGTATGTTTGTGTGCACCGTTGGATTATACGATCCCAGGAGGCTGTCCTTATTTTTTAAAATGGCTATTTTCTATTTATGATTACCCAATGGCACATGCTACTAAAAAAGTGTATTATTATGAAAATGGTTTATTTACATGAAGCAAGGTTTTACATATGAGTTATTTTATGCAGTATCTGTTTATTGAGACCTACGTTGTTCGGGAGTTTACAGTTTTCCTTTAAAGGGGCAGAGCCAGGGCACACGGTAGGCAGAAGGCAGGTTGAGAAGCCCTCCAGAAGATAATTATGAGCAGATTGGGGGTGGGCCAAAGGCATTTGTTAGGGGTATTACAAATTTACCGGCAGCTACATTGCCGGTAAATTTGTAATACCGGCCCCTGGCCTTGGCAGGTGTTTTACCAGGTGGCAACCCTAATTGGGCCCAAGCCTAGTGTGATTAAACAAGGGGATGGATGGATTGATCGACTCTACCAGTCTGAGTGATTAGGGAAAATATTTCCCTGGGATTCGGAGAATTTTAGGTGATAGATTTCAAAATGGGGGTATTTTTCAGTTTAATTGTGGAAAAAATGTGTAGGCCCTGGGTGTGAGGTTCTCCAGTGGGCCCTAGGAGGCCCAGTCCGATGCTGAAAGTGCAATGCACAACCTGTTTAATGAAACACTTCTATATACAGTATTGTGGAATATATTAGCAAGAACAAACAAAACAAGAATATACCTATACAGAAACAGTAGAGAGATTGGCTGCAGCTTGTGAAAAGTGATCAGACAAGAAGGTAGTGTTTTTCTCAGAGGATTAGAATGTGTTGAGGTGTGATCTTATGAAAGCCTAGTGATTGATTGTGAAAGCTCAACAGATAAATTCCATCTCACTGATGGAGTGTGTAAATTGTAATTTACTGCAGCAGATAATCTTAAGAGTTGATAAACTCTACAACTGTGTCTCTGCTTTCTATGAGAGTGCACAACCAGTCAGAGGTTCTGTTTCTTGGATGCAAAGTCAGTTCACCTCCCTCAACATACTGCTTGTGTTACATCCACCAAACTGTTGTTAGTTGTAGTCTAGTTAGGCAAAACCTTCTTCAAATGACTGCAGTACATTTTAAAGGGGTGCGAGAAGTATATACAGGTATGCAATCTGTTATCTGGAAACCCATTATCCAGAAAAATCCATATTACGAAAAGGCTCCCATAGCCTCCATTTTATCCAATTGATCCAAACTTTTAAAAATGATTTCCCTTTTCTTTGTAATAATAAAACATTACCTTGTACTTGATCCAAACTAAGATATAATTAATCCTTATTGGAAGCAAAACCATATAACTTATATAACATCAAAATAGCATTTATTGTGTTCTTGCATTTATTCCCAACCAATAACAAATGTGCAATAACAGCAAACAATAATTGGCATTTTGAACATCCGTCAGGGATTTCTTGTACATGGTCAGCAGTTTGGAGTATTTTCAATGAAATGACAACCATACAGAACATGCCCATGCAGTGAAATCTCCAAGGGGGAGAAGGTCAGGTGCAACCCTCAGGGTACAGACACTTATGCAGGCTGAGAATCCCTTTAAGTTACCTGGAATTGGTTATCAAAATATAAGTAACGATCACTTCCTTTGTTCTCGAGAATTCAGACAGAACTGAGTTATTTGGCAGTAAATAGGCATTGCAATCAGTTTCTGAATTGGCTGTGTATCTAAGGGTAGGGGCACACAGGTGGATTTGGGGGGATTTAGTTGCCTGGTGACTGATCACCTCTTCTTCGGGGGTGACAATCTCCCCAAACTGCTTTCGCGCCAGCTACAACGAAAATGGCGATTTTTCATTCAAGCTGGTGGGAAGGCATTTCGGGGAGATGGACGCCCCGAAGAAGAAGCGATTAGTCTGACCTGGCGAAGTTCAATACAAAAGATAGGAGTTTGAAAAAAAAATTACAAAAAATGCTGGAGTCTTTTACCTTTTGTAGAGTGATAGTCTGAAAAAAGGCGAACTTTTCTTGGGGTTACCCTCCTTCCTTCCCCCCCCTACATCTCCTAACATATGGCAACTCAACTATACAGTGGGCACATGTTTAGGGCAATAGGACAACTTTATTTTATTTATTAAAGGTTTCCTGGGCTTGTGTAGTGTAATGTAGTGGCTGTAACATACACCTCTATTATACGTTTAAATTTCCACTGTATGCAAATTAGGCATCGCTAGCATAAATGCGCATTGCCAGGCGAAGTAACGGTATCGCTACTTTGCTCCCGTCGCCGCCCTGAGCACAAATTTGCATCAGAGATACAGCAGAAAGAAGAATGCAGCAACAAACTGGTGGTGTTAGAGCATAAATGGTTAGTAAAATAGAGACAACACATCCCAAGAATATCTGAATGCCCCCAAAAACCAACTATTTACAGTCAATAGGAATAAAAGAAACTCCACATGGAAAGATGCAAAAGGTGATATTTTAACCTAGTATTGTTTGATCTTAAGATCTGATCAGCTGCCCCTTTGAATTAACTCATGTGAATGTAACCCTTTCTTGGCAGTAATAATTTATTACAAAGTGTAAGTAGTTTCATATGGGCCTAGGCATCAATACTTTTTTAGAATTTGTGAAGGATTATTTTCTCCATGTAATACATCTTCTCCTGCAAAATCCTCGTCCCTTTCCAACTTGTGGTTACTACACTTAGATGGAGATTTGTCTTGGAGTATTAACTCCAAACTACTCCTCCTCAGTGAAGCCAAACACTTATCTTGCTAAGATGGCCTGTATAATTTGCATTTCCTTTGAGTGTGCTGTCACACAAGCTGCTATAAAGTGCCTTTACCTGTTCACAATTTTTGTGTACCCAAATTTTTTTTTTTTGGTCTCCAAAAGTTGACTCTGGAGCTCTAGACTCAATGGTGATCAATGAGAATGAGCTGTCTGCTCCCATTATAACCTATGGACAGGAACTGGCCACAAGATCAGATTGAGAGGACATATGTAACAGAAGCAGGCATCATGAGTAGTAAAATAATGAACCCTTTTGCTCCCCTAAATAAATATTTTCTTGCCCAATATAATACATTTTTAGATTTCTTTTCTAAAAAAAAAAATGAATAATTAATCTAGAAAATGTTGCCTGAAATGTTTGAAAGCAGATTTCATGAAAACAAGTAATTCCAACAAAAAGAAATAGTAAAAAAGAATCTTTTTTGACAACTGCATAAACCACAAAAATGTGAAAAGGTGTGGACAGACTCATTTGAAATGTCTGGCACCAGAATGTTTTATGATTTCTGGCTTATTACTATGGATTTTTGCTTGTTGTCAAAACAAACCTGCATTTCATTAAAAAGGGGATTTAGTATTTTGATCCCAAGAATGTACTATATGATTCTAGACTGGAATGTGATGCAAGTATCAAAATGAATGCCTGGAAAAGTGTCTAATTCCTTTTTTGGTGAATTTATTGAGTTTGCAGTATTTAAAAAAATATTGGATACTTGACCATTAGGACATGCTGAATTCATAGCATGAAGTGACAAACTGAAAATGTATCTATTGCCCTATACTTGGAGTTGCAGCAAAATGACTGAAATAACATTGTTTTCAAAGATCTGTATGCATTTTATCAGTAAAGGAAAGAACAATGTTATACCATAAAGGGAATCTTGACATGAAAAGCCTCAACACATTTACTGGAGACAGAAAAAAGTGAGTAAGAGAGGACATTTACCACAAATTTGTTGACCGTAAGATCCAGGATTGAGTGATTGAGTTTTTTTCTATATTATGGATCTAATGTATGATTATATTGGAAACACTTAGGGGCAGATTTACTAAATTCACATGAAGGACTCGAAGTTTGATCCAATTTTAAAAAAGATTCAAATTTGATCACCTTTTATCATCTATTCTTATTTTTATCTTGTATGTTATCAATGTTCTTCATAAAATAAATGTTTCATGCACAGCCTCTACATTAGGCCTGTAGTGCTGTGTGAGCTGCACATAGACTGCACATTCAAATTGAAAAAAATTAGAATTTCGAAGTACTGTCTCTTTAAAATCTTTCAAATTCGACTCATTGCCACCTTAAAGCTGCCGAATTGCCATTTTAACCTATGGGGGACCTTCTAGAACCTGTCCTGAATTCGAATCACATTCATTTGAACAAATCGAACGATTTCAGTTCGAGTGAAAACGGACCTGTTTGGTGGAAAATGGCCTTTAAAAAAATTTGATGGTTGAATTTCAAAGTTTTTCAACTTCAAAATGTGACCATTAGTAAATCTGCCCCTACATGTTGCCTTGTTTGAAGGTGTTATAACAGATTTAAAACATTATATGTGATTTCCTAATCTTTAATCCCTTGTCTAATAAGTGTTTCTGCAGAATAATTTATGCCCATTAAAGCTTCTGTTTTAATGAATAGTTTACTAAATGTTGTTTGCATGTGTGAGTTTAAGCAACTCCTGTATCCTTGGCTCTTCCCTGAATTTAAGATGCTCCATTCATCATCTCTTCCAGTTTGAGTGCTCCTTCAGGCACTGATGCGAGAACTTGACTTTGCTGCAGGTTGTTGGCTTGTCGAATCCTCCTCTAGAATTTGTTATTGCCAAAACACTTTTATTGGTCTCAGCAATCAAAGAAGGCTTTACACAAATGTTTATTACACACGTTCATCCTGTTTTAGATATTATTGTTTTGCATTGCGTTGGGATGCCTATTTGCTACCCAAAACCTATAGTTGCTAGTGTAGATCACCAAGCAGTTACTGTCTCTCTTTAGGTTGACCTGCCCTTCTTGTGCTTACCATTGTTCACATAATTTTACCCCTTATTTTTATACGTTCCCTCTGATTTTAGCTTTATGAGCATACAAGCCCAACACAATCTCACGTTGATATTTGAAAGATAAATGTCACAATAATTCACTGTAATTTTTGTAACACAGCATACCTCAAAAGGTACTGCTAGCATGAGTTGATGAAATGTATATTGGAATGCTTCGAAAGCCTTTGGCGTTATATTTGGCACATGAACACAAGCAAGAAAAGAATGACATACATGTATGGCCCATTTAGGAGTGACATTCTGTTCTGTCAGTTACAGAAGGGGGTGTGACAGTGGTGTGGGTGTTTGAGCTAAATTATAAATACATTTCCATATGCATACTGTATCAGTTTGCACACAAGGGGCCAGATTCAATTCAGTGAAAAAACGGTTTATCACATGAAAACTCATAGACGAGATTCAATCTGTGATGCAATTCGATTCAGAAAAACATATTGCACGGTTTATCGCATGAAAAATCAGTTGAAGTCTATGGGGAAAACCTGAAACCCAATTAGGAGAAAAGTGTTTTCTTCTTGAATTAAACCCCATCCATGAGTTTTCACGCAATAAATCATGACATAACTTTTTCTCACTGAATTGAACCTGGCCCAAAGTAGGAGAAGATAAAGGAAAGAGAAAGGCCAAGCAATAACCAAGAGAATTCTCATGGGATAACAAATTAATTAAACAACTGGGAGCAATCATGAGCAATCAGTATTTAAAATCTAAGGGATCCATACAGCCATAAATCTGGCCATATTGTTCTTTAAACATTATACATGCATTTATTTTTTTAGTTAAAGCTAAAACTTAAGGCTGTCCCTCTAGAGTCAGGCTAGAGTCCATTTGACCACAGAAAAAAAAACGTCTGCAAAATGTGTCGCTAGCATTATTCAACTTTTAGGCTGGGGACAGACAGG